>JADLZK010011996.1:0-373039 GCA_015847255.1 Hyparrhenia diplandra | reverse complement strand
TCATGATTCTGGAATAGATATCAAAAAGGCAAAGGGCACGAGGGCAGTTTGGGAAGTAAAAAAGAAAAGACAAAATCTGTCGACTCTTTAATATTGTTGATATTATAGATATAAATATAGATATAGATATAGATATATTAAACATTGGTATAGATAAAACGCAAAGGACACAAGGGCAGTTTAGGAAGTAAAAAAAAAGACAAAATCTGTCCACCCGTTAATATTAATGGTATAGATATAGATAGATTAATAAATTAAATATTGGTATAGATATAGATAAAGAAATAATATTGCCACAAATACTGATATAAATATAGATATATAAATATAAATAAATATTGGAACAAATATAAATATAGATAAAGAAATAATATCGATATGAATACTAATATAAATATAGATATGGATACATAAATAAATATTATTACAGTTATAACATTCATAGATATAGATATAAATATAAATATAGATATAGATAATATAGATTATAGTTATTATAGACCGTGATTCAAGCCAGAGGTATTCAAATCGACATCAACTTGACTTTTTAATGAGTCTACTCCAAGTGTTGGGTAGGAAAGAAAGAGCAACTTGTAATGAGATTGTAAGGTCGCATAAGATTCTATAGAAGACCCTGGTGGGAATGATGCCACGTAGGAAGTAGAAAAGGATCTTTTTTTTTTTGTGAATTTGAGATTGCTAACCACACATTCCACGTGGTCTAAAGTAGAAGTAGAAAAGGATCTTCGTGAGACTTATCCCAAGTTTTACAACAAAAGCTAGTAACACCAAATCTCAGGATGAGATTTCCTTAAGGGGAAGATTTGTAACACCCTAGGTGTTAATCACTACATAATCATGTGCATATCATGACATAATCATCATTTGCATACATGCATGGCAATTAGTATCATTTTTTGTTTATAATTTGCTTGCTATGCTTTGCCATGTCATTTTATGTATGAAATGCTTGCATGATTAGTTGTTTAACCTTTATTTACTCTTGGTTGTGTTTAGAGTATGTTTTAGAGTAAGGTGATGTTGGTCATGTCCTCTTATGTTTTATTTGAATAGTTTGACTTGGTTTGACCTAGTTTGACCCTCGAAGTGCTTTGTCTTGTTTTGCTTAAAAGTCCTAGCTAAGGTTTATGCATGTTTGTGCATCCTTAATGAAAAGTGTAGATAATTTCATGTAGGACAAAAGTTGTTATAGGCTTGTTTCATGAAAAGGTCCATAGCATGTTTGAAAAGTGGTTGGTAGTTTGAAATGCAAGTCGGTTTGAATGTTTAGGTCAAACTTGAGTGATTGTGCTTTGTTTTCGTAGTTTCAAATCTAGGCCAAACTAGACAAAACTTTCTATATATGAAATGCTCAAAATTTTATAAGGAACATTTCATTCAATATGAGTTTTGGCTAGTTTTGCACGTATCTCGAGGTGTGGGGCAAAACAGTTCGTTTTTATTTGAATCCAGCTCTTTAGAGACGCCTTAGTTCTGGCCGTCAGTATTTGCCGTGGCACGGGCAATGCTAAGAGCCAGCATGGCTGAGAGTTAGCACCCCGGTTGGCCCCTAATGAGGAGGTTGCTGCCAGGTACGCGACTTATACGATCCCTAACATTTTGAAGTGATTGGGACTACTCTAGCTAAGTAGTTCTAGTTTGTGATTTGGTATTGTCGTCACCGGTCAAGAATCGATTCGAATCGCTATCTCTCCCGGACGGTGAGAACCCGAATGTTTCCGCGACACTGTAGTTTAATATCACAATAATCTGTTATGTTATCCATGCTGCTGTTGTTAAATATTTGATCAAATTACTTATGATGTTATTATTTAATTACTGAGCATGTATGATTAATCTTGACTATACGGGGCTTATGGTTATTAAGCTAATTAAATAACCCTTTTAATATGGATGAACCTGAATTGTTGATAGGTTGCACTAATCAACCTTATTTTTACCTATATGCAAATGTGAGTCAGCCAGATCCACCATAAAGCCAGCATAATCCTTGGAGTCCTTTATTTTGGTTTAAGACGGGTAAGTCTAGCTGAGTACATTTGAGTACTCAGGGTTTTATTCCCATTGTTGCAGGTGACCAAGTGTCCCTAGGTTGCTTCAAGACTTGATTGTTTCGTGCTGTGGACCAAGAGTAATTGCCGAGGGCAAGGCAGATTCAAATTCCCATCTTATTCTTTTGTGGGTTGACTTTCAATGGCACTACTATTTGAATTATGTTGGAATTTACTTTCAAAACTATTTGCTTTTGCTACTATTTAAGTTGGTATTATACTTATTGTAGTTTAAACTCCAATGGTTGTTTTATTAAAGAGGTGTCGTAACTTGTGGATTGTAATCACTGAATTTTGAAGATCCTCGCTTGTATGTTGATAAGTTTGAAATCACTTTGAGATTTCCTCAAATACCGGTTTATATGGACTCAAGTGTGAGAGTGTGATTACTTCCGGTAGTCGCCATTATACTTGATTTTCTTATAAATTGGTCGGCTCTCTGTACGGTTGGCATCGGAGCATGGTTCGGTGTTTACACTCCCCTCGCACCTTGTTTTTTTTTTACTTCTCAATCAAATTGCCTCGAGCTCGACATATATCTATGATCCGACTTTTGCTTATACGAAGTTAGAGCCAACGACCCTCCGTCCAACCGGCTAGAGCCACTCTACGCCACTCCACAGGTCCCGAGTTTGACTCTTCGTGGCTACAAATTTTCTGAGTGTGGTTAAAAAAAAATCCTCTCGTGACGCTCCATGGCCAAAGCACGTGTCTCGTCTCTGCTCTCATGGCCAAAGCACAGGTCGAATTTTTTTGACTGTAGTTAAGTCCCATGGTCAAAGTACAGGTCTCATATGTTCCATGGCTAACCCTTTGTCAAGGTGAGGCAGGGTTCGTAAGTTTTCTCAACCTACTGGTTATCGTAGGTTTTCTCAAACTACTGGTTAGATAATTATTGTGTCTAACGATGATATGGAGTCCGATTCTAATACATGACAAGCGATGATACAAAGTCTAATACCCCAATATATATTAGAACAAATAACGCGACCGTTGCATAAATTTCCAAGCCATAAGTCGTATTTGAGGTGGGTCATACAATAAGGTGTATGTTCCTCACAATACATTGCGCGTTTGCTAGTACTTAATTGATACGAATAGAGATTTAAAAAAATATAATTTCTTTAATTAGATCTCTAATATACTTGTCATTTATTATGGATATATATTGATAACCAAGTAAGGAGAGCCGAGCTACAAGATCCCGATTTTCTTTTTTATTCTATGCAAAAAAAATTAAAAATATAACTGACATGTGGATCTCACATGTCGAGCGCCACGCCAACGTTTGGGACTTGGATGACACCCGGGGCCGTTTAGGGACCTAGAAATGATAATTTTAAAGTTTGGGACCCGAATGACACCTGAAGCCAAGTTTGGAGACTAGAAATAACATTTTGAAAGTAGAGGAACCTACATGATACTCTGTGCCAACAAGTTGAGAGACCGGACATAAATTTTTCTCTATTTTCGTATGTTATATGATCAATTTAGTGGTACTTATTTTGCATTATAAGATTTTTCTATAGTTTTTTAGTCAAATTTCAAATCATTTAACTCTTCAAGAAACTAGAATTATATTCTTTTATGGACAGAGATCGAAGGAAGTATATACTGGTACCTACGTACAAATGTTTATTCTTTTGGGCAGCGGGAGCAGTAACATGAGTCGGATAGACACCGAGAAAATCTGTTGCTCCCACCCTTCGATCAGCAGCCCTCTCAAATATGGTGATACGGACATGTGGCCTCGGCCTGCATCTCAATTTCGCCACGGTACAAGTTCGCTGAATCACGTACGTTACTGGCCATGACGATACTGGCCATGACGACTGTACTAACGATTGGCTTTCAGCTCTGTGGCACAGAACGACTCTTGCTTACGACTGGCTTCGTCCTCCTCTCGCATTCAGTTTGTCTCCAGCTGCAACCTTTGGCGCATTGGTGATGGACCGGCCAGCTATTATGTTGGAAAACACAAGGGAATAGAAATGTATGTTTATGGTGGCACACATTAGGCATGTGACTTATATATTATCAGACTTCTCGCTCGGGTCTCTACCAACCTGCTTGCTCATTCTTTTCTTCAACATACAACTTCCACAAAACAAACAACAAATGGCGCATTCAGGAAAGAATCTCTCCGCATCCCTGCTCCTAATTATTATCATGGGCGCCGGTATGTATGTGCACATGTTTGAGTTGTTGGAAATATAAGCATCTCTTCTAGCATCTTAAGTTTCGACGTTGAATTAGCTGGTGTATGCAACTTAATATGTTGTTTTGATTAATCTTTCAGCTAATTAACCACGTTCTTTCATGTGTTAGTGTGTTCAATGCCTGCATACACACAGGAGAGTGATGAAAAATGCCCGCACCTGAGCGGCAAATACAAAGGATGGTGCGTTTTGGAACAAGACTTTCTCCCTTGCGGTGAAGCATGCAAAGAAGAATACCCCCAAAACTTGTTGACCGCCGAATGTGACACCTTTCAATGCTACTGCTATACCTCCAGAATCTCTGGTGATGAGGATTGTACTAGCACTCGGATCCAGCCATGATGCAATGACTAGCTCGACGTACGTTTCTTAAATAAAAATTATCCCTTCTTGTATCTTATGTAATAATACATATATAGTTTTCCGGCAACGCTCTCCATCGAGCGTCCGACCGCTCGGACGTGGGGACGCGCCGATCGGCCCTAGCTAGACCAGCCCATAAGGATGCTGCTCCTTCTAAATAAAATAAAAATCTATCCTTAGCCTCAGAAATCTCACATTCTCCTCATATATAGTTTCACGAAGAATAATGAAAGACCGTCTATACCCATATACAAATGGATGTTTTCTTTAGCAGATCCCTGCTAATCCGAGCGAGCTTTCAAATATTTGTATCAATCCCTAAGTTCTGCCCATAGTTTTTAGAAAAGAAGGATGGGTTACCTCGATCTGCTAATTAAAACATAAAGTGTCCTATCAATCCCTAAACTTTTATCGCTATGTCACTTCATCTCCAAAATTTGCAAAACTTTCATGCAGATACCTAAGCAGTGTATGTACGGGTCTCACTACAGTTTTATCAGTGGTCCTCAAATCTATTTTCCAAAATCATCTGGGTCCCAAGCTAATTCCATTGGTCCTCTATATTCCGTCTGCCAGCTCAATTCCATTGGTCTTCTATATTCCGTCCCTCCCCCGTCGTCCTCTATATATCATTTATGCCCGGCGTGCTGCTGGAGCATGCGAGGAGCCTCGTGGAGTACTGCTCCCACTCTGCTGATCACATATAATCTGATCACATATATCAGATTTTTCTATCAAGAAGAAGATGACCTCCGGCGAGCCGGGCACAGTGCACCGGCGGCGTCCCCGTCCACCAGCGCCTTGGCACGCGCGGGTGCAGCACGGGCCTGGGTGGCAGGACGCTGCCCCCGCCCACCTGCGTTTGGGGCCCCACCGCCGCGCCTCCCCTCCAGACCGCCAAGGCTGGCAGGAGGTCCTCCCCAGCGCCGGCCGCTGGCGCCGCCCACCATCGTCGCCCTCCGCCCGAGGCCGGTTCCGCCGGACCCGGTCGGCCGCTTCAACTCTCCGTGACGAGTGGGCGGTGCATCGGCTCTGCACCTCCCGGGCCGCGGCCTTATCTTTGCGAGAGCATCGTGCGGCGCCGCTGCCCACCAAGGGGCCGGAGGGGGGCGGCGTGGCTGCCGGCCCCGCGGCCCGGGGGTATCGTTCGCCGGCGAGGCTCCACCTCACAGCCCTCTGCGGGCCTGGTTCGACGTGTACCACGGTGCTCCCGGCCCCCTGTTGCATTACGCGCGCCACCGCCTGGGGAGGAGCCGCCGGCGCCACAACCATCGGCCGGTGATGCACCAGGGCCCCAAATTTCTGGTTCATCGCCGCCACCTCACGCCCCGGGGCGGGGCGAAGCGGTGTCCCCCACCGGTGACCCCATGTGCCAGATGAGCTCGCTGCTTCCCTCGCTAGCGCCGCCCGCCTCTCTCGAGATGCCCGATGAGGTCGCCGCGACCGATCGCTTCTCGCCACCTTCACCTCCACTCGAGACTCGCGGACGCATCGTGGGCTGACTTGGTTGAGGCCCGGCTCGTCGTCCCGCTTAGTCACCGTCGTACGGACGCTGCCGCACGAGCGGCCAACCGCCTCACCACCCGAGGGTTGGTGCGCGATTGAGCCCTCCCAGCCGCAGCCTGGTTGACCTCCCTGTGCGACGCTTCAGGGGCACTGATGCTTTCGTGGCGACGAGGTTGCGTGCGCTGCCCACCCCTTGAGCTTCCTTGCTCGCGCCGTCGGTTGATGAGTTCACATAGCCGCTTTCACGAGACCGCCTGAGCCATCCAGCGCTCTCCACGCCCGGTCTTGAGGAAAACAACGCCCGGCGCAAAGCATTCCTCTGGCAGGCCGAAACGCCAGCCGCACCTAATTTTCTGCAAAGAAAGAGTCTAGGCTCCACGAGGCCGCAGGACCGAGGCAAGGAGAGTTTTGCTCAAGAAGATGGGGATCGAGTCGGCGCCGAGCATGAGGATGCGGTCTCCCTTTGGCGAAGTGCGATCTGCCTTCACGGGCCTCTTGGCGAGGTGAACGAGGGAGGGCATGGAGCGCTTTCCTTCTAGGCAAGAAGCGCCTCCTCGGGCCCTGAGTGGTTGCGCTTGCCCTCCCGTTTGGTCGCATAGTTTGTTCATCATGTAATCGCAAAACTTTTTTCCAAAGAGATAGGTTGTTGTTTCTCTTTTTAAGTTTACTGTTGATGTCCACTCGGCATCATGAACTCTTTTGTATTTGGATTTGGTTTCCTCCTCTTAATGAAAAAACGGGTGAATGGCCCGATTAAAAAAAAAAAAAAAAAAATCAGATTTTTCTATAGTTTTAATCAGTTTTCAAATCATTTAACTCTTCGAGAAACGAGAATTATATTCTTTTATGGACGGATTGGAGAAAGTATGCTGGTACCTACGTACAAATGTGTATTCTTCGTAGAACAAAATTTAAAATGTAGGATTGCAGTCTTTTTTGGGCAGCGGGAGCAGTGACATGATTCGGATAGACACCAAGAAAATCTGTTGCTCCCACCCTTCGATCGGCAGCCCTCTCAGATATGTCCGTACGTACATGTGGCCTCGGCCTGCATCTCAATTTCCCACGGTACAAGTTCGCTGAATCACGTTACTGGCCATGACGACTCTGCTTACGAGTTACGACTGTCTTCGTCCTCCTTTGGCATTCAGATTCAAATTTGTCTCCAGCTGCAACCTTCGGCGCATTGGTGATGGACCACCCAGCTAGCTTCTGTTGGAAAACACAAGGGAATAGAATTGTATGTTTATGCTTCTACGGTGCACACATTAGGCATGTGACTTGTATATATTATGGGACTTCTCCTCACTCGGCCGTCCACCAACCTGCTCTCATTCTTTTCTTCAACATACAACAACTTTCACAAAACAAGCAACAAATGACGCATTCAGGAAAGAATCTCTCTGCAGCGCTGCTCCTAGTTATCATCGTGGGCGCCGGTATGTACATGCATATGTATGAATTGTTGGCGATATAAGTATCTCTTTTAGCAGCTTAAGTTTTGACATTGAATTAGCTGATGTAGCAACTTAATATATTATTTTAAATAATCTATTAGCTAATTAACCACGTTTTTGCATGTGCTAGCATGTTCAATTCCTGCATACACGCAGGAGAGTGAAGAAGAATGCCCCCACCTAAGCAACTCATATCAAGGATGGTGCCTTTCCCAAGAAGATTTTGTCACTTGCAATGAAGCATGCAAAAAAGAATTCCCCGAGAACTTGTTGCACACCGAATGTGACAGCTTTGAATGCTACTGCTATACCTCCAGAATCGGTGATGATAATTGTTGCTGTTGATACTAGCGCTCGGATCCAGCCATCATGATGCAATGATCCTAGACGTTCCTAAGGCCTCTCAATGGGGGGTTTCATGAATGTTTTATGACATTAAATACAAATACCACATCAAAGAAAAATTTCACTTTTGCATGAAACTCCTAGGAGAGAGAAGGAAAGAGTTTCACCATGGTGAAACCTTTGAGCACTATTTCACATCTCACCAAAAACAGTGTGAAAACCCCATTGAGACACAAATAATAGAGTTTCACCATGCAACTATGCAATTAAATCATGCAATTAGAGAGGTTGTGGGACCCTCGAGCATATGAAACTGCGTGCAAATGAAACTGCATATGAGGGGAGACGCCTATTTCATGCCAAAGTTTCACGTCTTGGAACCGGGGTGGTGAAACTCTCCATCGAGACTGGCCTAAATGAAAATTATACCATGTATTGTATCATATGTAACAATACGTATATAGTTTTTTTTTAGGAAAAAGATGGGTTACCACTGCAAATTAAACATAGAGTGAGCTAGGTGCCCTATCGATCCTAAACTTGTATCGCTATGTCAGTTTGGTCTCCAAAATTTTCACAACTTTCATCTAGATACTAAGCAGTGTACGTTCGGGTCTCACTACAGTTTTATTGGTCTTAGTATGGTCCTCAAATCTATTTTCCAATAGGCAATAGCACCTGGGTCCCCGGCTATCGAAACGATCACTCCTAGCACATCCGTAATTCCATTGGTCCTCTATATTTTGTCTGCTAGCTCAATTCCATTGGTCCTCTATATTCGGTCCCTCCCCGTCGTCGTCTTTATATCATCTAAGTCAGGCATCACTATGCCAAAACGATACTATAAGGGCGGCTGGCGACCCTCTGTAGGGGCGGTTTTGCGCCACCCCTAATCTCCCCGCTTCAATGCAATACGTATTTTTTTCTATAGGGGCGGTTGGTGATGCCACCGCCCCCACAATCGTGCCACTCCTACTTTGTGTTCTTAGAATTCACGTTTTCAAATTTCAAAAAATAACAAAACATTTTTAATCGGCAAGTCACAAGTCGCACAATTATTCGTATAAAATAGCGACGCTATATGGAGGTGGGGTTCGAAATCCGTGCCCTCGCCATCGCTGCGCGCCCCACCACTACAGTACACACATGTGTCCATACCTTATTCGGATCGGCGGATCCCCACATATTATACACATTCTAGTGAAAGTTGACTATTTGAGGCCCCAAACTGGATTCAAATAAACAAGTGGTCAACTATAAAGTTTCATATTTTTTCAAGATCTATAATTTTTATTTAGGGTGTTTCTCCATCCAAAGGTCGCTTTATGAATTTTGAATTTTGAATTTGAGACATTTGAACGTAGTTTTTGCATGACAAGATGATTTCAAATAAAAAAGCAAGAAACTACAAAGTTTTATAATTTTTCGAGATCTACAATTCTTATTTAGGAAGTTTTCCATCCAATTCTTATTTAGGAAGTTTTCCATCCAAGGTCATTTGAAAATTTCAAATTTCAAAATTTAGGCATTCAAACCACACATTTTGAAGCACTAAAGAAAATCAAATGAAAAAGTTGTTAACAACAAATATTCATAACTTTTCGAGATCTACATTTTTTATTTAGGTCATTTTTCTAAGATCATTTTAAAAATTAGTTTTAGTGCCTCACTTGAAAATTCGCTTACCCTACTAAACCTACTATTAGTAGGGTTGGCTCAAAAAAAAAACCGCCCTACTAATTTTAGTAGGAGCAGTTGGTCTAGTGGGAAAAAGGGACCACTGTATGGGTGGTTTTTGTTTTGGAAAGCCCCTACTCAAAGAATTAGGCCTTCCGTGACTCATTTTAGTAGTGCGTGCTGCTGGAGTATGCGAGGAGCATCGTGGAGTACTGTTCCCACTCTGTTGATCACATATAATCTGATCAAATGCAGCAAATTAAAGGAGTTACACCCGGTACAGCATCGCCATGAACCTACATATAGCTACGGGCCTGCACTAGCTAGTTCATCATGAGCACGAACCCATGGTGCTGCACCCTGAACATCATCTCGGTGTTTTTGCAATCGCCTGCACGGTGGCTGATAAGAGGAGTTTGTATATATGGTTGTTGCAAAACAATTTGAACTTGCTCGGTCTGTTTAGTTGCAGCTTTCACTCTCTTTTTATTTTTGTTTTCCCCAAAGAAAAATTTTTCGAGCAGCAGACTTGGAATTGTTCGTGATTTTGGAACCTGTTCTTTTGATCAGAATGTCAAGACCATATACGACCATACAGTACTTGTTAGCACATTGATGCATCTGTTTACAGTTTCAGCTTGTGAAAGCCATCAAATACAAATGAAATTAAATCTAAGACGTACCACTACCAGAACGACAGAACAGTAATCATATCACTGGTGATCATAGAACAAGAAACCTTGCAGATTCTAACATCGTTAACTGTTTACATCTCTGCTGCGCGCGATCATAACTTGGTTTTGCTAACTGAAGAAACAAGCATAGCCGGAGTCCATGAGTGCGTGTGCGATGGCGGTGCAGCTATGCAACAGGAACCAAGAACGCTGTTGGCATGGGAAGCATGCTGGATCTCGGCGCGGCGGCGGTGAAGCCTGGTCCTGCGTACATGGCCCGCGGCTTCCACAGTATCTCCTCCTCCTCTTCGGTGTCGATGTCGATGTCGTCGCTGTCATTACTCCTGCTCACCGTCGTCGAGCCGCTTGTCGTTCTGCTGCGGCGGGCTACGCTCCTTTTCCGAGGACGACGTAGCGCGGCTGATCGGCCACTTCCTGATGCTTGCAAGGGAAGACGACGTTCCTGGAGACGATGACGACGAAGCCGCCGGGATCCCTGCCTTCTTGTGCGTGTCCCACCTCTCGACGGAATCGGCTCGGCCCGGCATGAGCAGCGGCGGCGAGTTCGCGTTCTTGCGGGGGTGATCCATGTTCGGCGCTGCTCGTGATGCTGTCGTGGGAACGAGGCCACCCTGATGATGATGGTGAGGCCAAGGACGCCGAGCATGCCGGCTTGGACTTGTGCGCGTCCCACCTGTCGACGGAATCGGCGCGACCCGGCTTGGCGGGCGGTGGCTTTGAGAGCTTGGCGGTGACGCACGGTGGCGGCGGCGGCGGCAAGATCCGGGGCAGCATCTTCCACTTGGCGGGGTCGGTAGCAGCGGCGGTAGAGCCGCGTGTGCCACCTTGAGATGCACGCGGGCAACCGGGATCGCCATGGAAGACGACGTACGGAACGGAGACGCGCCGCTACTCCAAGTATCGTGGAGAAGGCGCAGAGAGGCGGCGATGGATGAGATGATTCCCGGTAGTTTGCAGATGCAGAAATATATACATATATGCATGTGCTTGCGAGGCTAATCGGAGTCGGTGTCAGTGTAACCGTCATGGACGAGCTGCGTGGGTGGCACGCGCCATTTCTCACGATCCTAGTCGAATTCTTGATTTTAGGGAGTTTTCTAATTGAGGGAAGAAGGAGGTTGGTGGCCGCTGAGGAGACCTTTTCCAACAGATTTGAAGAAAGCATGCAAGATTCAGAGACAACCGCTCGGCTCCGGTGCCGAGCATGCTCCGCATACCATTCGTTTCTGATACGCACCGCCGCCATTGCGTAGATGCTGCAGACCTGCTTGCTTGTTAGCAGCCGGTAGATGCCGGCGGCGAACTCTATTCCTCTTCTTCACAAGGATAATAACCACGGGCACCGACAAGGTCCCGGTTCAATCTCTGATACAAGTTGATCGATGCCATGGGCACCCTGCAGCTCTCTTCCCTTTTCTACTGACTCAAGACACTCCTAATACCAGTCTTCTTGATTGAATATAAGTTGTTTAAATTTTATCAAGTTTACGGTGAATAATATTTTTCATTTTTGTCTCCACATCATTTTATTGCAAATATATATTTCTTAGTTAATTTAGTGGTAATCATTTTGAATGATACTCTGGTCAAACTTGAATGCGTATAACTCCTTGAAAAACGAGAATTGTACTTTTTATGGAAGGAAGCAATGACTAGGAAATGATATATTGGTTTATTAGTAGAATAGAATACAAAATAGGAAAAAAGGCATATGTGGAAGTGGAAGAAAATAAACAAAACAGAAAAAAAAAAAAGAAAAAGGTACTAAATCTCTCAATGCAAAGTTTCATTATAGAGTTTCAAAAACATTTAATTTCATAACTCAAAAAAGTTGGTAATCGTGTCAATAGAGTTTTCATCTAGATCACACTTATTTCCTATATCTTTTCTTAAAATGCACTTTGCCATGTCATAAAAATGCACCGCCATGTCATTAAAAATGCACTTCCATGTCATTAAAAATGCATATATGACAACCTCGTTTAATGTAAATGAAAACTCGAATGAAACCCGGGTGTTAGGCCAGTTGCTTGGTGTGGTGGGCTAGTTAGGCGGTGGATCGTACCGTAAAACAGAAGAAATATTGGCATGAAGATGACAAACCGACCGTTATTGGAGTTGTTTGGGCCAAAACAACAGGAGCATGGCCCGCAGGATGGTCGCTGAATTCATGATGGAATAGCACCAATTGGCCAGGCGCTCAGGCCCAACACAGGCCACGTGAGCTTGGCCCAAGCAACCAGGCCACGTGAACGTGATCGTTAATAGAAAAATATATTATTTAATTTTGAGCTTCAAAATAGGAATGGCAGATGTAGAGTGTTTCCTAAACCTCTTGGTCACAGTCTAGTTTGGTATTCAAAATCCATTCCAAAGTATCTAGTTTAGTCTTCGTTTCATGTCCTGTTTACTCTTAGTAACTACAATTAATACACTCCTGCCATCTACACAGGCAGCCTAACTTGAACTTATGAAAGGGCGTTGTCAAGTTATTTTCTATAGTAATATACGAGATATACTTCTTGCATTTCAATTTGTAAGTTATTCTGGCTTATCTAAATATGCATATTTTGCTTTGCATTTAGAAATCTATTATTCTAGTACATAGTGAAAACCACAAGGGCTTAAGTGTTTATGCCCCGTTTTGAGGAGAAATAATGGTGGTTTTGCCTTAGTTCTTTTTGTCAACTTTGTAATTTTACCCGTGTGATTTCAAACGATGGGATACTTTGCTCGTATATCTTGTGAAGTCCACCTACCGAGTCGCTAGGGTGGCGAGGTAGGGAGGGGGCGTCGTCGGGACCAAGAGCCGACTTGGTTGAATAGTCGTGACACTCAAGGTCACTTGTCAAGGAAACCTAGCATCGGACGTGCGGATAGGGATGCGGTCGGCGAAAGTGAGAGAGAATGCGATCGAAGCAAGTGTTTGATGACGGTATTGGGGCCATTTTGTGTGAGTATCTTTTCTTTTTGCTATTTAATCCTCCCGCGCTAAACCGCGTCACCAAAAAAAAAAAAAAAAGTTGAACTTTTTGTTTCAAAATCACGAAAGTGAGTGAAGATAAAGGCACCATTGAAGTCTCAGTGGTAGAAACACCAAATTTCTAAATCTCTATATATGTCATTGAAAAATTTAAAAAACGACTTATAACTTATAAGATTCAAATGTTTGCCGTGAGGTGTCATTATTGACGAGTTGTGGAAACGGAGTTGCTGCTGTGGTGTGGGTGTGGTTGCACGGCGCAAGTCACAGCTCAAAAGCAACAAGGCGACTGACAGGTGGGCCGGCGCAGCCACGCTCGGATTACAGCTGGAGGGGCGTTGGGGCGCGTGTGCGTTTCATTTCACCGTTCGTTCGAGAAAAAAGGCAGAAAATCCTGGCCTTTCCAACTCCTAGGGGAGGGGTCGAGTTCCTGTTGCTGCTGCTGCCGTTGCCATTCCTGTCATCCTCCTCTGTTGGGTGGGGAGAGAAGGAGAAGGAAGGGAAGGCTTCTTCCTTCCGACAGGAGCGGGCAGGGGCTCCCTCCGCTCTCGATTCTTTGCAAGATTGAGAGTTGAATCATCGCCGCCATCATCATCACCAAGCAAGCATGGGTATGTATATGTCCAAACCAACCAAGAACCTTCCTTCCTTTCTTGGTGTCGCTCAGGTCGGCCTGTTCCCTCCCGTGCGGCGGGAGGAGTGCTTTCCTTCTATGGCGGCGGCGCGGCCACTTCTTTGCCGTTTTGATTCTGTTTCCCTGTGGGAAGGAAATCGTTCCAGCTTCGGTTTTCCCTTCTTTACCTCTTTGGTGATGAATTGATTCAAAGGATTCCATCGGATTC
Organism: Hyparrhenia diplandra; assembly: GCA_015847255.1. Taxonomy (NCBI): domain Eukaryota; kingdom Viridiplantae; phylum Streptophyta; class Magnoliopsida; order Poales; family Poaceae; genus Hyparrhenia; species Hyparrhenia diplandra. The sequence continues at coordinate 358,880 of JADLZK010011996.1, read as the reverse complement.
TTCCGGTCTCTGTTTCATCGTGTTCTTGGAAAACATCGACTGGCTCTCCTTTTTTTTTCTGATGACTTGGTGAATTCGGTTGTTTGATTTTCGTTGGGAACTAAAGGGCCCATTTTAGCTGTTCTCACCCCAATAGCCGCAATCACCGCGGCTTTTTTTTTTGTTGCATTTCTGGTTTGCAGCTTCGTTTTGGTGAATTCAGTTGTTCATTTTCATTTTTTCATGTAGCAGCATTAGTAGATGGTGAATCGGCTTATTCTTCTTGGGACAGTGACGATGAGTACCAGAAGTTCATCCAAAAGATGAACCCTCCAAGGTAGTACTAACCCAATTCTTCAACGATTTCAGAAAATCAATTCCTTCCTTCACCTCTGTCAGTCTTAACAGTATGCAAAGTTTTTTTCATGGGTATACTAACATATATCCATGTTCATTCATATTCTTTTTTCTGAGTTCAGGGTCACTATTGACAACAACTCATGTCCAAATGCTACAGCTATTCAGGTGAGTCCCTTAAAAAAATCAAGTGCTTCTAATCAGTGTGTTTTTCCTTGTTTGTGGCTCAAGCTGACATTGTTTTTGTTTGAACGATTTAGGTGGACAGTGCCAACAAGTATGGGGTACTGTTGGAGGTAGTGCAGGTCCTCACTGACCTCAAGCTCATAGTCAAGAAAGCATACATATCCTCAGACGGAGGATGGTTCATGGATGGTAGGACAAAATAGAAATTCTTCCTATTCCTTTGGTCAAAATGGTGTAACAATTTCTAAGCTGTTTGGTTTTTGCTGTCAGTCTTCAATGTGACGAACCAAAGTGGGCACAAGATACTGGAGGAATCTGTGCTACAAGATATAAAAGATTGCATCTACAAGGTAGGTAATGTTTGCCATCATTGTCTGTTCATATACCTGTTCCCGTTCAATTTTGTTGAATCTGTCAATCTCATCCTGTGCAGTCTATCGGGCCTGATTCTTGCTTTCTTCCCTCACGGAGGAGAGCCATTGGAGTGGAGCCTTCCTCCGACTACACCTTGATAGAGCTAACCGGGACCGACAGACCCGGTCTTCTCTCCGAAGTGAGCGCTGTGCTCACAAATCTGGACTGCAATGTGGTGAATGCGGAGCTGTGGACACATAATGAAAGAGCAGCTGCCGTCATTCAGGTCACTGATAGGAAGTCTGGGCTGGCAATTTCGGATGCAGAAAGGCTTGGCAGAATCAAAAGAGCGGCTACGCAATGTGTTCAAAGGGAGGAGTCGAGATGCCAAGACAGCAGTCGCAATGGGCGTAACCCACACGGAGCGGAGGCTGCACCAAATGATGCTTGAGGATCGAGATTACGAAAGGCATGACAAGGATAGCGCAAGTGGCAGCCCCACTTCAATGGTTTCAGTTGTTAATTGGCTTCAGAAAGACTATTCTGTGGTGACAATTCGGTGCAAGGATCGGCCAAAGCTTCTATTCGACACGATTTGCACCCTAACAGATATGCAGTATGTGGTTTTCCATGGGAGCGTGGATACTGAGGGCCCCGACGCTTACCAGGTATCTCACCATGACATTTCAGCTTCAAATTCCTATCGCTGGACATATACATGCAACCTTTTGTTTTCTTTAACACCATGATTCGACAGGACTATTACATTAGGCACATTGACGGTTCACCTGTCAATTCAGAAGCGGAGAAAGAGAATCATCCAATGTCTTGAAGCAGCTATAGAACGGAGAGTATCTGAGGTAATTCTGCAATAGTTAGCAGCACCTACTATGTAATTATTTTTCTGTTTGTTTTGCTTTTCTGCGGTCTCAGATGATACTTCTGCATTCATGTAGTTGTTGAGATAGGGACTTGAATGGTGTGATTCATTGCTATAGGAGGTAAATTGTTGTTGGAGAGTTGGCATTGTGCATTGCCTGGCACACACACTTTATTGATGAGTCACTATCAATGTTTTGGGTCCTTTTCTTCTTGATGAGGCGCGTGCTGTTTTCCTTCAATGTTCACAATTAACTCATCCCTGCTTACAGTTATTTTTCCTACTGTTGTGTGTTTTTTAATGTAAGTATACAATAATGAACTGAAGTTAGATATCGAATCACATGATGAACTACAAACTAGAAGATTTTTTTACAGCAGTGCTTTTTATTTTAGTACAAAATTTACCATCAACTGTACACCCCTTGCAGGGCCTGAAGTTGGAGCTGTCAACAGGCGACAGAGTGGGTCTGCTATCGGACGTAACACGCATCTTCCGCGAGAACGGCTTGACAGTCACGAGAGCAGAAGTTTCAACTAAGGGCGACAAGGCTATCAATACTTTCTATGTCCGTGACGCAGCAGGGAGCTCGGTTGAGCCGAAGACGCTCGAGGCCATACGCCAGGAGATAGGCCAGGCCGTGCTTCAAGTGAAAGGGCACCCAGATCAGCCAACACAGGAATCGCCCACTAGGTTCCTCTTGAGCAGCCTCTTTAGACCAAGATCACTCTGAAACCTTGGGTTGATTAACTGGGTCCTGAATTTCAGCCAGTGTGCATCCATCTGGTGAGTCCACTACTACTGCACAATTAAGTAGTGGTGACACCGTGGCAGCCACAGCGAGGTGCTGCTGTACCAAGTTCCACAATGCAATCAGGAGTATTGATTCATCCAGCAGATGGCGACCAGTCATATAAAGCATCAATCCGACCAACCGGCATGTACGCCATCAACAGTTGGTGCATACAGTAGGTTCTTTAGCATCATCATCCACCATTGTACATTCTTCATTTCCCCCATTTAGTGTAGAGCTGTAAGTACCATCGACATGGTTGCATGTAGTGCCTAGTAAGTGAGTATGATTCAAACTGTTTGTAAATATTGGCCTTGGCCATCTGTAGCAAGCAGCTGCCGTTAGAAGGGGAGTTTGCCTCTTGGGGATATTCAGAGGGTGGATGGCTTACTGATACTTGTCCAAGGAATCGGGCCGACGGCGACGACGATGGCGACCCGGTTGTCATTTGTGCCGGGCGCACATGTCGAAAATGGCCGCCAGCTCTGCCCGGGGCCCTACCGTGGCTGCAAGCTTGTGCTTGGATCTCACTCTGCACTTCCTGACGGGATGAAATGCAGTGGCTCTCATAGGGCCGGCAGAGGCGTCTGTGTGCCTCGTCTTGTCCTTGTGGCATGCAATAACTCATGTTTGGTCTCACTCATGTTTCCCCGTTTCTGTCATGCTGTCTCATCTTTGCCTACTCCTCAATCTCACTCATGTGATTGCTTTGTTAAAATCTCAACAATAGATTCTTGGAGATGCTGCATAACATAACTGCTCTGTACAAAGTATACTACTGGAATGGGATATGTTTTTGAATACTTATTTGTATCATCAGAATGTTTACAAGGCCTGTGAAAGACCTTGTGCCGGCCGTAGTACTACCACCAGAATCTCTCATAAACACACAGAGGCCCTACAGGCCGGGGCCATCTATCTATTACTGTACTACTACATGCTGTTACCTGCAGATATTTCTAGGGTTTTACTATCTTGCTGCCTGCCCTGGGGTTTTACAGTAGAGTACTTTGAGGAGCAGGAGCATATAGCTTCACAATCATGTCACATGCATGTCAGTGTTAAATCATTCACAGCGATTAAAGCAAGTACTACTAGTACTTACATCTGAAGCAACTAATTGCCATCACCCATAACCCACCCCAATCGCCTCTGAAAGAGTGAGCTGTGCTCATCGATCTGCAGCCTTGCAGCAACTTTTCAGTGAGATGAGGCCTCACTCAGATCTTGCCACTGTCATCTATCGCTAGGCTGGGCGATGGCAGTGCATGAGCTGGAACAGATCTGGTCAGTTGCTACGTACCCTACCACAGGACGCATTGGAGCTGGAGGACAGGAGGAGGATCTTCAGTTCTTCGCCTCCTTATTACGATCTGTGTAAGTGCAGATGATGCAGATTCAACTGATTCTTCTCACACAGTTCCCACCTTTATTTTTAGAAGAAGAAAACTCTTCTGTTTCAATGCATGCAATGTTTGAGGCCACCCGTTTTCGATCGCTTTTCCGAAATATATATAATCTGCCATACATGTATATATATGTATGTTCATTCAGTCTAATTAAAGGTTATATCATGCTTCATCATGTCATGTAACATCTTTTTTCTTCTGTCATGCATGCAAGGGAACGATCTGAGCCGGTCTTTTCATGTCTGGGCAAGTCAAGTGATCGAGCGAAGGAGCTTAACCAGAAAGGGATTGGTGGGCGCGCATCCATCTTTAGGGACGGCAGCGGCTGCTGAAACCATGTGGATTCCAACCCAACAGGTTGGAGTTTTGGAGCCTACTCTATCAGATTCAGGGTTCAGGGGGCAGCAACGTGCCCATTATAACTCCTGTACCACTGCACTGACTATATGTAAGATGATCACAGCTTCACAGTGTCGACCATCTCTTTTGCCACAATGCAAGCCACCAATCCCTGAATCTGCTGGGATTAGCTAGGCACATGTGGCACAGTCTTAGGGCTATGCATGCTCCCCCACCCCATATATAGCTGTGTTTCTAGATAGGTATTGGAAATTTGGAATCCATGTCTTTACTTTCAGTATATACTATCTCCTCATCTCCTCCTGGTATATACTATATACTACAAGTTTGGCAGTGGCAGGCACCATTGTGAGCTTGTGGAGTTGTCGCCACAAAAAGATTGTTCCACCCATCGGTTAAATGGTTGGATGCTAACACACTAAAAGGAGCATGATTAGAACGCAAAAGTTTCCTACTAATTGGGCACCAAGTAGCTAGTGGCGACGATAATTGAGCATCCACGTGGAAGTGGAAGAAGCATTTTACCAACCTTTTCAGGTGGCCATGCCTACCAATCGTGGATGAGGCATTTTATTAACTTGTTTTTCTAGCATCTCCTGGAAGAAGGCCCAATCATCAATTATATATAGAGCTACTACTACGATGTCACTTTCTGTAATGACTTTGGCAATGACCATTATATGTCAGCATTGCACACTTCAATTTCATTGGCAGATCAGTATGTGCAAAAGGAAAGACAATGCTCCTGGACACTCCCAGTCCAGCAGCGAAACTACATTTGTTTTCTGAACCCAGTTTTTAATTTGTCCAGGCGATCAATACTCTCTAGCCAACAAGACAAGAGGCGAATCAAAACCTGTTGGGAATCTATTTACTGTTTTCTGTACAGAAACGTCCAAAAAAATATTTGCTGTTTACTGGGGAATTACATTGCCCAAACACTAATTCTGTCCATTTGAAGCCACCCACATCAAGATCAAAAAAGAAGTACAGATTGCTGAGCTAGAGTTGTAAGCAGTGCTGTGCTTAACTCATCACTAGCTAGTTGCAGCATTTCATGGAATAATACAAGTGTGGTATTGAAACAATTGATGGCGTGTGTTATCAGTTATGTGTATTGCATTGGACATGGAGAGGAAACAAATCTGCTGTCAGATCTGGATGCTGAATTCCATGGATGCAACCAACACGTAGTACGAGCTAGGCTGCTGGCGTTGAATCTGACTTGATAGTCCACGTGGGGATTAACAAAAACGAGGAGGGTGGAGGCTGCTATCATCTCTGCTGTAACAGGAGAACGACGTCTCAACAAAAATTCAGATCATCAACTATCAGAAGAATTTTAAGAATGAGTGCAGTGAAGTTAGTCATGGTGAAAACTTTTTTTGAGAGGAAAAAAAAATACTAGAGGTGATATTGTGGAGAAAAAATATATAAGTTCACGAGTTAAATGGAATTCTCAAGAAAACTGTACACAAATAATGTAAAGATGGTAAGGTGTATGAGATTTATGTAAATAATTAAAGACTAGGAAGGAGATGTTGAATATGTTCCGAATTCTATATGGGCTAGCCAACCTCTAACGGAGCGGAGCGGAGGCCCGTAAAAACCGAAGGCCGGACCGGAGCGAAGCGGTACATATACCCTTGCTAGAATTTTACTCACACCATCTCTTATGAGCCGCCAACCGCCAATCAGCGTTGTAACATACTCTCGATATAGTGAAGTGTTCGTCGGCTGGCGCCCGTGTTTTTTTCCTCTCACATTGAGAGGGTTTTTCACGTAAATCTTGTGTCCCCTTCGTCGTTAGTCGCCAACGATTTCAACAGAAGAGATTAATCTCCCCTGGCATTTGAATCCCCCTGCGAAAGTCGTCGACCCATTTTTTCGACAGGTTTTCTCGCCACCTCTGTTACGTGCATAGTATTTTTTGCTGTTGTTTCTATGTACTAGCTCAAACAATGACCCGAGTGACATGCATGCATGTTTGTTGGCAACGGCATGCCGTTGAGATGCACTTGTCGACAGCAGCCTTCAACTGTGCCAGCACTGCCACCCCACCTCACACTACCATCGTTGCAACAGCAGAGGCGCCCATAGCGATAAACAAGGCTGGCTACACAGATACATCTTGTGGTACTGTGCGAGGTCAGGAGAAGTGTATTAGTTCATCATTAATTTCTGATTGATTGCTGGTATGTAATGGTCAAAATGATGTAAAGTGAGCCACAAGATGGTGATTGGTCAATAAGATAATTTCTAGCATGCACCAAGAGACAGGCAGTGCCAACATCTTGACTAACCATTGATCAAAAATTAGATTACCAACCAACGGTTGGCCTTGGGGCCTTGGGCAAACACTATGTAGTTTGAATGTCCATTACTTTGGACAATCAAGTTGCTTGTATCAGTGTCTTGAGTCCAATCAGGTAGCGGCAGCATTATGTAGTTTGAATGTCCATTACTTTGGCGGATATATACAATTAATGGAGAACATGATTTCTATCCATAAATTATTATGTTGAAAATGCTTATTGTGATACAAGAATGGTGATGGCCATGAGATTCTCTAGTCTCTTGAGTACCCCTTCCCGTGATCGTAATTATGATTCCTAGAGCCGTTTTCCAAACCGTAATCGATTCAACATGTCAGGATTTGTGTTAAGGATGCAGGTTGGTTTTCAATACGAATTGAATCCACCTATTAGTCAGAAAAAAATGATAGGGTTTCTTAAGTTCATCAATGAGCCGTTGAACGGGCTTGGAGACAGACACTACCGTTCATGACAACAAACATGGAGACACGTTTAGCCGTTGCCAGGTACGGTACGGAGATGCAATCCGGTGTCGCTGAACGAAACACATGAGACGTCTTGATCATGAAGCACGCTCAGATGGCACATGAAAAGTTGAAGCTTTTTCCAACTACTAGGCACTCGCTCGCTTTTTAAGCTGCCGATCGACCAGATCTGGATCTACCTAAATGCACTTCCCCTGAGCAATCTTTCATTTCATCATGACTCTGTAATCTGTATGCATCAGTGCATCCAATGTTGGAGTGTTCTATAGCTAGCTCTCCTCTGAAATGCGCCAAATATCCATCCCAAATTAACTTGTAAAAAGCATCTCAAGTTTTACAAAAATTATTAAAAATTTTAAAATATTTATGACATCAAATAGATATACTGTGGGAAATATAATTAAGGAAGAATCTAATGATACTTATTTGGTATCATAAATGTTACTATTTTATTATATAATTAGAATGACTTATATAATATAGGATGAAGAGAGTACTAAGGCTGGGTGTACTGGAACATATAGGAGATAGGACCAAACATATATAAAAGATGGTAAGTTCTTAAGAGCTGAGGAATGAAAAAAAGAATAGGCCAACAAACACTCAAACAAAAAGGTTAAATCAATAATTCTAAAAAAAAAGGTTAAATCAAGATTGCTTGAGGGCAAACTACAAATAATAGGCCGGAAGTTTTTTTTTTTCCTGGAATTAACCGTGAAACGGGACCTCAATGGAAAGGCTGTTAAATCCAGCATCCTATCTTCCCTACAGAATTGCCGTTCCCAATTCCTAGTTCCTAAACTAAGAATAAAGAATCTGAAAAAGGGAAGCTATCAGTACACATGTTTATACAGCTGACTCCTCAGATATAACAAAGATTAAGCTCATTACTCTTTGGTTCGTTCCGTCAAACTCAAATCACATGCCTAAATGAAGGACAATCATAATCCTCAGGCCGTTCGACTTAAGGCCCAGATTATGAATCCAACTTTCCATAAACAACTAATGAAACAAAATGTTGCATTTGCAGCGGTCGTAACAGAAAGGAAGCAATTCAGGGTTTCAAACATGAAAGCTAGTTTGGCTTAGTGCCGTAGTGAAATTAAAACAGCTACTAGTGCCCTGAAGTTCTGTTGTATCAGTCATACATTATCAGCAACTCGACTTAAGCACATCAAATATGATTTCAGAATCCTTTCTCAGGTTAACCTCAGTTCATACTGTACGAATGAGCACAAATTAAAACAACTACTTATACAAGGAGGGAGGCAGAACCTTCTTTGCCGGTATAAAACAAGGTACTACCAAAAGAATGCAACACCACTGACCCTGCACAGTTGAGCTCACAATTTGCATTTCCTAAATCTCGAAAAAAAAAATTGCCCATTGATCCAACTGTATCTCTTTTACAATATCTATCCAGAGGTATCTGGTTAGACTGCTAAAATTTCCAGTCCAAATTGTATGTAAACTCTGCAAAGGAATTATTTTCATCCCAAAATGAATCTTCCCCAACCCAAAAAAGAAAACTTAACAGTTGACTTCTTTGATGCTGTCCATTGAGTATATATTCTACCTCTGAAACTTTCCCTCACATAAGGTGCTCAACAGCAGCCTCATGTGAAGAAACTGAAGCATACAGCTTCAATGCCATGCAAGAACATACAGAGATTTGCAGACTTTCTAATGCAACATACACTCTCTAACATACGGGTGTGAGATATTCACATACCGCTCCCATATATACTTGTAACGGCGAATTGCCAGCTTCAGCCAGGGTTTCATGTTCCCATTATAGTGCACAACAGCAGCACTTTCAATCAAACGATCGTCTATGTCTACATCGTACCCAAGACCCAAGACATGCCATCTGCGGTCTAGGGGCTCCATCAGGCCATAAAATGTCAAAAGACCTGCAGGAAGAGTTCCTGTTCTCCAGAGCAATAGATCAGAATTTTGCTCTTGCCAATAATGATACAATGACGTGGCATTTGCCTTCCTCCAAGCTATCAAGTCAAAAATGTTCATTCCAAAAGCCCATCCACATGTATGTGGATCAATCTTGGAGCTGATAGTAGGGTGCGAAAAATTTAGATACTTGTGATACCGATGAAATGACTCCAAACAAGTTTCCACTGCTCCAATGACATTGCCATGCAACTCTATGGAGAACAACTGAGTCAGATCCTTTTGCACCACAACATCATCATCAAGAAACACCACCTTCTCCAAGTTGGGAAGTATCTGAGGAATGTAGAACCGTAAATGGTTCAGTAGAGATACAAACTTTGGATTATGGAATTTTATTTCTCTTTCAGGATTCTTGGAACCCGCTGAGTAATAGTAACCCTGAGTTTCCACCTCAGATAGCTGCCTGACAAGAGGAGATGAAGAAGCATTCAACCACGAGAACTCATCTATGCAGCGGACTTCAACAGTACAACCTTTGAAGTCATTTATGAGGAACCAAGTTGACATAGCGCCAAAATTGATTCTGTCGGTGACCACATGAAACACAAGCTGTTGAGGATGATTTGCATTGGAGACCGTAGAATTGACAACAACTGATGTGGCCAGCACATTATCAGAGAATATACAGAAATGATACAGATTATTATCCACCAATCGTGTGGAATTCCGGTTCTCCTCTGAGCGACTCCTATGCTTCGGGTTCCGGCCACTCCTCTGTCAGTTTCACAGTTAGACAGTGGAGATTTTTGGGAAAGGATTCTGCTGCTAACTGGCCAAACTCAGCACTCTGAACAATTGCTGCCTTTGCACGCTCCTCTAGTGCCAGGGCATGGTTCTTCAATGTCACTATTGTTGTGCTGATATCATAGTGAGAGTCCTGAGCCTTGTATATCAACCGTGCTAGCCGGCTTATTATAGGATGGGCTTGATCTTTAGTGATTGCTTTCCCACTAACTGCCCCTTCAGATAGCAATCTTTGACAATTCCTTATCTGCGAACTAAGCTCCCATGCAAGCTGAAGATTACCATGCTCTTTTGCTAGGATGACATATGCCTTTGCTAGAGTCATCTGATCCGCTAATTGGCGAGCAAATGATGTGCTGCTCAAAAGCTCTTCTGAGAAATTCACTTTCTCATGAGGGACTTCCTCAATCTCTGAACCATTATCCTGAAATTAATCAAAAGAAAAACATGAGAACATGCACAGGGGCAAATTTTTTTCATAAACGGAACAGTTACTTTTGCTTACAGCAGAAAGAAGCAGCCAATCAAGATTGTATAGAAGAGAAAACAAAGGAAAAAAAACCTTAATCTTTGAACTACAGTCCATTTTATATGTGAAAACGTTAACATCTTAAACTTTACAATAGTACTATACTTCTTAAAGCATGTAAACCGGTCAACCCAAATGTTTAGGTTTATTTTAAAAATCATATTTCCTCCAACATCACAGCATCACTTTCCACTGAAGAAAAGTAACTTCATGTGAAGTTGCAATTTCTGAAGTAAAATTTAAATAAATCCAAAATTAACGAGATACAGGTTTGCAAACCTTTGACAATAATCAAGTGCTGGGTGTTATCTTTTATTGAACTATTCAAGTACTAACTATAAGGAAAAGCTTCCAATAGCACCCACAAAAACTCTGGTCTTCGTTTCATTAACAGTGAATGTTAACCAACTGAGGATCTTGTCAAAAAAAAAAAAAAAAAAAAAAAAAAAAAAAAAAACCCTGAGGAACTAGTGTATGAAAATATGGCTTGTATATATGTGGATACACAGAGCTTGTTTGCTTGTGAACTATGATATGGACAATTATTGACATTCCATCAGATATGGTATTAAAACCTCACCTTTAATCCAAAAATAATAACATGTAGTTCTAAAGATAATAACATAAACAGACATATGTTAAAAAGAAATATATGATTGGAACTTTTAGTAGATTGATTCATAATATCAATCTAGAAATTTCAAGATTCAAACTGGTATAGGATTTATATCAGTACGTCTTTTTCAGGGCCACAACCCTCAATACCTCTTCAGAGGATGAGATGATTAAGTCTACCTTGAGATGGTCCTAAAGTCATTGATGAAGCTATCTAAGCTAATTCTTTATTGCCAATAGCACACAGACCATTCACAACAAGTCCCGTTTATCCATGTGCCACTGCAGAGGATACAATACCCTTTCCTACAATAAAGTCACAGAACGACCAGCATATTCATTCCCAGGATTCAATTTTTCCTTCATATGTCATAAGAAAACTGATTTTCTAAGTTATCATTAACATGCAACAAGTCATAATAAGAGCCCAAACATAAAAATCTTCCTTACAACAATCACCTTACAATTACAATACCCCCTTGGATATTTTTTGAATGCAATGGTAGGAGCTCTGCCTGCCTCGCGGCCCCTTGGATAGCCAAGTTACCGCTAGACATTGGCAGTGCAATAGAATTTAATATTTCGTTGAAGCTAAAAACAACTACAGACTGGACAGCCATAACAACAAATGAATTTTCTTGGTTTCCAGTAGCACTTAACCGTTCTGCCATGGGAATCCATATTCTGATTACAATTTAAATATATAAACCTAACACAAAGCCTTTACTACCTGAAAGAAAGCCTATAACATAAGCTAAAATCAACAACTGTCTCGTATACCTCGACAGGATCCTATTCTATTAACTTATTAATGATTTCATCTGATCTCCCTTCGGCGTCTTCAAATCTCAATTGTGCAGTTCCAAGAAGCTTATTAAGCAGGTACCACAGGTAGGACTTATTGCTATCATACGAAATTCATTGAAGCGATTCAAATCCGTGCAATTCAAATATTACAAATTAGGAGAGGCTTAAGTGTTGCTGGAAGTTGCTTGACGCCAAAGGGGAAAAAAAAGAAAAGAAATTATGAATGATGACTGTCAAATGCCATACTTTTGGGAGGGTTCAGATACAACAAGAAGGCCCCACTTGCATTTATCAAAGAATGACACCACACATAGTACTGAATAATAACATATAATACAGATTAGATCTTCTCTGTTACATGTCCACCCCAGTTGAGAAGAAAGCAGTCATCTTCCTAGTATGTGAACAGTATTTGTTATTAACAGGGAGGATGTGAAACCACCTTGTGAGAACGACGCCCTACCTAAGTACTTGAACAGATCACCAAAAAAGTACAGGGACAGACTATCTATCATGCCACACCAACTCCTAAAATCTCATACCATGTCTGCCATTTCTAACAACCAATCATGATTAACCAAAAACACTTTCTACCATCAACAAAATAGTATGTGGCAACTAAGATTTCCATAAAATGGCAAAGTGCGTGACTCGACATACTAACCTTCAAAGGATCCAATACTGGTAAATAAAGATCTAGGGCCAAAACAGTACTTGTGATACTCAAGAGCCATACTCGCACACTAATGTCGAAACCTTGTTCTCTACAAACATTGATAACATTCAGTGCGTGTAAATTCAAGTCTACAACATGAAGGCATGAGCATTCTCGCGTAGACTTAAAAGATCACAAACTGTAGTGCTAATCGAGACCCACGTAGCAGAAGCAGGTGACAAAAACATAAAGGCACTTAATTTTTCCTCAACTCTTCAGTAAAGCAGTGATCTTTCGGAAGATCTCGCAGAATTAAGCAATCTGAAAGCTACACAGGACCAGGTTTGCGCAGCACTTACTACGACGGGCGGCCGGAACTGCTCCTTTTGGTTGTGGTGCAGGACGAAGAGCATGAGGCCGACGAGGAGGAAGATCCCGAGAAGCCACCAGATCCAGCCAGGCAGCCGGCGCCGCGACGAACGCAGCGCCCGCCTCCGCGCATCACCGGCCCCGTGCCCCGCTCCACGAAGCATATCTCCGGACTAGTCCAACGCAAGAACTAAACCAGAGGCCTCACCGCCGCCGACGCGCCAAAGTCTCCTGCATGGGCGGGCGCGGAGAAGCCACAAAGGCGGCGGCGGATCCGGCGGTCCGGATGGATCAGGAGGCGATAACCATCCGGCGAACCCACCCCCCGGAGGCGGCGGGGTCGAGTCCAGCCACGGGTGGGTGGGAGGACCCAGCAGCAGCTTCCAGGAGGTGAGGCAAGAAACGACGGCGACGAAGGAGCTGTCGGATCCGCGAGGGCGGAATGCGAGGTGGGCAGGAAGGATTCAGAGAGGAGAGGAAGGGAAGGAAGGAGCGGGAGATCTGAGAATGATGAGAGAGGAGGGGGGAGAAGGCAGGGAGGAAGTAATAGTTCTTGGCTCGCTGACGTAAAAGGAAAGACACAGCGAAAGCCACCCTTTCCAGTCATGCGTCTCCATTCATTTTTCACCCTCCCTCGTACCATCCGGTTTCCCGTTTTGCAGCTAGTAGCTCGCAACTTTGCAGCAGCTTATCTCAAATTTGTTCAGTGGAGTGCCCTAAATTAATCGTAACATGAAACCACTGAATATTTTCAGCTTCAGAACTGGATGTCACTAGGTCAGATACAAACGTTGCACGAATCATGTGATCTTTCTCTGGGTTCATCGAAATAAGACATGACAAGTTTTGCATGCTTGGTTTTACCACTAACCTTGCCTATCATTGTTTTGCTAAAAGATTATCCTTATATGTGTTTTTTTGTACGAAAATGAACTACTCCTAGTTTCTATAAAATTCATATTATTTTTAAAAATTCCTATAAAATTTGATCGAACTGAGATTGGGAAGAGATCTAGTGCATTTACGAAAGCAAAGACGGATCTAGCTTTTGAGCACAGGGGGTGCACCAAAATATATAGAACAGGTCTCAAAGCAAAATCACCGCCCAAAATTCAATAGATAAAAGGCAAAGAAATTTGTTGACAGATATTTAACAAAACTCAAAGAATATTCATCACCTAAATCAAATCATAGCATTTGTACACCGTTGGTTTAGCTACGCAGCACCCAAAAAATGCTCCCGAATGAAATTAGCAATGTGACTGCTCTTTGTATGACAGTATACGAGCAGGTATATGACAGATTGACAAATTGGGCCACGAGGGGCGGAGGACCCCCCGCGGGCCCCTCGACCCTCTTGTGGGTCTGCCACTGTTTGCAGTGAGTTTGCATCTAATGGCACTACGTTCATCGATTAGCTTTCTTTTTGTTACTCTTGGTGGTTGGTGACACCTGGATGGTTTCAAACAACGAGAATCGTTGAGCATCTTCTTGGTGATTTTCGAGAGGCTCTAATCAGTTAATTTGTGAGGGGGGCGGTTTGTGCTTACGCTGTGGGAGATCGTGAAGAGCCAACTCTAGTGGAATGCTAAGGCTAGTTGCAGCACTTTTTGTTAATTTGATTCTAGAGCCCAAGTTAGGGGTTCAAACTTGAGAGGTTTGTTAGTCAATCACCTAGAGGCTCGTCTTAATGAGCAACTGAACCTTGGAGATAAATATTTATTTGTCACTTGTCTGAATTGGTTTGCAAACTCTACGCTTTGCATTGCTTTCATATACTTGCTTTGTGTAGTTCCTTGTACCAGTAGTCCTCTAGTTGTAGTTGTAGCTCTTGTTGGTATAGGTATAGCTAATTTAGTTGCTTCAGTAGCTTAGCTCAACTAGAGTAGTTCCATAGGTTAGTAAGAGTCCAGCATTGGCAACTACCTTTTATTACTCCCTCGTTCTAATTTATAATTCGTTGACTTTTTCAACTCTAAGTTTGACCATTCGTCTTATTCAAAAAAAATTTATGCAAACATAGTCAAATTTAAGTCATTCTTTAGGACCTTTTGTTAATAAAGCATGCCACAACAAGAGAAGTGATATTTTGCATATTTTTTTGAATAAGACAACTTGTCAAATTTGGGGTGAAAAAAAGTTAAACGAATTATAATTTGAAGCAGAGGGAATATCATTTTATTAATCTGTTTCAGAGACAAGCATCCTAACGTACCCAAATATGTAAATAGTAGTTGCACTAAGAGACTCTCTCTGCCTCTTTTTGGAAATATTGATTTCACAGATGTCAAATACAAAGTATAGATGGATCTCTCGGCCTCCTCTACAAAGACATTTTTACTAACCGTGAAAACCATAAGAGCAAACTCAATAATAAAGCCCTTGGTTATAACTCAAGTTGTAGAGCCAAGTTCCGGCATAGTTGTCTTCTAATTTGTTAATAATGATTTTATTATTATTATTATTATTATTATTATTATTATTATTGTTGTTGTTGTTATTGTTATATACAATTACAACATAGACGCTTGTTATTATTATATGGTAATACTTTTTAACGGTATTCACTCTTAAAACCAGAGACATGAAACTCTCACCGTGATTGGTCTAAGGCCCTGTTTGGTTTTCATAAGTCAATCCGACTTATTAAGTCGGGTGACTTAAAATCGAGACTTAATAAGTCATATCCGTTTTGGTAAAATAAGTCACTTATAACTTATAAGTCTCATGACTTAATAAGTTTTAAGTAGAAGTATACCAACTTAACTTATAAGTCCCATGACTTAATAAGTCATGACTGTTTGACAAAATAAGTCATTTATTTTACTTTTTAACTTAATAAGTCACCTCACTTATGGAAACCAAACAACCCCTAAATGTTGCAGTAGAGACTCCATTGGCGCACGTGCAAAACACACACACACGATTAGGTTTTGACGGCTGTCGCCTGTCGGTGAGCAGAACACGCATGTATATTGTAATAATAATTACAATTGTAATGTAGTAAGTATATTCCTGTTTTTTTTTTTTTTTTTTGACAACAATAAGTAAGTATACTCCCCTGTTTGCTAGCTGTTTGTTTGTCCTCTTGCCTCCTGTCGCGTTTTGAGTCTTCACCAAGGAACAATCACATGCATGCTCGATCCATCGGTTACTAATAGCTAGTATTAGAGTTGCTTGTTAATTAACCCAGCGAAGCAGCGACGGCGTAGCTCTTAGAAGGGGGAAAACATTTAAATAGGTACCATGTAGCATTCAACATGTTCGTTTGTGTTGTCATTCACCCCGGGCATATTACCCGCTACTCATTACCCGAACCCGAACTACCCGGATCCGAACCCGATCTTTTTCGGGGTTTTAGTTCGGTAGCAAAAATCAATTACCCGAACTTTTATTGGGTAATTCGGTAGTAAGTCGCTGCGATACCCCGAACTACCCGAATTACCGAACTTTTGAGCAGCTAACTTTTTGAGGGGTGAAGGAGAACTAACTTGAAGGAGAACTCAACCGAAGTTGTTCTTTTGAATATATGCTTGTGCTTGTGCGGCTGTGAACTACTAGTCTACTAGACTACTACAAGTTATAAAATTTCCAGTTGGATTTGCATTTGTTGTGCCGCATCTACTACTAGTACTTTGCATGTTTGTGATGAGATACTAAGATGTGGTTGCAAACTTCAACTTTATATCAATTATTTTGTCTAGTTTATGTTGTTGAAAAATTATATGATGTTTGAGGGTTTTGTCAATCTACATATTTTCGGTAATACGGGTATACCAACCCGAACCCGAATTTACCCAAAATTGCGGGTAGTACAATTTCGGGGCTGTTATCGGGTAACACTTTCAATTACCCGAACTTCTTATTACCCGAACTACCCGACCCGATCGGATCGGGTAACCCGAACGCCCAGGGTGAGTTGTCATTTGATAGTTTTTTTTTCTCGTTAATTAACCCAAATGGGCAAATTTAAGCGGCAGTAGCTCGTAGAAGGGGAAAACATTTAAATAGGTACCATGTACTCCCTCCATCCCAAATTATAAGTCACTTTGACTTTCTAGATTCATCCATTTAGTTATGTATCTAGATACAACAATATGTCTAGATACATAACTAAATGGATGAACCTAGAAAGTCAAATTGACTTATAATTTGGAATGGAGGGAGTAGCATTCAACATGTTCGTTTGTGTTGTCATTTGATAGTTTTTTTTTTTTTCATAACACATAGACATATTTGCTAGTCATATTAAAAACAGAAATTATTCTTGTCTCCGTCTTTTTCAACTTACCATAATATCCACGCCCCTTCTTGTCTCATTACTCGTAATATCCTTCCTCCGTCCCAAAAAAGTGTTGTTTTTTAGGTTTTCCGTACTTCATGTTAACCAATGACCATTCGTCTTATTCAAAAAAGTTTAATAAATATCTGTGATTTTATTATGACTTATTTATCATTAGAGATACTTTATTACTAATTTATCCATTTTATAATTTATATAAAAATTTTGAACGAGACAAAGCAGTCATGTCCGAAAGTAAAAAACGACGCTCTTTCTAGGACAGAGGGAGTATGTAGTTGTAACATGTATGGTAGTGACTACTCCCGATTTAAAGATTTTTCTATACAAAATATGTATTGTAAATATTATATTAATTTTTTTGATATATATTTAATTATTAAAATGTTGGAAAGCCTAAACAATAAATATTTAGGGACAGGGTATAGTATACTTAGATAAAGGAGACATGTATACATATTCCATGGTGACATTGGCCACCTCTCAGGTACGGTTAAGCTAAACGCGCGAACAAAACCATATGATCTGAACTGTTACAGTCTGTCGGTAGGACTAGGATCTGCTGGAACGATTCTACCAACCGAACACTTGGCATATAGTACCATATATACTGCTACACACACACACACACTACATGTCTAGGGCCCGGACAAATGAGCGAGTTGACTACCCATCGAATTGAAATGCCCAATAATGCGTGCAGATGGAGTTATACATCAGATTCCTGTGGTGGACCAATCAGGTCGTCTTCCTCAGCTAGTCACCTTTCGTTAGGCTTTCTCAATCACTGCCCAAGCCCAAAGCAGGGCAACGACGAGACTGTTAAGCGAGGTGTTAATTCTGTGTAGCATTTTCCAGGCCATCCTTGTCGCCATTGACTCGGAATAGTTAAGCTCGTCATTGCCTAAAGCTCACCATTGGAAGAGTCAGACACTCCATGTCTATGTAGAGCTGGACCTAGCTTGGTAAACTAGTCTAAAGCAGCCTAATTATCTTGAAGTTCTACTAGAGGGACAACGAAACTGGAGGTGCTAACTGAATCCTTTTCCCAAATTAATACTCCTATTATATTCTCAGTTGATGGACTCCAGAAGACTGAAAAGAGCATTGCCTGATTACATTTCGGTCATAAAAGGTTAGGCACAACAAACTCACACACACAACAGTTGTTACATGGGAAGAATCAGGACATGACAAGTTAGATGCTGAATTTTATGTAGTATTGGCCAAAAGAAGTCTCCTCATGGGAAGAATCAGGACATCACACTAGGTACTATTAATTAGTTGCCTGCATCGAGACCAGTTTAACCCAAAAACTTAAGCTGGAGAGGTGGACAATTCACTTATATTTCAACAGGTACATAGTTAGTTTGATAGTGGCAAGCCAATGAGACTAGCAGATCTCCTGATCATCCAATTAAATTAGCTACAAAGGATCAGAGTCGTGGTTTGTGCTGAGGCAGAGAATAGCGATCTGGGGAAGAATTCATGTGTGTGTGAAAAGTGACATGGATGCACATGATGCAAAAGCATGCAAAACTGGGTTTGGGGGTTGGTGGTGAGAGCCATGTTGGGGACACGGCTCCACATGCATGTGCCATGGTGTCTTAGAATTTTTTTATAGCATGTGGTTATGTAAAGCTGAATATCAGAACAGCCAGCACGATGATGGTTGTGGAGTTCCTTTTTGTTAGGTTGGATGTTTGCTTCAAGATTAAGGCCCATGATAAAAGGCAGGAAAAAGACTTGATTAACATAAATCAGCCAATGGATGGAAAAGATTATTTGCATCTTTTTTACCAAATGAATATATATCATCCTCCTTGATATTGAAGGGTATTTCTAGTTTTCATTAAAATGCTTTTGATCATTTGGTTTCTCTTTCCGCGGAACAACCAAAGTGCTGGGGCAGAGGTTAGTTGAGATTAACGGTGGCCAATGCCATGGAAATATTTAGTTGCACCATCTTTCTACCTGCTAATAGAAGGGCAAAATTTAGCTCGATCTGCTACTGCTTCGGTATCTGCTGACTTGTCAGTATTTGCCCACAAAAAAGGTGATGCATTTCCGCCGTCCATGTCAAGATTTTTAACATCCAACCATAATGATATATATATAAAATCTTTTATAATCATCCTATCACTAAAAATGGTCTTCATCGACACAACTTCTAAATATCACCTTCTATTATAATAAGTACCACCCATTCAAAAATATAACAGATTTTCTGTTATCCAAGTCCAACCATATTAAGTTTGACCAAGTTCGATATGGAAGAGAGCAATTATAATTATAATATTTATTAATATCAAACGAGAGTCACCGATATATTATGAAATTTATGATATCAAATGAGGTTTGACATGGTAGATATGATCACTATATGCTTCTCTACAAATCTGGTTATTAAACTTATAATTATTTAACTTAGGACAACTGAAAATTCATATATTGAGTATTGAGGGTATATGAAAAGCATATAGTATATTTTCAAAAATAAATATTGTTTTTTGTCATTTCTTAAGAGATTTTATGGCATAAATGATTTCCAAAGACGTCATAAATCACACTACACCGAGTAAAATTTTTTATATAAATCACACTAGGGGGGGGCATGGCCCCCCGCCAGTCCCCCCCTCGCTCCGCCATTGGGTTCCTCGTTAGCATACATACATGCCAGCTACCAACGGTGTTGTTTTTACTTTTGGTATCCAAGCAATGAGTAAACATTTTCTTCACTTTACCAACAGCAGCTAGCTGTGATAACATTGTTGTATTGTCACGACTAAAACCAAGAATTCCATCAAGGGCTTTGTTTGAACTTGTTTGAACTTTCCGAATCCCTATCTTGCTGAGTAAAATTAAGACACCTACAAAGGAAAGAGGAATCATGTTTCCCACTTAAGACTTCAGCACTACACCGTACTAGCTAATCGGTTGATGCTTGTTTCGTACTCAGTTTTTCTATTGCAATATGGTAAACAACATGGGATGCATAGTAAACCCCACAGGTGGGGTGGGGTTCCGGGTGGGGAGGGGGGCTAACCATTGATTCCTTTCGGTCTGTCATGACTTGTATTACTCATAAGTTATGCAGAGTAAATTATTGCACGGTTAAGTAAGAATATGATTGCTCTTAATTATACTGCCATGGAAGCCTGGAAGGCATATTGCCCTTTTTCATTTGTGAGAATTTCCAAACTAAGAAACGAAACAAGAGGAGGGACGCGAGAGACCGAGCCCCCGCGACGCCTCCGCCTGGCGAGACGGGCGGCGAAACCCCTAGCCCGCGCCACCCTTTCCTCCCCCTCCGTTCGTCACCCTCGCCCGGGGAGGAGTCCGGGGGAGGGCCCGTCGGCGAGCTCCTAGGATGGCGGCAGGCGGGATCTCGGCTCGGCCCGGCGGGTTTGCCTCTCCGTGGTGCGGGGGCAAGGCAGCCATGGCGGGTTGGTGCGCGGCTTCTGTTCCTGCGGCGCCGGCGGGTGCGGTGGAGATTTGGAGGTGCGGCCGCGGCGGAAGTTGTTGGGCGTGGAGGGTGATGGGCTAGTCGTGTGGTGCCTAGTCCTCGTCGTCTTCGATGGTTGCGGGCCGGGGACTTGGCGACGGTTCCAAGCTCCCGGATGCGGCGCGGCCGGGGACCGGATCGAGCCTTTTCGGGGCTGATTTGGTGTCCTCGGCGGTTCCGGTCTGGGCGGCGGCTCTTTGGGTCTTCGGAGGCATTGATTTGGAAGCGTCACGCATCGATGCGGCGGGCGATGGCGCGCCAGGCTTTGGGCGGAAGCGAAGATTCGACCCCATGGTGGCGCGATCGACCGCCCATATCCGGGCGCTGGAGAACCCGGTCGCGCGGGCTGATCCGGCGACCCGGGGCGACGGTCGTCGCAATTCGTCAACCATGGTGGCGGTGTTCTCGGGCGGCGTCGGCGGTGAAGCAATCGGGTTGGCGTATCGGGATGAACCCGGTGGCCAGCCAGGGTGGCTTCCACAGCGTTCGTCAAGGTGGAGGAGTCGTGGAAAGGGATGGCGAGGATGGCGGCGGACGTCGGCATTTGTTTTCCGGATCCGTATTTTGGCGATGGTGCATGTCGCCGACCGGGCGTATCGGCGTGGCCCTGTGGGGACATGGCATTGGCCACTCACTACTACGACGGCGGTGGCGCCCGAGGGTGCCACTTTCCTCACCGGAGGCGCCGTCTTTTCAAGGGGATCTCTACGGTTAAAACTTACACCAGGTTTGGTGGGCGGCGATGACGTCTTTGGATGGCATTTTCTCGTTGGAGACGTCGGTGGGAAGATCCCTTGGATGTCGGCTGGCGCCGGCATCAAGGTGGTGGCTCATCGCACACGCTTATGAGACCTTATGCTGATGTCAGGTTACATGATCCGGAGTCTCCAATGGTGGATGAGTTTTAGTTGTTTTATTTTTTTAAAGTGCACCAGTGTTTTCGGGTGACTTTTGTCTTACCTGTAACACTGTTTTTCAGTTGTAATTTTATTGGTCTGATGCATCCTCGGATGACTGAAGCCGGAAATATAATTTTCATTATCTAAAAAAAAACTCGTATTCATCTCAATACATATTGTTAGGATGAAAAATAAACAAATATGTTCAGCCGAATCCATTCCAAAGCCAAACAGGCCTTAAAGTAGTATGCTGCTGCAACTACGCTCAGTGGTATTGAAGATGGGCTGGGCCATGTTGGGAAGGAACAATGGTCCGTTTGCCCAATGCAAGCCCTCTTATAAGAATATGATTCCAAGCCCAATTAACAAACACCTAGCTACGTGCAATTTCTGAGATGCACGTCAGTCAGGATTGAAAACGCTAATAGGAAAATTCCAAATGTACACTAAAGCTAGTACTTTTTAACGCAAGGCATCTTGAAGATTTTTTTTCCCAAGGGAAGCTGAATTATTTTAAAACTGGAATTTCTTTCAAGCTCTAATTTTATATTTTGAGTTAATAGCGGGCCAAAAGAAAAAAAAAAAAAAACACTTCAAATTCAATTCACAGTACCATTTGTGGTTCTAAGATCAAGATCCGGGCACCTTAGCCTTAGCGTAACACACTAGTAGAGCATCTTTGCAGCCAGGTAGGCCGCGAACGCGACGAGAAGGCCGGCCAGAAGCAGCTTGCAATTGCAACCAGCTCCACCGGCGCGGCGGCGCGCCTTTCTTGCAGTCCGCACGGTGGCGTAGTAGCGCTTGGGGTTGGCCTCGAACACGGCGCGAGGGACGCGCGCCCGCCGAGCCCGGGCCCCTTCATAGACCTGCAGGTGAGCGCCCACACGGCGCCCCCCGAGGAAGGCGACCGCCAGGAGCACGAGCGCCAACGTCGCGTACACCGCGACGCCACCGCGGCCGTGCGCGAGCCACGCCGCCGCGTCGCCCAGCAGCTTCTCGGCGGCGACGTCGGGGAGCTTCTGGACCACCGCGGTGGCTAGCCAGCCGTAGACGCCGCTGAAGAGCTTGGCTGCTGTCTGGACGTATGGCACCGAAGCGTCGGACACCGTCCCCGGGAGGTTGTCGACGGCGACGGACCTCGCCACGGCCAGCCAGGCCCAGAGGTGGCTCGTCAGCCATGCCACCGTGGCTCTCGACGCCTCGACGATGGCGTCCCTCGTCACCGCCGCCGGGAGCATCTCGGTGGCCACGGCCTTGGCCGCTTCGAGCGCGCCTGTGACGATGGCCGAGAGGTTGGCGATGGGGATGGCCATGGCTAGCTGATGACTGCCTCGATCGCTTGCTCTGGCGGCTGGATTGGCTTGCTCTCTCTGGGGTCTGGCTCTGCCTAGCTTCCAAATGGGCAGTGAGTGAGTGGAGCTTAAAGCCAGTCGAACGTGCCACGGAGAAGGCGGTAAAAGGGCAGCACCAAGGTAGCAAAAAGTCAGAAAAAGGGAAACAAAAAGTCGAAAAGGCTCTTGCTTAGTCGTGTTGTGTTGCGCATGTGATTTTGCATTACACACTTGTGCTACCCTGCTTTTCACCGGAAGCGCGCTTTCTGTAGGATAAACGTCAAGCACAAGGCTGATCTATTAGAGCATATCCAAGATCTACCAAAATAGTTCCTGCTCCAATAACAATCCTCAGCTTGTCTTCCCCCGATTAATGTGTAAATGACATTCCTAGTAGCTTTGTTCGAAATCCAAATATGCTTAGAGCACTCTAATGGGGAGTGTCTAGTCACATGGTGACTCAGGTTCATTCAGTTACACCCTCATTTCCAAATTATAAGTCGTTTTAACTTTTTTGGTTCATTCATTTTGTTATGTACAACCAAAAAAAAAAAGTCAAAGCAAAACTTATAATTTGAAAAATGAGGGAGTACTTACTTTTTTTGTAGTTTCATTGCGACTTATAACAATATGACTTATAAATTATAATGTCATAGCAAAAGATAGACTGCATCCGAAGGAGCTTCTTATGGAGAGGAGAAACACTGGAAATGGACTAGTGGGGACATTCACTCACAAATTGGCCCACAACTTGCTTACCCAAAGATAAAGGCGGATTGGGAATATTAGATCTGGACAGATTCTCTCAGGCTCTTAGGCTACGGTGGCTGTGGTTCCAATGGAAACAAAAGAATAGAGCGTGGAGTGCTTTGGAAGTCCCTTTGCGACAAAGTAGACCGTGATTTGTTTTATGCTTCTACAATAGTTACAATCGGTGATGGCAAAATGGCATCTTTCTGGATGTGCAATTGGATAAATGGAAATTCACTGAAATCCATAGCACCCTTGCTGTTTTGGAAGGCTAAACCGAAAAAAGATAACAGTGCATCAAGCTTTGAAAGAAGTTAAATGGTTCAATCATACCTACCTACATGCAGCAGGAGAGGAATTGACTCAATTCATCACTCTACGGGAGGCCATCAATGGGGTAGTGAGGGATGACTCAGTTCAAGATACTATAATTTGGAGGTGGACAACAAATGGAGAATATTCCGTGAGAAGTGCTTATCAAATACAATTTACATTCAGTAGGCTGAGATTGTCACCAGTTTGGAAGGATAAAGCGGAGTAAAAATGCAGATTCTTTGTGTGGATGTTGCTATATAAAAAAATACTGACAGCAAACAACCTACTCAAAAAGGGCTGGATGGATGACACTGATTGCAAATTTTATTCAAAAAATCTTGAGACCCCTGTACACCTTTGCAAAGATCGTCGTTTCACTAAGGAGGTATGGGGCATATTAAAACAATGGTTCAACTTAACGGCCCTAAACTCTATCAAGGACACGGGATCATTACACTCGTATTCCTCTCGTATTGGTGGAGATGTCGGAGGAAGATTTACAAAAACCAAAGAAGACAAGTGGATGAGATCTTCATTTATTTTTGGTGGAATATTTGGAAGGAGAGTAACCGAAGAATTTTCCAGCACATATCATTCACTCCGTTACAAGTTGTAAGGCACTGTAGGCCATGGGCTCTAGGAATGTTGAAACAACTGCGCAATAGGGTACGAGTGGTTTCACTGTTTCAGTTTCATTTAGTCTTGCTGTTCTCTGCAGGTTTCTTTGCAACCTGGGGTGTGCAAGATGGAGTGGTGGTGAGAAAGAGTAGTTGAGTCAGTCCTCCATGTGA
This sequence comes from Hyparrhenia diplandra, assembly GCA_015847255.1. NCBI lineage: Eukaryota > Viridiplantae > Streptophyta > Magnoliopsida > Poales > Poaceae > Hyparrhenia > Hyparrhenia diplandra. The sequence continues at coordinate 334,181 of JADLZK010011996.1, read as the reverse complement.
GGACGTTGTAAATACAAGTTTGTAAATTTTTCTTCTTTTTCGTCTAATAAAAATGCGGCAACGTTTTAGCCGTTCCTTCGATTTTTTTGACATTTTTAATTCTTGGGACTAAAAAAAGTCTCTTTTAGTCCCCACCAAACCAAACATGGAGAAGTTTTTTGAAACTTTTTCTTTACTAGCAAATATGCTCGTGCGTTGCAACGGGATACACTCTACTTCTTGTTGCGATGTTGTCTCCCTATCAAGTCTTTTTGTTTGCCTCATTATCGCTTTTGCGCTGGCCAACTTGATCCCACTACCCACGACCATCACAGCCATGTCGCCGACGATAGAGGTGGTAGTCAAGTAATTCAAGTAATTGGTCCAATCCAATCGATGGCAAGTCTCGTATAATTTGATAATTGCTTCCCATGATTTCCTCATGGTGACACGGCACTTCAAGTTACTCAATTTGTGGCCGCAATCAACACATTTCATAAGCCATATGGAACTAATATAACAAAAAAGAAACACATGACATCAAAGCAGTTGGGCTCACGGAGATTCAATAAATTGGTCCAATAACCTAGTTCGGTCCAAATTTGGGCTCTCTTGTGGACTCGTTTTGTTAGGACTCAAAATTTTTTTGTGAACAAAAATTTTTTGGCGAACCGAAATTGTCTCTCTTTATGGATATAATATATAGCTATAAAGGAATTGATTTTTTTAGATAATGTGCTTCGAAAAAAATAAACTGGTCTTGTACATACGTGTTTTCTGGATTTAAAGAAACGGCTTATACATGTTTTTCTATTTATAAGTAAATAAACGGTGAGGTGGCGCATGACCACTTGAAGATATAGATCTCGTAAGTGTTTTCTTTGCTTGAGCATTACGTACGTGTATTTTTTTTTAAATTATCAGATATAAATAAATGAAGGACCCGAATCTGGTACGCTCGCCCCTAAGTCATGATGGAATTGAGTCCTATTTGGGTTGGGCGGACACGCATGCTATTCCACGTTTTAGAACTGCAAGATGGATTTGAGTCCTATTTGATTGGATTTGGACAAGGAAATCTAGAGTCTATTTTTAGGAGGTGAAAGAAAACGATGGTGGAAAAAAGTGGCAGAAATTTTCGTGCTTTTATTATTAGGTATAAGTATAGATTAGTCTATGAAAGGGAAAAAACTGTGGTGTGCACCGTGCACACGCATGCTTTGGTGTGCACCCACGGTAGATTTGTGCCACGTGCCATAGGAATCATTGTGGCCGTGACGCTACGAGGAACCGTCTCCGCTTTGTTCGTCGCAGCATGCACACATGCAAAAAGATGAGGATGAGCTGTTGTGTACTACATGGATGCGGACGGCAATGATGATTCGCGGACACACGTGGCGCCAATCTACCATGGGTGCACACCAAAGCATGCGTGTGCATGGTCATGGTGCACACCCCAGTTTTTTCCCTATGAAAGACCTTTTTTTTAAGTCCCTAGAACTAAAAAAATTAGTACCTAGAACCAAACAACACCATAGCTTGGGATCGCCTGGAGCCGTGTACCATGGATTTAATCAGGTTTCTTTCCCAAACTCTATCCTTCAATTAAATAGGAAAAAAAAAACATTTTGCTAGGAGTGCGACGCAGTTCAATCGTACGGCAGTAGATACTACATACTCCTACAAGGACGCAGTTCAATCATGCCGCGCGCTGCCTGCCGCTGATGGGACGCGAGCGCCGCCGGTCGCCGTGTTCCTCTTGGTCCGCAAGGCGAGAGCGCAGAGCGAGGGCGCAAACGCCGCCGCAGATGAAAGCAACCGCTAGGAGTGCGACGGCGAGCAGCACGTACACATACACCACGACGCCGCGGTCATGCAGGAACCACGACCACGACCACCACTCGTGCACGATCTCGGCGGCGGAGGCCTGTGCCGGCGTGGAGTCCACCGGTGACACGACGGCCGGGATCAACTTCTCGGAGGCCGATGCACATGCATTAGCGGCGTCGGTCTTGAGCTTCTCCGCAGCAGCAGTTGCCACTAGCCATCCATAGAGATCGAGCAACTGTTTCGACACCATGTCCAGCCATGGCTGCGAGACTTCAGCCACGGCCCGTGCCGCGTTCTTCGCCGCTTGGGCCACGTCCGGAGATTCCTCGGCGGTTGCGCTAAGCAACCACCCGTAGAACGCACGCAGGAGCTTCGACGATAGTTCCAGCCATGGCTGGCAGGCTTGAACCGCGGACTCCGCCATGTTCTTGTCTTCTTGACCGCCTGGGACACGTCCGGAAACTCCTCGACGGCGGCCACCATGTCCAGCCACCTGTGCAGTTGATGCAGGACGTTGGATGCCAGGTCCAGCCATGGCTGCGAGGCTCGAACGGCGAACTCGACCGCGTTCTTGACGGCCTGGGCCACTTCTGGATGATCATTGGCAGCCATCACGGCGAGAAACCGCCCGTAGAGTTCATGGACGAGGTTGGACGCCAGTTGAAGCCATGGCTGCGACGCTCGAGCTAGGGACACCACCGATGCCACGGCGGCCGGGAGCAGCGCCGTCGCCAGACGCACCGATCCAGCGACGGCGGCCGACGAGAGGGTCCAGAGATGACTCAGGAGACGCAGCGCCTCTCCCACAAACGGCTGCGAGGCTTGGACCGCGGTCCTGGCCGCCGCCACGGCGTGCGGCAGGGTGTCGATGGCCACGGCGACCGCGGCAGCGGCCACGGCCCGAAGGTAGTAGATGAACCACGCCACGCCGACGCCCACCAATGCCGCGGCCGGTGGGATTATCACCGTGACGACGGCCTTCGCCGCGCTCACCGTGCCCATGATGAGCGCCGAGAGGCTGGAGAAGAGGGCGGCCATGATGGCTGCTCGACGCTGTGGGCTGTGGCTATCCAGTATCCAGGCAAGCTATGAAAACGCACGATAAATGCTATGAAAACGCACGATAAATAAAAGCAATAAAGGTGCCTGGGATGCAGCGTCCTACTTGAAAAAAAGGCAGAAATGGAGGAGACGCTCCCTCGAGTAGTACTAGTTGGAACTTGGAACGACACGGTCTCGATCTGAGTCTTTTGCAATGGAGTGGTCAGTTTTAAAGGGTTTGTGTAGCTAGACTATTTATATTTTTTTTTGGGACTACAAATGTTTATACGAATTCAGGGCAAATTCTAAACCGGTTTATTTCGCGGTTGCATGAATGAAACAGAATAAACAGGAAAAATTCCCACGTTTCAAAGGAAGCCTCCAACTTTTCTCAGGCAAAAAAAAAAAAAAAGGACATTGCCATGTGCCAGTTAAAACTAATCAGCCGACCGAAGAAATCATCAGTCCAACATATAGTTATCAACAAAATTGAGAAAAAAAAAAAAGCGGCTCCAACAGACTACTAAGGCCAGTCTCAATTGGGAATTTCATTAGTGTTTCATACATATTAAATGCAAAGCCACATCAGCAAAAATTTCACTTTTTGCATGAAACTCTTAGGAGAGAGAAGGAAAAAGTTTCATCATGGTGAAACCTTTGGGCACAGTTTCACATCGCGTTGGAAATGGGGTAAAACCCCCATTGAGACACAAATAGTGTTTCACCATAAAACTATGCAATTAAACCATGCAATGAGAGAGAAGTTGTGGGACCCTTTGAGCCTATGAAACTGTGCAATGAAACCGAGCATTGAGGAAGATGCATATTTCATACCAAAGTTTCACATCTTGGAAACCGGGAGGTGAAACTCAAAACCCGACCTTAGCATCGAGAAATTAGGGCACTCCCAATAGAGTATTAATGGTAGTTTCTATCTCTACTAAGAGCAAGGCCAATAAGCTTGGCTAATAGCCTAGCCATGTCATTTGGAGACTAGCTTAAAAGACTACTCATACAACGCTTAGGGCACTCACAATGCTAGAAACTATCATGGTTTCTATAATCTTGGACATTGTGTTAAGAAACTATCTTCCACAATGCAATTTTCTATCATGATGTCAATGCCCACTTATCACTCTCACAGATTGTCTTGGTTTACGTGAAGACTTGGTTTCTTAGTTAGACTTGGTTTCTTGTGTTTTTCCTCTCTCTCTTCAATAAAAATATAGCGACACATCAAAGAAAAGCAATAAATAGAGGGGTAATAAATGATGACGTAAACTATGATAGAGTCTGCATTGTGAATGTTCTTAGTCTCTTCACAACTTCTAAAACCATATTATTTTAATCGTGTGGGGCCAAGCACTAAGGGCACCTCCAGTGTTCATATCGAACCATATGGATCGACCAAGCGAACCAACAGCAGAGTTCGCTCTTCTGCAGTGTGAGCATCGCTTTGTGGGACCCATATAGAATTAAAGAATTGCTTTTAATTGAAACGGTGTCGGGTTGTTGGCTTTTAGCCTTTCAAACGAGCGGTTGCTGTCAGGAAATATACTTTTTAACTCTCCATGGTGCGAACCGTCTTTACAATCCGCTCTTGCCTCGACAACCACGGTTCGCATGCTCCAAAGTGTGCTCGGTTCGCTTTTTCTTCCCCATGGTTCGCTTTCTAGCACACACACTGGAGCTGCTCTAATGTCCAGCTCACTTTATACGGCATGTGCATGGTTGGGCATTGGCTGAGGTACGCTGCAGGGCCCACAAAGGTGTGGCAAGCGGATGCATGCTCGGCGCTTGGTGCCTCGGCCTGTGTGATGCGCTCGACGCTGCAGAAGTCGCCCAACTCACTCTCTCTCCTCTATTCTCTTTCTTCCACATAGGATTTTGTTGATGTGGCCTGGCTTATGCCGTGGCCATGAATTAATTATCAGACCGCTTCTAAATAGCTTTCCAACTACTCTCTCCGTCCCAAAATAAATGTCGCTATAGGAAGCGTGTCGATCAAACTTTATCAACTTTGACTAGGTTTGTAGAAAATACGTGCAACATTTAAATCTCTAAAAAAATTTGTTAAAAAACTATCTTTCCCAAGATACTATTACTTAGTATAAATATTTATATATTTTAATATATATTTACTGGCATTTTAAAAACATTGACTTCTGGGAAAGCAAGAATGATATCAATTTTGGGATGGAGGGAGTAAATAAAATGGTGATGTGACAACCTAATAAATAAGGAAGGAGAGCACAAATCATAGAAATGGTTTCCTTTATAGAGAAATCATGTTTACTCTTGACCCAATGCACAAGAAACCATGAATTTGTCATTGGAGAGAAACCACTAGACCCAATGCACAAGAAACCATGAATTTGTCATTGGAGAGAAACCATTAGGTTCTATGTTGGTAGATTTGAAAGAGAGAAAGAGAGAAAAAAAATATTACTCGAATACACTACCACTGTGAAGAATGGTTTCTATAAATGATTTCTTTTGCTATGGAAACCATGTTAGTTTCTTCCATTAAAATTGAGTTCCTATCCCCGTTTTTCCCAGTCGGCAAATTAAACTAGCGTGCTTCGCTGGGCCCATTTTTTATTTCATTACCATGTTATAAAATAAAAACGTCTACGTGACATTCTGTTAAATACAAATGAAACTTACGAGGAACTTCCACTAAAATTGTATGTTGATGTGTTTAATAACGGTCCCTATATAGATGCTTATTTTTTTTTTGTGAGCCCTCTCTATTCGTTCCTTTTCAACAAGATAACGGTATATGAACTGGGGGAAGTGGACAGCAATGCCTCGTTTTCCCAAAAAACGAACTTATTGATTTCCCCGTGACACTTAAAAAAAACAATCGGCACACAAAGCTCTGTTTTTAGGAGTGATCAAATGTGAAAGAAATACTAGCTAATCCGACGGGCCCACATAGAAAACAAATGCAACGGTCTGCGAATAACCTCTTCATCCAGGGATGGCACACACGAAAGCTCCTGCCTGCTCTACACTGGGCATCTCGAAGCTGAGCAGCACCTTTACCTCCTGTCTTTGGTCACAAGTCTCCACCTGAGAACAATTCGTGATCCCGCAGCATGCCCTCTCCATAAATTTCAACAACACTAGAGATTGGTAAGAAGTTGTCAGGTCGATTCATAGCAGCCAAAGGTGTAACTTCAATGGTATGACCATTTATATAATATGGAATCCTTGGAAAGAGCCGAACCAAAGAATCTCCAAGAATAAGCACCTCACTGTTGCAAGTCGTTGAAAAAACAAATAATGCTTAGTTCAATATTTTTCTCTAAAAATGCTTAGTTCAATACAGAAGAGAGTTGATTTGCTGGCGTAGATTGACCTTTTGTTTCGTCTTTGGGGATCTCTTTCTGGTTGTCCCTAGGGAGTGTTGTGAGGGGGAACCCCTTGTCTTTTTAAAAATATAAAGCTCCTGTCATTTCATTAAAAAAAGTTACCATCAACATACAATTTCTTACTGTAATTACTTATACTAAACAATTGACAATTTTACCTCTCATTGATATCGCCTCTAATCAGTGGCTGGTTCACTTCCATCAACTTTGGGCAATTGATAATGTACATATTTTTATGTTTGCAATTGCTTCCTGTCCAAATTTTTCGAGGTCTTGGCAACCCACAATCAGCAATTCCTGGAGTGAAGCAAGATTATTGCTCCACAGGCCGGCTGGAATGGATACAATGCCTTTGCAATAACTCATGTCCAGTAATTCGAGGGAGGTGAGGTTCTCCAGGAAGCCAGGAAATGATGCAGATAAATCCCCACAATCATCTAAGGAGAGCCTTTGGAGGGACGATGGTAACATCATCCCATTTTTCCAGTCAAGACTTGGACAGGCCCAAATGGACAAATCCTTCAGAAGAGGAAAACTCCCAAATTGTTCAGCAGGCAGGGTTGATAGGGATCCACATTGGCTAATATGAATACTTTCAATGGCATGGAGAGAGAGGAGGATGTCATCAAGAGCTTCCAGCTTGTTGCAGGATTCAATGGTTAGGCAGGTGAGTAACGGGAATTTTGCAACACTGACTCCAATAAATGTCGTCAGCGATGCACAATCACGGATATTGAGCTGCTGTAGTGATGGAAGATTCCACTTTTGTAGATCAATGGACACCTGGTGGGTACGGAATACGTCAAAGCTGGTGACAGACCGACAATCAATATCGTCTCCAAGACTCCCGGAATCTACAAGCTTGAGCTGCTTCAGGGATCGGGAAACCAGTCGTTGTGATCTGATCTTTGGACAGCATAGCACCTCAAGTACATTAAGGGAACACAAATCTCCAAATCTTTCGGTTGGGACGAATTCCAATCTTCTGCAGTCGCCTATTACAATCTTCTTGATTGCAGATATATAAACTGGTTCTAGAAATTGTTCCAGGCTTGATAAGTTTTGGCAATTCTCAATTGTTATATCACTTAGGGATGAGAAAGCACAGCAATATTCTTTTTGAGGTCGAGTATGCCAATGGAAAGGGCAGAAACGAGCACGCTTAGTGAATGTCTTCAATTCACAATTACTGATCTTGAGCTCCTGTAGTGATGGAAGACCCCAATTTCGTATCTTCATGGCAGCCAAAGGACAACCTGTTAAATGCCAGATGGTGAGAGAACCACAATCAATATAGTCTCCGACATTCCCTGAGTTCTTCAGCTTCAGTGTCTTGAGGGATGGGGCTCGCAGACGTTCTGATTTGATCTTTGGGCAATTCCAGAAATTCAATTCCTCAAGGAAACGAAAACCTGCAAAACTTGCTGTTGGCACAGATTCCATATTTTGGCAGTCTGCAATTACTATCTTCTTGATGGCAGGTATATAAGCTGGATGTAGAAAATGCTCCAGGCTTGATAGGTCTCGGCAATTCTCAATTCTTAGGTCAACCAGGGAAGAGAAAGTGCTGGTACCGATGTTGTCGCCTTTTACCATGTGATTAAAGAGCATCGCTGGTATCACATTCAGGTTTGTTTGCTGTGAGTTACTAGAAACTGATATGCTCTTTAATCCATTGCAATTGTAAATTGAAAGTAACGTTATGTTGGCAAAGTTTTCGGATTGATTGAGTTTGGAAGAGATGCACCTTGATAATCACGAAGCCTAAGTTCGTTTCCCTGCCCTGTAGTAGCACTTGCATGAATTGGCAAAGCATGTTCTTGACAAAATTGATACGTTGCTGACTCAAATCTCTGTAGGTTGATCAACTTAGTGGAACCACCAGGAAAGTTGTCGAACTTGCACCTCCTAGCATATAGTATTTGTATATTGTAGAGGCAACAAAACTCTGGTGGGAGGCTCTTGGAAATACAATTCCTGGAGATTTCAAGGTACCGAAGGTGCTTCATGTTGGACAGATTATTTGGTAATGCCCTTATAGAGGCAAAAATAATGACACGCAGACGTCCAAATTCACTAAACCAGTTCTCCAATAAGGAAGCAGCACTGTTATCAATCCTCAAAGACTTCCCACAGAAAAGAACAGTTAAACGTTTGTTGCAAAATAGGGTGCGCAACTTTCGATGCTTGCTTAGGTTCAACAAGTCATTACTGTCCACGTCACTGTTTTGCAGTATCGACAAATGGCGAATGTTCTGAGGAACTTTTTAATGTCGCTTCTGTTCTTTATGATGAAGCAATCCTCCTTTGAAACAAGTTGTGCCATGTCATGAATCAAGTCATGGATTACATACTTAGAGCCGAGAATCTGAAAGAAGGACCTATTTACAAGGTCTTCAAAGTACCGAGAACCAATTTCTTGGAGTGGAATGTTGCCTTCAGGTACCACAAAGCCTTCTGCTACCCACAATTCAGCTAGACTTTCCTTTTCGAAATTGTAGTCTTTGGGATAGACAGCACAGAATGAGAAACATCTTTTCAAGTAGAATGGTAAATACACATAGCTCAACCGAAGAGCTGGCAAAATGTCAGTCTCCTCTTGCCTAAGCTGCCACAGTTCACTCTCTAATATACCATTCCAGTATCTGGTGTCAAGCTTCATTCCTAACAGGCGTCCAAGAGTTTTTGCAGCTAACGGAGAGCCCTTTAACTTCCCAACTATGCCTCTACCAATCTGCTCTAACTTGGGATCAATGTGAGAAGCATCAGACCCAAAGGCACATTGTTTGAAGAAATGCCAAAAGTCCTCATTATTCAAGCTACCCAGTGGAAAAGACTCCACTGTACCCACTCTATCAGCAACCTTCTGAGACCTTGTGGTTACCAACAACATACTTCCTTGAACAACATTTGTGAGGGGTGCACAAAACCTCTCCCAGCATTGTCCATTCAAGGCATCATCCCACATGTCATCAAGGATGATCAAAAACCTTTCTTTCTTCAATTGTCTTTTGAGAGCTTGCTGAAGAGAATCCAAATCATCAGGTATTGTTTGCTTTCTAGAAACAGATTGTATGGCATCTTTGGTCAACCTCTTGACATCAAATTCGTCTGAGACACATACCCACCCGATCTTTTTGAAGTGGGAATTCACCTCTGGATGCTTGGAGATTTGTTGTGCTAATGTAGTCTTTCCAATACCTCCAATTCCAACTATTGGCAGGACAGAAACACTTGTCATCACTGGCCCATTACCACTTGGTACAGTAGCTTGGTTACTTGTAGATGCAATAGTTAAATTTTCCATTATTCTCCTGCGTTTAGGACAAACCTCGCCATCATTCATAGGTACACAAAGCAGTGAAATTAAATCCTTCAATTCCATGTCACGACCAAAAATCTTTTTTTCGGTGGGGAAAGAACTGGTCTTTGGTCGGATCGATTCATCAAATCTGTGTGGTGCTGCACGTAAACCCATCTTTTCCAGCTCACTAGAAATATTACCTAGCCTTTTTTGAATGTCATCCACTCTGCTGAAGCTGCCCTGAACAACACTGTTAAAGAATTCAACAGAAGGAGGTTGCGTTGCGTTATTCTCCACTTGCATCTTTAGCTCATACCATTTAAACTCATCAAGAAGATCCTCAGCGTCGTACACCGCATCCTTGAGTGCTGGAAGGCGCTCCGCTACATTGCTGACATGGCTCCTCCACTCTGCTCGGTCAACGAGATCATACATTGCAGGAAGAGTTGCTTCTCTGAGGCCCTGAAGGCTACTTTCTAAGCACAATACCTCTGCTGCAAGCTTTTGCTCCTCTCCAGTGCTCCACATGGAGCGCAGAAAATAAAAGGTTGATTTGACCCACTCAATAAGGGTAGCACACTCGTTCAAGCTGGTAATGGCTCCCATGGCTTGTGGAAGATTCATGGTGACAGGTTTGTGAAAAGTATTCCTTTTTTTCCCTGCTGACAGTGACAAACCAATACAATGAACGTTTAAGCATCATAGAAGTTGTTTGATTGGTGTGAATAAAAATATTGTACCAGGATGCGCAAAATGTTCAAACCAAATATTCATTTCATAAGAGTGACTTACTTTGAAGTGTATATATATATTCTCAAAATTTGTACAGCAAAAAAAAAATACTTGGAATTTACCATTTTTCACTGATCTGAGAACTACCAAACAAAATAAACCAACACTAATTATTATTGGAATTGTGATTTTGCTTCACAACATTCTCATAGATGGAGCTTACCAGTGATGGTACAGAGCTGTTGGAAGCTGCACCACAATCTGTGCGACCTCTGTTCTGCGCCCTTCCTTCAAGACACAGAAGTCCCAAAGTAGCTTTCCCAGCTACCAGCTAAGAGCTCTGCCAAACAGATTCAGAGAGAAATTAATATATGCTAATTCTGTGAAGGGATCATCTGAAATGAACTAAATTGCTGACTGTTGAAAAAACTAGCTTCACATAATTTATTTCACGCACTGAATTATATTACTTCCTACGTATAATTTATTTAAGTGAATCACACCTCATAGAGAAATAGAAGGAGATCTACCAGACTACTATCAAACAAGCCCTTAGTATTCTCAAAATCATGTTAAAATTATCTTATCGGAGATTAGTTCTAGAGCCTTCACTCTATTCCCACACAAGAGGTGTTAAAAAGAAAATGATTCAGTTATCATAGAAATAATAAATATTTATCCTTCAATTTAGTAATCTCTAAATAGTCATCATCAACAACAATATATAGTAATATCAATATCAATGAAATATATTAAGTTCTCTAAAAAAGCCACCCACTTTTGTCGTTATTAACATAATATGACGTAACCCCTTGTGCCTATATCATATCGAAATTACACACCTATGCAATTTGAAACGATATGATCTAGAGTAACTGAATTTTCACCTAAATTACCCACATCTCCCATTATCAAGATAATTTTAAATCCCCTAATTTTCATGCATATTACCCATGTCGGCCATTATTAAAAACTAAAATAATCCCTAAATCTACATTTAAACTACCAGCATATTCTCTTATAAAAAATACCATAAACTTTCCCTAACATACCTGTAAAATTATCTATTGCTGCCACTATTAGCAAACACTACTAACTCAAATAAGCATATAGATAGATAATGTGTGCCACACCATACACAGAAGCACAAGGCATAAATATCTGGATCGGCTGGGCTGTCTATGCTCAACCCCCGTTGGGCCGGTTCAGATGGGCTGAGCAGCATGCAGCATCGGCGAAGCCAGGAACCCCAAATTCCAAAGCTAAAAAAAAAAAAAAAGGAGCCCCAAACTCCAAACTCTGCGTCGTCTCCTCTCTTGGTTTACCCCTTTCCCATTCCCAGATGCTACGCTTACACACGGTGCTCCAGCTGAGGTTAATCACTGATAGCGCAAGTTGAGCTGCGGTGCAAAGAAATGGTGGAGAAAATGAAGAGAGAGGTTGGGTTACCTGCTACCGTGAGATCGATTGGCAACAAGGAGCGGGCTGCTCAGCTCATGGCTTGGAAGTTGGACCCGGCCGGCCGGTGCGCTCGCTTCGCACCTGTAAATTCAATTCCTCCCCTTTCTGCGCGCAAGGGAGAATGGGAGATGAACCTTACTCGCGGGTTGTTCCTGCGTCTGCACTTTGCAGACGGAATTTCCGAGGAATCGAAGCAGCGCCCCTTGAGACAGTAGAATTGGCTTGGGAGTCTCCGTCGGCCGGCTATCAGATGCCTGGGCCACATAGGCAGCCGGGCGGGGTGGGCAAGTGCCGGATTTTTTTTACCCTTTTCTATTAGCACCTAAAAACCCTCTAGGGTTTCGTTAAATTGAAGCCTATTCTGATATTTTTTTTTTTCATTTAGACACAGATCAACTAAGCTAATATATTGTATGTTGAATATATTTATATACTACTGCTATTATTGGCCATACGAGAGAGATACTTATACGTTGCAGAGTATCTATAGAATCAATTTTCTTCTTTCACCTACGAAGTTAAGGTAGCCATATATTTAAACTTTGAAAAGTCGTGGATGTCAAATTTCAAGCCAAATAGTCTAAGTCCAAACGACCCTTGGGAATTTATGGTCAAAATATAAGGTTGACGTTTCAAATTCAAAAATGGCTATTAAAAACAAACAGAGGCAATACAAGAGGACAAGCAGCTGAGATATAGCATGAGTTGGCTTCTACAATTTGCATTGAAGCTTGAGAAGGAGATAAGATACACTATCTGCTCTACTGCTAAACCTCATACCATATCTCTCTTCTGTAAAGGACATTCACTCAAGAGTTAAAAAGATCAAACATAAGAGTGCCTATACATTAGCTTAGATTTAGCATAGAAATATAGCAGCATAAAAAGTACTAGAGCTATGCCCAACAAACAAGAAGGAACCTTGTATCTTTGTTATTCAAGGATCATACAATCTTCGAGCACTCTGGACACAAGAGACGGCCTTTGGATCTGCACTTTGTGCACCGAACCAAATTGTCAGTCTTGGCTTCGGCTCCAAGTGATTCGTAGAGATCATCTATCATGCCTAAATTAAGTATGCCTCCTTTCCGAACTGAGCCCATTCCTTTGCACTGTGAGCATGCTACAATTTGAAGATCACCGCACCTTTTACACATACCAAGTGAGCTGCATTGGAGTTGTACATTACTCAGACAAATTATAGACCAGTGGTTGGTCAGATTGCAGAGAAACTTAGTCTCCTACTCTAGTCTTATATGTGTCATATCCTTTCTCATGGTACTTGGTGAAGTGATAAGCTACAAACATCTTTTTCTAAGAAAAATTACACTGATGGAATCCAGTTTCAGTTTCATTTCCTTATGTAACAGCAACGCGACCCAATATATCAGCCCTCGTGCTGTAGCATGTTCGCAACTGAAATTAACTAGACCCGGAATCAAAACATTTTAACAAAATTCGGAACACGCGCATATTTGTAATGCATACAGCACGCTTATTTCTCACGGTATTTCTTTACCCTTTTCAAATCCCCATCCTTCCTGCTAGTCCAAATCAACTCTGCGTTCTGTTCCCAGTTAATCATTGCGAATCAATTACAGTAACAGCGCAGCTATCCTTCTGCAAGATACTATAAACAGCCCAGATGGGGCCGGCTAACCAAACAAGAAGACAGAAAGAGAGATGGGAATGGAAGATACCTTCTTTGGGAGGAGGCAATGAAGCCGTCGACCTTGGGCGCAGCGATGGTGGCGCCTAGCAGCAGCGCACCCACCACGAAGCCGGCGATCTCGCTGCTGGTCAGCCCATCCATCTCTTCTCCCTCAGCTCTGGCCCTTGCTGAGTGCCAACTGGGGATGGATGGATGAGGTTGTGAAGATCGGTCGAGGGAGCTGACTGAAGGCTGAGGTGGGCCGTAGGCCACGGGGAACATGAGCTTGGGCTAAAAACATAGGAAGATTTAAAAAGAAAAAAAGCCCATCTAATAATGTACCATTATTGCCCCAGAGTCCCAATACCTGTTACTTTCGACTGCAAAACATAGATCCTTTCCTGCTTCAACTGTTCGAGGTCTTTTCTCCCTGAAAAACTATTAAAGGACTTTTTGATCTATTAAATTTAATTAATACTTCTGCTAAAAAATATTACTCTCTTTATTCCGAATTATACGGCGTTTTGGCTTTTTATCGTGCGTGGTTTTATTTATGAATCTAGATGTTATGTATGTAGAAAATTCAACAAATATCAACACAACGGTACACAAAATTGATGGTATTATATCACTTATATTGATGGTCTTAAAACAATATTGTAATCATGTTCATCTGAGTTATATTGATAGTCTTAAAAAATATTGTAATCATGTTCATCTGAGTTACGTTTGATATTTTTTTATCAAATATCTACACAATGGTACACAAAATTGCATCCAGGATTAATCTTGGCTACACAAAAGCATTAGGGTGCATTTGGATGTCGATATTGGGAGGCTTGGCATTCAATTGGGTTCAATACCAATTTAGCCATGGTATGGTATTGAGTCTGGTCGAATGCTATTGTTTGGATGACCACTGTATTCACTTCGGAATCGTAAGAAGTAACAAATTGAATGCATGTTTGATGTGCAAAAGGAACAAATTGGAATTTGCTCGACCATGGAGGTGCTACGCTCATGGAAAGAGGGAGGGGCCTAGCTCGCCGGCTCCACCGGTGGAGGGAGGGAAGGGCGGCGCCGCTCGGCTGGCCCGCCCGGTGGAGGGAGGGAAGGGTAGCACGACTCACGACCAAAGGAACGAGGGCGCGGCTCGCCGGCCCGCCCGGTGGAGGGAGGGAAGGGCGGCGCGACTCCCCCCCAACGAAGGGAGAGCGGCTCACTGCTCTCCCGCCTGCCGACGGAGGGAAGGGAATGCGGCGCGACGGCCTGTGAAGGGAGGGTAGCGCGACTCGTCGGCCTATCGGCCAGAGGAGGGAGGGCGGCGCGACTCGTCGGCGGAGGGGGGGGCGGCGTGACTCGCCCAAGCAAAGGGAAGGGGCGGGGTAGCTCGGCGGGACGTCGTGGGTGGAAGGAGAACGGGGCACCTCGCCGGCGGGAGAGGGCGGCGCAGCCTTCCTTCCGACAAGAATCGGAGATGGACGGGAGGGTGATAGGAGAGAGAGACGAGGGAGAGGGAATGCCACCCAATTCGGGGGGCGTGGCTCCGTATTGAGACCGGGGAGCGGCGTTGGGATGAATACCGGTTGGCATTGAGCTCGAATTCAAATTCCCGAATTCCACCAGACCAAACAACCGACATTCGCGCTCATGATTCCAATTCAACCCTCATTGTCTACTTCCAAACAACCCTTAAACAATTTGCAGACAGTCCATTGTACGATTAGTCTTTTTAACTATCTATATGTTAGAGTTGAGGTATTTGCAGACGACTCCCTATCTGTGGGTTGTACGTGGCCTTACTATACACAACGAGATCTGTGCCACTATTTAAACACCTATCCTATACATAGGGAATATAGTATATTTTTTGGGGGCCTTAATAATTAGTACTCCCCTGTTCTTATCCATTAATCATTACGTATTATTTTTGGGGGGAGAAAATTGAGACGTCTTTGTTCTCGTCCATTAATCACTATTAGGGCGTCATGAATGGTTAGCTATTTGGCTAGCCGATGTGGCGGGCAAGAAAAAAAAGTAGGAGAGAGAGTAGTCACTAGTTACAAGCAAATAGCTAGACTATTTCACGTAGCCCAAGACTATATGAGAGGAGCATATGGGTCCAATAATATAAAATAGTCATTGTTTTTGTCTCTCACCTCCACATCGACAAACTACGTAGATAGCACTAGCTATTATCATTGCGGACGCCCTTAGCCTAGTTTCGATAGGGGTTTCATGCACATTAAATGGGGTGCCGTGCCACATCGCCGAGATTTGGAGTTTTGCATGAAACGAGAAGGAGGGAGAAGGGGAAACGTTTTATCCCCATTAAACATATCGGCATCGTTTATGAGAAGTTGGAAACCGGATGAAACTTGCATTGAGCCTCGATTCGTTTCATCACATCAACAACTTCTTCCGCCGGCTAGGGACGCTCGCGACGAGGGAGGCCGGAGGGGAAGATAGGAGATCCGCCGAGCCATGGGCACCATCGCGGTCGAGGGGGCTTCGTCGTCCGGCGTGCCACACGTGTGGCTCCACCGCGAGCGCTTCACCGATCCGCCGTCGCGCTCCCGTTCCTTCCACGCCCGGGCCTTGTTGCTCAGTGACTGTCCACGCGAGCGTGACCGTGCCGTAGCGAACCGGCACGTCTAATCGGGCGGCGGGCACGAGCAATCGGCGCCGCGTGAGCTCCTTCACGTGTCTTGGCTCCGGTGGGTAAGACAGAGGGGAAAAAGAGAAGAGAGTTTGTGGGACCCACAAAGGCTTATGAAAGTGTGCATTGACTGGGAGACCCGTTTGATGTGAAGTTTCATGTCTTGGAAACTAGGCCAAGTTTTTTAAATAGCGGGCTATG
The DNA here is from genome assembly GCA_015847255.1 of Hyparrhenia diplandra. Taxonomy (NCBI): domain Eukaryota; kingdom Viridiplantae; phylum Streptophyta; class Magnoliopsida; order Poales; family Poaceae; genus Hyparrhenia; species Hyparrhenia diplandra. The sequence goes on along the minus strand of JADLZK010011996.1, from coordinate 317,946 downwards.
GCAAATAGCGGTGCATTTTTTTCTAGGGGCTATAAAGCTATAGCGGAAGCTATGCCGGATAGCGTTTTATAAAAAAAAACTATTAAAAAACTCTAATAATTGATGCCAAAACAAGGCAAATATAATATTTGGTGAGCACAAATACGTTTACAAGGTTTTCCAAGTCTAATTAAAATTACCAAATACCAATATGACATTACAACATGTTTCATAAAAATTTAATCGTCTAAGATACTAAATTACTAGTAACAAATAAAATACGAAATAAGCGGCGCTATATAGCGCGTTAAGTAGCTATAAATAAGCGGTGCTATAAGCGAAATGTGAATAGCTTAGGGTGAGTCTTTTCGGGAGCTATAGCGGCGTTATAGCGAGCTATAGCCCGCTATTTTAAACACGAAAACTGGGTGGTGAAATATAGCATTGAGACTAGAATTACGACTTGAACCACCAATAATAATATTTTATAAAACTACAGAGAAAATGTGTCTTTTATGAAGAGTGTCCTACCATTAATAATGCTGATGTACTACCCCAACCACCACTAATAATGTTTGAAAAAAAAATCCTTCCATCAGTAATGTTGATGTGTACTACCCCAACCACCAATATTATTATTTCAAAAAATTACAGTGTCTTTGATGGAGAGTGCCCTTCCATCAACAATGTTGACGCACTGCCCCTCTCCCCAGCGTTATATATATATATATATATATATATATATATATATATATATATATATATATATATAGGTATGTTATTAGAAGCTTAGGGCTTCTAATAATTATGGAAAGCCCAGCCAGAAGCCGAGCTACCTGGTTTGACCGAGCCAGCCTGCCCCGCCCACCGTTGCGTGTGGCCGTGACGTGGGCGTGAGCCGGTCCAAAGCCCCGCCCACCCCACCCACCCGACCGCTCCTCGGTTTCAAAATTATTTGAAATCCCCACTCATCCCATTTTCTCAAAAAGAAAAATCCCCACCCATCCCTACCCCGGCGCACCCCTTCCCAATCGGCGGCGCACGCGCGCCGACGGTCTTCCACCTCCCCTCGTTGTCTCCAGCGGTGCGTGCGTCCCCCGGCGGCACTGGGCTCGCGGCGAGGCTAGGCAGGCCGGCGGCGACTGGCAGCGCGTGTGCCCGGCCACGCGTGGGTCGCGTTCGCCCGCCTCTCCGCGGCACCGTCTCCCGGTCGACGGTGTCCGTCCGCCAGAAAGCCTCCCCGCGCGCGGCAACTCGCCCCTCCGGTTCCCGGCATCTAGCGCATGTACAGCAGGCCCTCCGCCGACTCCGACACCTACAGGTCACCCAACCGGCCGTCCTCTATGCTCGTCACCCAGTAGGTCCTCAGATCCCGTCGGCAGCAGGCAGGAGCCATTCCTGTGCTTGAGATTTCTATTCTATTCTGCGTCGATTTTGCCTTATTTATTACATCCTCAAATCAATTTCATATCTTGTTTCCAGCCTTGATTGATGCCGTCATCGTCTGATCCAAATCCAAATCCAGTCGATCGATCCATCCCGTGCGGCCCTCCCTGTAGCTTTGGATTCGGATGGATCCGACCGCCCGGCGCCTAGCTCCCAGTACGCCTCCCATTCTTCACCAGGTACGTATGGCAAATAAGCTTTAGTCTCCCTCTTTTTTTCTTGAGAGAAAGTTATTTTCCCTCGTCATTGGAGAATCGTGAATGAAGGAGAAAATTTCAACTTTGATTTTACAAGCCCCTCAATTCCTCCCCATACGTACCAACCAGAGTAGGCCATACGAACCAATTTTTTCAGGTTCAGAAAAAATGCATTGCAATTTTTGAATCTCAATTCCATGTGATGGTTGCAGGTCCAAGACTCTAGCAATACAAGCAAATTGGACGACCAGCTGTTGATGAGCTTATAAAGAATTAATATGAACAATGCATAATTTTTGCGTGGGGAAAGAATACAGCAATAGGTTTCAAATCTTTTATGCGTATCATGTAATAGCTCGTACGCTTTCATGTGATGTGGTATTAGCTTGTTCAAATTACTTTCCTGCTAAATCGAACACCAGGCAGCATGCAAACTTTGTGTGTTAAATGTTTTTATGCTTATTATGACCATGTGTCCATGCATGACTAAACTGTAACATTGCTATGCATTCTAATGTAGTTTTTGATTTAAGCCTTTTATGCTTTTCTACTGGCTCTAGGAGGTGCCGCCTGAGGCACAGCTAGTGCTGTGGCTTGACGGCAGGCTGGGGAGCTTGTCAGTGGCGTACAACGCGTCCCGGGCGTGTTCCGCATCCAGTTTGACAGCGTGACGCTATTCCTCAACAAGGATCATTGGAGGATAGGTGCGTGTATGTATATATTTGCGTCATGGCTAATGTCCCACCATTGTTGCGTACAGGTTTAGAGAGTTGCCGATCTATTTTATTCTCAGGCCACCGGTGACACTGGTGGTGCTTACTCGAGCAGCCAGGTGAGGACTGAAGTACATATGCTAGCCTGGGTTAGTGCATCGATACTACTGTGGTAGTGTTCATAGCAACCTGCTGTGCTGATTGTGTTGCTATGTGCTGCTGAAACTTATTTTTGGATGAATAGCAACCTCGGATATTTTGGATGCTACTGTAGTCATGAAAGCTATGTTTCAATCTTAATTTGGATGCATAGAAATTGAAATTGAAATCTTAATCTTTGAATGCATAGAAATTGAAATCTTAATTTTTTTTGAATGCATACAGATTCCGTTGGAAGGTTTAGTTGCTCCTAAAAACAGCCCTATGATTATTGTATTAAAGAAACCATACTTTTAAAGTTTAAAGTGACATTTCCATTCTGATTTTTATGCATAATAATGATTACTCAGTGTTGCTGGTTTTGTAAGTACATTTGGTCATACATGTGTATATGTGTCAAATTGTTCCCCATTCCATGTGCATAATTAAGATGCCTAAAATGCATACAGAAGTTTAAATGAAAGCTAGTTTGTGCTCATGTAGATTATCCACAGGGTGTATGTATATATATTTGTGTCATAGCCGATGTCCCTCCATTCTTGCATGCAGGTTAAGTGAGTTGCCGATCTATTTTTTTTCCTAGGCCACCGACGCTGACTCAAGTAGCCAGGTGAGGACTGATGTAGATATGCTAGCCTAGGTTAGTGTAGTGTTAATAGCAACATGTGTTAATTGTGTTGCCACCTGCTCCCATCCACAACCCACTGCAAAATATGTTTTTTCTAGTAGAGATCGGCGGCTGTTCCCATCCACAACCCACTGCAGCAGCCCGTTGGGACAGATTGGCGCGTTGTCCCGGTGGCACATCTGGCAACCGGCTCCCAAACACCTCGGTGGTTGGCCTCTCCTAGCTCCATTGTCGGATTCAATGGTGTTGATCTTGTCATATCTAAAACTTTCTTTTGTGTGTTCAGACTTGGTGGTATTGGCATTCTCTTGTGTGCAGATGTATCTAAGCATTTCTTTTTCTGAATCTCTAGACCTTTAGCCATTCTCGTGTGTGTAGATGTATCTCAGTGCCCTCCAAAACTTTAGTATAAAAGCCTAAAACATTGAACTGAAACCTGTAGGTGATGGTTTGCTTATCTCGATCGGAGCCAACACCTCATCCTTATGGACCTCATTCTTATGGACCTCATCCTTATGGACCTCATTCTGCAAGTGGATTATAAGCTATTCAGTACCTTTCATTTCCGATATACATATATCAGTGTTGTGTTCTACCTAGTGTTGGGAACTGCTAACTAGTGAATTTCCATATATTTGTGCACATTACCTTCATGTTACATGACAACTTGTTTATGTGGAGTGCTCACTGTCTTTTCCTATTTCACGCTGTTGCAGAAATTGCCTCTACCTTTCAATCAACAGCTTGAACTTACAGCAAGATGGAAAATGACAGAAGCCGCCAGCTTGGTCATATAGGACCCAAGGAGAGCCCGCTTTCCTTGTTGCATACTGTGAACTCAATACCATTCATCACGTGGTTGGTGACCTTTATTTCACACATTGGCATCTGTAGAGAAGATGGTGTGATTCTGGACTTCGCTGGTCCACATTTTGTATCAGTTGACATACTTTTAATTGTATTGTTAGTACTTTGTACTCTGCACCTTCCTGTATAATTTGTTCTTGGTGGTATTCATCTATCAATATATCCGAAATTCTGAATGAATTGTGTGGCTTGATGAACTGGATGTTGATGCCTTTCATTTGTGTTGTTTAAGGAGGTCATCCTTCACTCTATTCAATTGAGATGTCTACGCTAAAAATGTGTTGTCATCAAGCAAGGCATACACTAGTCAGTACCTTTAAAAACTACAAAATCAGGGCATCTCATGTTTTACAGAACAAACTGCAGTCTTACAATCCCAAAATGCACAAATATAAGGCCACTAATGCATAGAATCTGTAGGTGCACAAATATACATGTAAAACTGCATCAATGCCACGCTCACAAGGCTCATATGGGTACATCAGCACATAATGGTACCCGTGAAACACAAACAAAGGGCATGGTTCCTAGGTAGCTATTACTCTGCATAAGAACGCTTCGGGGAAGGCTCAAAATGACTATGTTTCTGCTATAATGGTTTCAAAGGTTTAGCCAGGAAAAATGTTCCTACATATCACTGTTTTACTTTATTTTTGAATTTCAGGTGTTTTGACCATCAAAGCCTTAATTAAAAAATCGACTAAAATAACAAAGGAATAAAAACAAAGATGGGAAACAGCTCACTCTCCCCCACTCTATAAGTAGCCGCCCTTTCCAATCTATTTTCCCTTCCCAATCTATTTTCTTGTTTGTTTTCCTCAAAACAAAAACAGGTTACTACTGCAATAATTCCAGGTGAAAGGTACGCATCATGGCAGACCAGATTATTTTGGCCGCTGCCATTGAAAGGCTACAACACACACATTTAACATATATACATAGAATGGAACACACATGCATGCATTATCCCATCTCAGATCATTTTTTATAGGACAATGACCGTGAACACACAACCACATTTATTAACATATATACATAGAATGGAACACAGATGCACGCATTATGCCATCTAAGATCATTTTTATAGGATAATGGCAGTCAAAATTTGCATACAATTTCTCTAGAGAAGAGAAGCTTATAAAGTTTAAAATCAGGCAAAATTGCCACCAATACTGCCCAGGTCTCAATGCCATTTATAAAGTTTAAAATCAGGCAAAATTGCCACCAAAAAATGCCCAGGTCTCAATGCCATACTCACACGGCAAAATATGTTTCAGCCACAGAAAAATGGTTCTACGGAATGCCAAGCACAAGACATGGAGGCATATAGATAGATATAAGTATGGGTACAAGGTTCAGAATAGGATAGGTGTTTCAAGAGACAGTAGCTTTGTTCTTGGACCCTGCAGGTCTTCCTCTTTTCTTGGGAGAATGCTCTGCTGCCTGGGGGCTATCATTGAAGGATAAGCCATCTTCACCACCGCCTTGGACTGCCCTCTCATCACCTCTGTTGCAGCGGTTCTTTGAGCCAGGTGGACGACCTCTCTTCTTTCTAGAAAGGTTGGCCAGCTTCAAGCGATTCGCCTCAACTTGTAAGCAAGTGGATGAGTTGTGGCCATCTGCAATGTGGCAGATTTTACACTTCCTGTTCTTCTTCTTGGCCCCCTTAGCACCAAGCTTCAATGCCCTCAGTTCTGCTTGGTCTTTGGCCCTCCCCTTTGGCTTTGCTTTATTTGGACGGTCCAGACTAATGCCTGCACCAACCATTGCCTGCGAGATTTTGCCAAACCAACAATTAATATCAGGTGCACATATACAAATAAAAAGAATTTTTCAAAACCAATAAAACTTGGATTGATTTTGTGCACAGTGTGGTTTGTGCAACATTATTTTGGCCAAGGGCACTGAAACACACAACGGGCCGTGTATAGTGCATAGTAAACAAACAGAGGGTTTTGCATACGAATAGGATGGATGATATCCCAATATATTGTGCAAGTGGAAATGACCTAGATCAACTTGGCCAAAATGGCATACAGAACAATGGCCAAACGCCTCGAACCATAAAGAGCCAGTTATATATACATCTTACCTCCACTGAGTAGCCAAACTGTTGGTTGGATCCATTGGACGGACCACCAAGCACAGAAGCTACACCAGCTTGTGTTGTAACAGCTTCTGTAACAGCTTGTTGCATCACAGTAGTAACCTGCATTTTAACAAGCAAATTACTATCTACTGGCATAAAAAACATGAGTTTTATCTTGCAAACACCAGTACAAACATAGTAGGTGGCAAAGCATGATTTAGTGGAATGTTCACCTGATCTGAACCACAGCCCGCCTCCTGGTTGGCACCATCTGTAAGTTCCAACCGTGGAAGAGCACCATTTCCCACCCCCACACGACGAGTCCTGCTTACAAAAAAAGCTTCTTGTCCTGACCATAAACCTTCCGGAGCTTCAACCCAGCCAAACAACCGGTCCTTTTGGTAGTCTTCTTACGGACACGCACGCCATCTTCTTTATGAAACTTGCACTTCCCCTCCCTTACACAGTTCAGCCACTTGCAGCCTTTCTTCTCACGGTATTCCTTGATTCCAAAGCCTACAACCTCAGCATAATGTCCATAAAACTGGAAAGCATCATCGATTGTAAGGAACCTCATCCCCACCTTTGGCACAATAGCATTATCGATGTTGACTGCCTGCAAATAAATTTTGTGCATATAAGTAGTTGACATTCGGTGCAAATCTACAACAATGAATGGAATTGGGGGAATCCACTAGTAAATGGTTCTTGGGAATATACATAATTGCGTTGACCATAAGCTATATGTAACATGTACATAATTGCACCGCTAGAAACAAGGCTGTAGATGCTATACAAATCGACACTGTCACAATGAAACAGCAAATGGAATTCAGTAATACCATAAAAGTGTTGACCATAAGCTATAAAATCATGATTGCTAAGTGACAAACAAGGAATGGGATATTCCCATGATAACACATGCATGCCATACACAATCAGGCCGTCCATGCCATACAAAATCAGTAATACATTTAACACACGCTGCATATAAACATTTTAGGCATGAGTTATGAAACTGACATACCATCTACAGAATATAAACAAGCAGGACACGAGTAGCTAGAATTACTATTGCAATCTCTAGCAGATTTTCAGCATATTATATCAGGCATTGATGCATGAAAAGTATAAAATTATGCCTTTCCGCCTAATCAGAAACATCCAACTCGTTCTTGGAGCATCCACACGCATGAAACACATTGCAGTATGTGTACATAGCTCAATAACAGAGTGTTTACCGGACAAAAAAGGGATTATCAATTCAGAACATGGAAAAATGACCTTTTCGCATAATACAGACAGGCATGGACAATCGAATCTTACTGGGAGCAAAACTAATTGGAATCCAAGAAAAAAACACAATTTTCTGCACAATACGAATTATGAAGAGCAAGGAAGAGGGCTACGTATGTCTTACATGGGTGAAAAATGCAGAATCAGCTGGAGTATCCATGTCGTGGGTGCCGGCTGCTGGGACCTCTCGCGCCAGAGGCATCCTTGCACACCCCGCGCCGCATCTCCATCCGCGGTTAGGTCTGCTGGAGCACGTAGAACAGGATCGGGCGTGATGTAGACCGGCGTGGTGTTGGGCTGCGCTCCCGCTGATATGCCGCCGACTGGCTCCAGGGCGTTCGAAGCCGGACTCGGGGGCTTCCTCGCCGCCACCGAGGGCTCCAGGGCGACCGAGGGAAGCGGCAGCGGTACGCGACGGAAGTCGGAGCCCGGGGCTTCCTCGCCGCCACCAGCGGTAACGCCTGCTCGAGCGGAGGAAGGCCCCGGCCCGCCGCCGCCATGTGTATCGCCGGGCCGAGACGAAGAAGCAGGCGCCATTTACCCCTCACAGGCTCAGAATGTTGGAATACATCGAACGGTTCGAGGAACTGGGCTTTTATATTGTGTACAGGCCCACGACAAAATCAGCTAGCCCAGCTCGTTTCAGATATATATGATACATGGAGATGGTGTGTACAATTAACCAACGTGGTCATGCAATGTATATAAAATGAACACCTGTATATGATGCCGGTTCTTCGATTATATACATATACATCAAGGAGGCTAATGACCCCAGTCCCCACGCACTCCAGAGATGACGTTAATGCACCAAAACTGGCCCCCACCAGCCCACCGGGTGTGTACTCGCGTCCATGGAAAAGCTAGATCGGGAGGGTGCCATTCCGGCGTGGGGCCGGCTTCCTGGTTGGGTTGGCCCCCTGGCCGGGGCTTCCCTAATGGCCAATGCAAGCCCTGGGCTCCCAATATCCCAACCCTATATATATATATATATATATATATAGGGTCTTGACTTTTATACTGTGGGAGTAACTACACCCTACCTATTTTGTACTACGGCTTGTGACCCTGGTGGCCATAGCGGGTCCGTACGTGTTAAATCAGATCCAATTAAGGTTATGCTTATCCGATTAAGGTAACGAAGGAAATGAAATAAAAAATATTATCTACTATATTGTTGCCGTGATTCTCGGTTGGTTCCTGGCTTACTGCATCTCAGGTTGGCCGGTTGGGTATATTATTTTTAAAAAATATCATACGCCCGTATGTAGTATGTATTTATAATTAATTTTTAATTAAAGAGTATATTGATTAAAGTATGCTCACTATGCACAATTTCAGAGTATTAGTATGCGTCTATACTTTTGGATGGAAGTATATACATATACTTATTTAATGGGAGTGCATATGTGTACGTACTAATTTGTGAGGAGTATATACATATATTTTTAAATTGGAGTGTATATATACATACTAATTAATTTTTAAAGAGTATATACACATACTTTTTGTATTGGAGTGTATATATACATACTAATTTGAGAAGAGTATATACACATACATATACCGTACTATATTTCATAAACGAGTATGTCTATATGTGTACATACAGGATATCAGAGAGAGTATTCATACTATTTCTTCGAATAAAGTATATGGTATATTATTTTCTTGTCAAAAGGATGTCTACATACATGGTTTAATAGAAGTATGCATGCATACATAGTATTCCTGGGAGTGTATATGTATATACATATATAGTTACGAGAAGTATGCACACATACATATGATTGCTGGTAGTATATGTGTACATACTCACTTGCCAAAATCAAATTACCAGTAATCAGTAATAAAAATGCAAAGCTAATTGATTCAGCCTGCACTGCCAATGCATCCTATCGGCGAGCCGCCGGCGGACACAACAACTAATGCGACAGAATTGCAGTTGCACGAATCAAACAAATCTCACGATAAGGGCAGCGGAGCGAATCTGAGCAGCTTCACGCAACCGTGAGGGTTGGGGCACCACCGGATTTGTCGTTGATGCGCGGAGGAAGGAAGCGCCATTGAAGCACCTTCACGGCCAACGTCCGCACTATCCAGATACGGCGCACCAGGGGTGGAGTGGAGGGGGCTCGCTGCCGGTGGCACTGCTTATTCCAGGAGCCGCCGAGCGCTCAGGCCTGGACAGGCCGTCGCCGGGGCCCACGGAACGCGCGCAGTTGCCAGGCCGCGCCGTAGCCGGGGGGCCGTAGATCGCGATGGCCTGGCTGCGCCGCCGTTGGAGGTCGCAGAGCGCGCTGGATGGGAAGATGACGAGCCGGCCGCCGTCGCGAGTGGGTGGAGCGGATGCCGATGTGCTGTGGCCACCGTTGGGGAGGAGCTGAGGGACGGACGGTGCCGGGTCGCGGGGTCACCGGCCGCCGCCGGTTGCGAGGTTGCAGGCCATGCATGCGGAGAGGGCTGACGCTACTCGCTTCAAATATCTGGATGTGGATGCGTATCAACAATGTATCGGCATAAAAAAATCGCGATGTACTCGTTTGTTGACCCGCTAGGGGCGTGCTGGCCCGCTAAGCTAGTGCGGCGCATGATGTACTGTGTTTAGACGGGGAGTAACTACACCTGCAGAGGGTGTAGGAAAAATTTACCATATATATATATATATATATATACACACACCATGTCTCATGCTGCGTGACGAAGTAAAAAAGAAAAAAAATCAATGGGTTCCGAGGTGCAAGTGGTAGAATTATCTTTTGTAGCGCCGAGCATGGAGACGCCGAGGAAGGGCCTGTGGGTCTCTTCCCTGGACCTCGAGCGTGCAAACAGAGGCCACACGCCGCTAGTATATTTCTTTGATCCGAGGCCTCGCAGCTCCACGGACGACGGCGCCGACGACTTCTTTGATCCGAGCAGGCTCAAGGAGTCTATGGCCAAGGCTTTGGTGGCCTTCTACCCCCTCGCTGGCCGCGTCGGCGTCGGCGTCGACGGCGATGGCCGGATACAGATCGACTGCAACAGCGAGGGGGCCCTCTTTGTGGTCGCTCGCTCTGAACTTAGGCTTGGTGACTTGGACGACTTGAAACCGTCGCCAGAGCTGCGGAGGCTGTTTGTTCCTCGCATCGAGCCTTCGTCCATCATATTAGCCGTACAGGTAATTCGCATGTATGTATTTCGTTTCGTTTTGATTCGATTTGATTCGATTCAATTCAATTTCATGCCGCTGCTGCTGCGTGCGTCCAGGTGACTTTTATGAAGTGTGGAGGGGTGGTTTTAGGGACTGCCTTCCACCATGTGGCCGTCGATGGCACGGGCGATTTCCATTTCATGCAAACGTGGTCGGCCTTCTCCAGGGACGGCGATGACGCCACCGTGGAGCTCCCCCTGCCACCAGCGCACTCTCCTCCGCGCAAGGTCCCCTGCTGTCGTCCACCCTGACGCATTATCAGTACTGTACCGCCCTAAGATGACAAGCAGCAGCAGCAGCACGGAGGCCTCGGAGCCGGCTGCAGCCACCACGGCCAGTGTCTTTGTCATCTCCAACGACCACCTGGCGTCGCTCAAGCGCGTCTGCGGCGGCGCAAGCGCATTCTGCGCCGTTGGCGCCCTCGTGTGGCTGTGCTTCTGTGCCGCACGGCGTCTGCCGCCGGACGCCGAGGCGCGCGTCTCCTTCTCAGCAGATATCCGCCGCCGCAGCGCCATGAGGCCTCCCCTTCCGAAGCGCTACCTCGGCAACGGCATCATTACACTGTGCGCCACTGGTGCGGCCCGTGACATTTCCTCGGAGCCATTGGAATGTGTGGCCCGCCGCATCCAGGCCGCAAGGGACCGCGTGGACGACGAGCTTGTGCGCTCCGCGATCGACTACTACCACGAGCTGCTGTTAGAGAGTGACTACCGGTTGCAGGGGGACACCATGGAAGAGACGGAGCTGCGGGTGGTGAGCTGGCTTGGCATGCCACTCTATGACGCAGATTTCGGGTGGGGAAGCCACGGACGGTCACTCGTGCAGGATCAGTCCGCGGTGGGTATGTGCACCTCACCAAGAGCGGGCCGGAGGCAGATAGCGGCATCCGTGTTCTCGTATGCTTGGAGGCTGCAAACATGAAGGAATTCGAGCGATTGTTTTGTGCAAAGCTCATGGGATTGCTATATGCAAAGCTCTAGCTAGGGCTGCCAGCTGGCCGGGCCGGCCTGTAAAAAGCAGATTGATCGAGGGCCACCATAAATAAATATAATAAAACTGCACGCATATCATTCGCATATATACGGTCACAGTCTCAGAATAAGAGAACCCAGGACTGAGCGCCTGACTGAGCGCGGTCTAAGCCTATCCACGTCGCCTGCGAGCGCCCCCGCCGCCGGATGCCCCAGATCGACGGCGCAGCGGGCCTCGCCCCCCGGGTCCGGCCCCAGCGGCCGTGGGGTCCGCGCCGTGCGCCCCCGTGTCCGCTTGGCCGTGCGACGCGCCCGCACCTCCGGTTTTCACGAATACGGCGCCCAGGCCCCTGGAGGCCCCGGACACGCTGCGGCACTCTTGCGCCCGGGTCCTCGATTCCGCCAAACCTCGCACCCGATGGAGGCGAAATTCCGTTCGTTCGCGCGTTTTCACGCCCGCGCCCCCAAGGCGTCCCTCGCCGCTGCACGCACTCGCCGGCGCGCACACACCCGCCCGACCGGTCACCGAGTGGGCGGGCCCACTGGCGGCCTCGCTGCCGGGCGGGCGCGTTGACTCCGCTCCCCACCGCCCGCGCCACGCGTGTGCGTGCTGGCCCGGCGGGCACAATCCTCGCCCCAGCGCGCCCGGCGCCGCCCGGCCGCGTCGCGGCCGCCACGTGTGTAGAGTGGCTCGGATTGCCTCTTTCTGTGGAACCAGCGCGTAAGTCCCAGGTTACCGCGTCTCGGGCGTTCGGCGCTGGTCACCGAGTTGGCGGGCCCAATCCCGCACACACATGTACGTAACACATTCACCGAGTCGGCGGGCACAATCCTATGAAACGGCCAGGTCGCAGCCCGCCACGTCGCGGGTGCCGCACATGCATGCCACTCCGGGTTGCCGCGTTACCCGGGCGCGCGGGTTGTAGCATACTCTGCCCATTGACGTGCCGACTGCAGTCTCTCATGCGCCGCTTCCGGATGGGGAATCCGGACGATACGCTTGCGTCGTCTCCGTCACCGCGGCACGTACGGGCGTGCGGTCCTACGGCCGTTCACTCGATGGCCACAGTATCGTGCTTGTCGCGCCGTGTTCACGGTAGTCGTGGTGCGTGTACCATCTGGCACGTTGTCGTGACGACACGAATGTCCCCTTTGCCCATTCTCACGTGCCGATCGTCACATACTGTCGGCCGCGTCTCTCTTACAAAAGTAGGGCTTGACGCTTGTTGATCGATCTTTATTGGTTATGCTTTGCAAATACGATCCTGGTACCACATGGCACGTTTTTGTCATAAAGGCTTCGAGGCGTTGTCGATTTCCCATTGGTCTGGACCCATGGGGCTCCTAGCATGGAGACACGGGTGCTATAGTTTGTTCGCGTTCTTTTTAGCGTTCCAGTCGTGGTACAGACCATAATGGTTGTATCCGCTGCCTTTCGGTCGCTGTACACCTGGTCTCATCGAGCTGCTTTAAGCTTCCTGGCCCAGTTGTAAGCGATTATTTCGTGGCACAGAGAGATGCCGCTTCGATAAAGGGAAGCTAGGTGCCTGTGTCCACGCCTCCATTTCGCTCTCCTCATCCTTGCTCTCGAAGGTAAGCCATGGCAGCCTAGGTTTTCGCTCCTCCTACTGTGTCTTACATCTGGTGATTTTGCTCTTACTTTGTTAGATTTATGTATCCTCTGGACGGGCACCGGCGGAGATCTAAGTGATCTGAGCTGGATCTGTGCGTGGCAAACCCTAAAACGGCCATTTCGCTTACGCGCGAGTCTGGTACTGTCGGTGTTTTGAACCGGGGATACAGCTAACCGATGAGTAATTGTGCTGCGTGTCCCTGGATGCAGATGGTTGGTGCGAGATGACACAAGATGTATACTGGTTCAGGCTAACGCCGGCCCTAATCCAGTTGGGGTGAGTGACTGTGTATCTGCACCGAGGTGCTCGTAGTAGGAGGATACAAGCTGGGTGAGAGAGGGGCCGAGACCTCAAGTCTCAGTGCGTGGTGTGATTGAGCTTGGTTGCCAATGTCGTGTGAAGTCAAGGCGTGTGTGCTTAGACTTGCCCTATTCTATGCCCGGACTCCCCCTTTTATAGCCACATGGGGGGTCGGTGAGTACATGTCCTCAAGTGTAGAAAATTTCTTGGCCAGTGCCTTGTACTCGAGCTGCAAAGAAAGAGTGTCCGTAGTTGTCATCGTGGAAAGGGAGTCGTCCTTCCCCCCGATCTTCAGGTGTCCTTCGAGAGGTGCGGGTCCCGGCGTGATCTGTGCCGAAGGGCCATTGACTTCCAGGATTCTTGCTTTTCCAAGGGGCCATGCTCCGAGGAGGGGTGGTAACAGTGCCCGAGGGGTACCCTTATGGTGACCGGGAACTGTTGTTGTACCCGCCCAAGGGTTTGTTGTCATGGCTGCAGTATTATCCGAGGCCCCCCGGGATGGGCACGTGAGATGACATTACAGTGGGGGTGGTTGTCACAGTGCTTGGTAAGGAGTGAACAACACTAACAGTGCGTTCCGGACGAGCTGACGGTGTCACAGAAGGATTTGACCACCGCGGGGGCCCCCTAGCGAGGGAATCTAGGTTGTCAGGGTGCTTAGCTTTGTCTGGCGCGGATTTGACCACCGCACGTCCTTGTTGTCGCGGCCGTCACCGAGCAACGGACGCCGAGAGGTATGCCTGGTTCAGGGACCCTTTCGAGAGGTGGGGGGGGGTGCGGTTGTCGGTTCCCCGCTCCGCGAGGGCCCTTGGCTTGGGACCTTCTTGGGGTGGTTTGCTTGTCTTGATTGTGCGTCGAGGTGGGTTTTCTCCTTGATTAAGGCGTCAATGGTGTCATTTATTTTGGCACCCAACAGTAGCCCCCGAGCCTCTGAGGAGGTGGGGTCACCTTCCTAGAGGTTTAGACTGGGAGGATTATTGAGGCAGAGTCCCGTTGACCATGTCCGGCGTCAGGACTTCCGAGGGGTGCGCGGCGAGCGCACCTGTCGGGTGTAGCCCCTGTGCCATCGGAAGGGCAGAAATGCCCTTCCGAGGGCTTCACGCAGAGCCGAGACCTCCCTACTGTTCCTCCCACTGTGCGTGGCGGCTTCTGTTGGGCGACGCGGGCTTCGAGGCGGCGGGCAGTCAGTGCGTTTGAAGTGACGGGACGTCTCGGCTTCCCACTGGAAGACGAGGTGACGCACCATTCTCCTTAAATTGCCACGGACTGTTCCGGCCGTCGGCCCATCCCCTTTACCCGTTAGTAACTCGTTCCCTCTCCCGATCCTTCTTGTTCCTCATCACGGCCTGACTTGATGGAGGGCGTGGGTTCCTCGAACGTTGGCGGCCCCAGTGGCGGTCGTCATCTTCCGACGGCCCCTCTATCACCGAGGGGTCGTCACATTCGTCGTCGAACTGGTTCCCCTGCACCAGCGGGCGGAGCTCCCGCGGTTGGCGCGGGAGCACCTGCTCCGGTGCCGGCAGCTCCCCCCGCCCTCCCCTTTCAGGATTTTCGTAGCCACTTAGGTGTGGTGAGGGAGGCGGTGGGGGCATCGTCGACCGCCGTGGACGTGCTGGAGCAGTACGTGGAGCTCCTGCGGATTCAGCGCCGGAATGCCGACGAGCTCGCTGCCAGTGAGTGTCTTCCTATCTTTCGTGCTTCGCCTTGCCGAGCTTCCCCTGCCTTTCTCTCTGATCCACGCGCCTTTTTTCTTGCCTTAGGACTTCCGCGGAGGTCGATCGTTTGAGGCCTTGCTGCCCGTCGTGGGGACCCGCCTTCTCTACCACAGCGCGGTGGCTGGGACCGTGATGTCTGAAGGAATATGGGATCGCTACGCTAGCTAGAAAACAAAACTTTTCTACCCATAAACCAGGAACTACTGCTAGTTATAGATCATGGGATTACCACTAGGCAGCGCTAGTGCGGCGGATCGTCGACCCTCGACATAGATATGCGCGTCGCAAAGGCGGTCTTGTCGCGGTTGCTCACATCCGTCCTCCACGTGCGGTTCGTCCTTGTGCTCTAGATGCAGCACCTCCGAGGTATCCCACACGCATGCGAGGGGAGGAAGCGATGCGCCTCCGGGGCTAGGTCCGCGAGGAGAAAAGAGGCGGGGCGTGGGTGGCGGCGGCCGGCAAAGTGGCGTGGCTTAACCTAGCCTCGCGCCCACCTCTCATATATATAGGCGTCCCTAACAGGGCTCGAGCCGGAGGCCCATTAGTAACCCTAAGCCTCGTCTAATTGGATCGGATCCGAATTAGGCCTTCTTCCCCTTAAGCGTGCGACCCTATGGGCTCACGCACACATAGACATGGCCCGAGTACTCCTACTCGACCAATAGCTGACAGCGGCCTCTAGCAAGACGTGTCAACTCCCATGTGCATGCAATGATCATATCAGACAAACCACCACAAACTCACATACATGTTATTCCCTTGCCACACGATATTTGGTCCACCTTGTGGGTTAACACTTAACCCAAGCACGACCATGCATTTCTTGATCCAATCATTCGAGTGGTCCAGTGATATCTCTCTCTCATGGAGAGGGGCAATTCCATCTTGATTGACTATGCCTCATAGCATGCTTCCTGACAAACCCGAAGACCACCTTTCTAGCTACCCAATTATGGAGTAACGTTTGATAGTCCCTAAGTAGGTCGTTTCACATCTTGAGTACATACGACAATCTCAGGTCTAAGGACATAACATACATGAAGTGTAAAGAGACAATAATAGTAATATCTCATGTCGGGTCAATCCAGCCCCATGTCATACATGTGCCCACACTATTAGTTTGACATCTCCATGTCTATGACTTGTGAAACATAGTCATCAACCAATATGTGTGCTGATTTAATATTCATGTGTGTCCTCACATGAATTCCGACCAGGGACAATTACAGAATAACCATACAAGTAAAGAGTCTCACAAACAATTCACATAATTGCCAATCGATACAAGTTGTCTTTAATGGATATTCATGAACACATAATATATCATGGATACAAAGCGATACAATCATCTATATGATTATCTCTAGGGCATATTCCCAACAATGTCGGCGTCCTCGACCAGCGCCGATCACACAGAGGTCAGAGGAATCGAGCACGACGAGACCTTGGAGACCTACCAGAGCGACTTCCCGGACTTTTCCTTGGCGGCGGACGTCGTGGTCACCTCCACCGACGTGGCTGCGATCATCATCGAGGAGGAGGCTGCGGGCGGCCGCAGCGGGGATCCCTTGAAGGGTGGCGACCTTCGCTGACGCGGGGCGGGGCGGTCGCGCATGCCTTTCCCCCTTTGTGGGGTTAGGTACCTTTCTGTTATCAAGAAAGTATCTGAAATAAAAAGAAACCTTTACTTGATCGTTAATCAGGGTGAAATTTGGTCGCTTTTATTTGTGTTTTGTTCAATCAAGACTTAGAGGTGCCAAGGTATTCTAGAACGTAAGGAATTCTTCGGGTGTGCGCCAAGCGCACCCGATGGGTGTAGCCCCCGAGACCTCGGAGAAGTGCCTGACTTCCCCGAGGGCTTTTTGCTAACGTTCCCTCTCTTTAAGTCGGGCGATGGTAGTCTTTGAGCCCTCTTAGAGGATTGTCGCGCCGTCTTGAGGGGCTCCTTACCTTAGCGGCCAAACCTTTCGTTAAAGGCACCATAATTTGCGCGATGATAGCCCGCAAGCCCTTGCTCGTGCCTGGGATCCGGTCAAGGGTATCTCAACTTTTATTGACCCTCGAGACTATCTCTCCGTGAGAAGGAGGGTGGCCGAGGTGTCCTACCCTCGATGGGCGAGGGCACCTCGGTCCGGTGAGCTGTTAGCGGGTAGTCCAAGTGGGAGGCCCATGCCCTATTCGATATAAGGGTTGGCTGCGTGGCCTCGCGGTGTGCTCCAACTAGGTGCCGCTTAGGTATGTTACGGAGTCTCGGATCTATTCGATAGTACCCAATGGCTCGATGCCTCCCACGGTGGGAACTCTTACTTGACCGGCCTTGGCCGGCCTTGAACGCCGTGGGGTGTCCCGAGCCCCGCGGCTTGAGCATAGGCCATGTAACGGACACACCCATCGATGCCCCTAACTCTGGCGCCCTGAGGCGGCTGTTGAAAACCCACGCGGGCCTAGCCTTCGAACCTCTAGACCATAGCGACCCGGAGGTCGGCGCTTTGACGAAGGGGAAGGGGTCTTGAGGTCTCGGGTCGCCTCCGAGGATTTCTTCGTCTTCTTTTTTCTTCCCTACACTTCGTCAAAGAATGCTTTGTGCGAGAGTACCCTGACCCTCGCTCGTGCAAGGGGGAACGATCGGGGATGCCCACATCTTTTAATCGACCCTGGACGGTCTCTCCACGAGAGGAGGAGGGGGTGGTCAAGGCAACCTATCCTCGATGGGCTGAGGATTCCTTGAGCCAGTGAGTCGTTAACGGATAGTCCAAGTTTAGGCCCATGCCCTATTCGATAAGGGTTAGCTGCATGGCCTTGCGGCCCGCTCCAACTAGGTGCCGCTTAGGTTTTTCAAGGGAGTCTCGGATCCATTCGCTAGGACCCGATGGCTCGATGCCTCCCTCGGTGGGATCTCTTACTTGACTGCCCAGCGGCCTTGGACGCTTCGTAGGGTGTCCCGAGCCTTAGGGCCCGGGCAGAGGCCATGTAACGGACACACCCATGCGGGACCAGCCTTCAAACCTCTGGACCGTAGAGGCCCGGAAGCCTGTGTTTGACCGAGAGGCGGGCCCTCGGTCTATCGTCTTGTCTGTCTCCTTGTGGGGGCGTCTGTGGGACCACCCCTCCGTCGACATGCGGGATGGTGAGGGGGAAATGGTCGCACGCCTCCCAAGATGATGGGTGTACGTCCCTGTGTATTGACGAGACGAAAATGAAAGGTCACGGGAGACTTACGTCGTGGCCGGCGTTAGTTGTGTTCCCTCTTGTGATCCCCCGCGAGGTTTTATTTCGTTGAGCTTCTTGCGGAGGGTGTCCGGAAAATAGCGAGTTTGAGGGGAGGGCGTCCCCCCGCTAACCTCTGGATATTTTAGCATATTTCAACACAAAGTACAATCTTTAGCAGCCTCTCAAAACACATACGCGTGAGGCCTGCCCACGACGGCGGAGCTCATGGGTAGAAACGACGTAGCTGTTTGATGTTCCAGTGCATTGTTGTAGACCTCGCCTTTGCCGTTGGCGAGCTTGTATGCGTTCGGGCCTCGGCACTTCATCAATGACGAAGGGTCGTTCCCACGGCGGGGGGAGCTTGTGGAGGTCTTTGCTGTCTTGTCGCCGCCCGAGAACCTTGTCACCTACCCGAGCTCCGGTCGGTCGGCCTGGCCGTGGTAGCGGCAAAGGTCGCGTTGATACTTGTCGGTCTGCGAGTCGTCGTCCCGCGCCTCTTCGGCTGATGGGGGCGTCCTCGCGGCGTCGTTCGGTTGTTGCGCTCGTCGTATCGCGGTGACCCTCAAGACGCCCGTGAGTCGAGGTCCGTGGGCGGGATTGCCTCGAACCGTAAACTAGGAAGAAGGGCATGAATCCTATAGTGCGACTTGGTGTCGTCGCGCAGCTCCAAATTACCGAGGGCAGCTCGGTCACCCACCTTTTTCCGAATTCATTCAGGCGGTTGGAGATCCTAGGCTTCGAGTCCCCGCAAAATCATGTCATTGACCCTTTTCGACTTGGCCATTCATCCCGGGGTGCGCGATGGCCGAAAAGTCCACACGGATATGGTGACCGCGACAGAAGTTCAGGAACTTGGTGCCCGTGAAGTTGTTGCCATGGTCGGTGAGGATCGAGTTTGGGACCCCTTAGCGATGGATGATGTTGGTGAAGAGTAGGACCATCTATTCGGCCTTCACGTTGGTGATGGGACGGACCTCGATCCGCTTCGAAAAATTGTCAACGGCGACGAGGAGATGAGTGAAACCCCCGGGGGTTTTCTTCAAAGGTCCCACCATATCCAGGCACCATATCGCGAAGGGCCAGGTGACCGGTATGGTCTAAAGCACCTAGGTCGGGAGGTGTGTTCGTTGAGCGTAGAATTGGCATCCTTTGTAGGGACTGCACGATTGCCGCGGCGTCCGTGACCGCAGTGGGGCCAATAAAATCCTTGCCTAAAGGCCTTTGCTAACGATGGCCCGGGGGCGCGTGGTGGTCGCAATCTCCCAAGTGGATGTCTTCCAACGGCTCCTTGCCCTCATCGGTGGAGATGCATCATTGCGGGACCCCTATCGAGCTTCTCTTGTACGTTCTTTGGCCTTACCGGCGATGACAAATGATTTTTGCGCCACGCGAGTCGCCCTGGCCTCGGCCGGTCTGGCGGAAGGTTCCCTAGTTAGAACCGGTTGAGGTAAGGGACTCTCCGGTCCCTTGATGTTGGCGTCGCGGAGAGGGAGACCTACATCGAGTTGCATTGCTTCACCCTCGGGGCCGGCGCCCGGCGGCTCCTCGTGCCAGCGGTTGGGGCGTGGAGATCTTGGGCGAAGACGTCGGGTGGGACCGAGGTTCGTCGACGTGATCTTGGCAAGCTTGTCCACGACCTCGTTGTATCTCCGCGCCCGTGTGTTTGAGCTCGAGCCCATGGAACTTCCTCAAGGTGACGAACCTCTTGACAAGATGCGCCTCCATCTTGGGGTCGATGGCGGCGACAAGGACTTCATGACCTAGTCGACGACGTGCTCGAATCCCCTCGAACGTCGGGCGTTTGATTCGAGTTCAAGGGCGTCGCGCGGCCCATTGACCCGGGCTTCATACTCGCCACATTATTTGAAGCCGGGAAATGGAGGCGGATCGCGCACCTCATGTGGACACTAAGGGGCGAAATGAAGAGCAGGCCCGGCCGCCCTCTGTCTTCATCAATGATCCGTCGAAGAACATGGTCCAACATTCGGATTGGAAGCATGGGGGGCGTGAGCTGCGTGTCGGTCCATTCGCAACGGTCGGCCAGACGTGATTTGATCGCCTTCCTTGGCGCGAAGGAGATGGTCTCCCCATGAGCTCTGCGACCATTTGGCTACCTTTCCCGAGGCTTTTGAGTTTTGTTGTATCTCCCCGAGGGAAAGGATGATACGATGGTAACCGGATGGCCGTCGGTAGTGTCGCAATTTCCGCCGAGGCTAGGACCACGGTGTAGATCAATTTGGATGCGGGGGTAGCGTGCCTTAGTCTCGGAAAGGAATTCACGATAAAATAGACCGACCTTTGTACGGGCAAGGCATGGTCCTCTTCTTTTCTTTCCACAACCACCGCAGGCGCTAACGACTGAGTGGTGGCAGCTACGTAAATCAAGAGAGGTTCCCTTTCGTCGGTGGGACGAGGATCGGGCACCGGTAAGTAGTGCCTTCAGTCCGTTGGCGCCGCCTCGGCCTCGGCCATCCAGGTGAAGCGTTCGGTCTTCTTGAGGAGGGAGGTACAGGGGGAGGCCTTTCTCGCCGAGGCGGGAAATGAAGCGGCTCAGGGCCGCGAGGCATCCCATGACCTTTTGGACTCCTTTGACGTTTTGTATGGACCCCATGTTGGTGACGGCGGAGATTTTTTCTAGGTTTGCCTCGATACCGCGTTTTGAGACGGTGAAGCCCAATAGCATCCCCCGTGGGACCCCGTTTCGGGTTCGGCGACTTTTGCTTCAACACCCAAGCGGTACCCGCCCGGGTTCGTGATGGGTCGAGCACCACTAGCTCTCCCTAGACGTGCTATTCCCGGACGGACTCACTACCTTCCTCGATTGCTTGCTCCTCCTACTAAGAGGAAGAGGGGTTGCTTCAAGATCCTTCAACAAGTTATTTGAAGAAGACAAGAAAGACCGTCGCCATGGTGGATGACGAGTGTCTATGGTCGAGGACATTCTGAAGTTGGCCATCCAGACTGGAAGTACTCACGCCCAGATGGTCAACATGGCGTACTATGAGCTGAAGGCGCTAGAGAAACCAGCTCATATGCTACTTGTTTTGTATTGAGTTATTTTCAATACTAGTGACCTATGTAGTGTGGTTCATCAAGAAACACGTACACCCATATACACATGTTGCTTTCATTAATCGAAAGTACGCACAAACATGCTTTTCTTTCCATCCAAAAATCTGTTCCTACACAGGGAATAGACACAAAAATATTTAGGATTTATTAATTGGTCACTTATGTTTATCTCTCTATCTTCAAGTTTGTTGTAAATAAAAAGAAAAGGCATGGGCTATGCAAGATGAATAAATAAAAAAGGGGATAAAAATGGACAAGTGTCCTACGAGGCGAGTAGAGCCAACCTCCCTAAAAGAGAGAGTAAAAAGGACAAGTGTCCACATAAAACAATGGGTACTCAGATGTCCTCTCTCAAGTATATAAAAAAAGAGAAGAAGATAGAAGAAAGAGAAAAAGAAAGATAGCCCATGGTCCTTCTTATAAGTGTTCATTGTTCTAAAAAAGAGTGACAAGTTTCTTGAGCATAGTAGAATTAGTTTTCGCCACTATATTTTCCACACACTTTGCACTTCATGATGGGACCCTACATTAGAGCCTGGTCATGATTTTGACAATACATACAAGATAAGTATGTTATTCCTCGACTTACCTAAAAATCCATATAAGCTTGATATTTATCATGAGCATTCTATGCTTTGGAGAGGATCTAGAAATACTACATATATATATATATATATTGAGTGATTGAGAGTATCATTCACGGGAGAAGGTATGCTATGTTTTCTTTTCAAAACTCTATTAAAAGCTCCAGTTAACTTGACTAAAGATAAAAGGGTGATCCATTTCAATTTGCTCTACTTTTAAACCGCATAAAGTTTGTTGGTAGACACATTGAATCCCGGCATATAGGATCGACTAAGGAACATTTATGTTTGATATCTTAATCTTAAGTTAAGTCTAAAAGTAAACCATCCTTTTTATCGGGACGGTAAAAGCCTAAGTGTGGGGGAGCTTCTTGATGGTAGTTATTGACCACTTTTATATATATGGAAAGCTCTTAAACATGGTTGAATGCTACTAAAATATTATTATTACTAATGAATTCCATGAGTTTTGGTGCACACTCGAGTTTTGCAGGAGAACTCCAGGAAAAAAAAAAAAAGAGCGAAAAGAGTGAAAATAGAGAAACAGAAGAAAAGGACAAAATCAAGGCGATTGGAGTAAACTCCCGGGGTCAAAGCGAGAAGAGAGGACCACCTCGCCAAGGCGGGGCCCACCCACTTCCAGGTTGGGCCGGGCGGCATCGGGAGGGGGGGGTTGCCGGCGGCACCCACCGAGCACGCCATCGAGCTTACGAACCTTCCTACAACCGACCTATAGAGTTGATCTAGTCCGTCCCCAATCAAGTCGGTTTGATCCAAGGGCTGAGATTCATCCTATGGGGCTATAAAGAAGGGGCAGGGCTACCCCTAAAATCCTAATTCATTAGTGATAGACAAAATTCCTTCTTTAGAGTTCTCTCACGAGAAGTCTAGGGTTAGAAAGTCAAGATCATATGATTAGAGCATATCCACATCAGTTATAGGCGAAAAGGATCTTGATTAGCAATCAAGTTTATTAGAAATAAAGAGATTAGTGAGGAGTGCTTCGAGGAGTCTGCCTGTCGGATCTTCTCTCTTGTATTTTGAGGGATCATTCTCTTCGCAAGAGGAGGAGTGTATTCGTGAGATTATCGGTTTTTGACTTCATAATTAAAGTAAGTTTTTTGTTTATTCTATTCTTCAAGTTTGCAACTCATTTAGAGTACTTTAATCTTGGTTGCTCTTGATTAGAGGGATAGTTTCTAGTGTATGCGCGGTGCTTAGACTAGAGTTATCTCGTGAATGCCTCTTGCTTGGTTGGGAATCGGGGGTAGTATCATAAAGGTGACTTTATAGCTTTGTTGAATCCTCAGAGCCCACTTCCCACCAAGAATAAACGGTAGGCTTTGTCGTTTCTTAGTAGAGTGATTTTGCCTTGCTTTATTAAGAATTAGCGCCCACGATAGAATAAATAGACTAGGGTTTATAGAGATTAGAACAAGAAGTCGGTGTTATCTCCTAATTCTAGCTAGTTTCTTAAGTACTTTGATTATGAAGTGGATTGGGTAAACACTAGTTATATTCACGTCTTTTGTTCCTTTGGGTTCGATATTTTAAACCGGGAGTTCATCTTTTGGTGAAGTGCTACAACGGTATTTCTATCCGTGCGCTTATGGATAATTTTACAACGACATTGTGTGCATATAATTTATACCAACAGCTCACGAAGCTTCTGCCCTCGCGCCCACCACGAGCTACCATGGTAAATGAGTTCAAATTACTATGCATCTATACTACAATTCACGCTGCAGTGCGGACAAAATGTGCGGAACTCATACCATCGCGGTCCGCCGCCCATTTGTCACGGATTTCCTCGTGTAGGAGCTCCATCCTGCGTTCGCCTAGACAAGTCGCTCCCGGAGGGTCTCCACCACGAGACTCATATTCTGCTTTACCGCCTCATTCAAATCAAGTTTTGTTTCGACTATCAAAATTCTACAAGTTCGACGCAGATTCAATGCCATATTTGGTCATAACAAGGGCGGGGGCGGATGCTCACCGAGCACTTGGTCCTGCTCCCATAGGAGGAGCTGGGTGCGTTCCTCCTCCAAAGATCTTTGCACGCGGCAGCGCCATCCGCGCACGTTACGCTTCTAAGCGCTTGCGGCCGGGCGTTCCCAGCAAAGACGGGTGACTTCCCACTCAATTCGCGTCCGCTCAACCTCCGGGAGCTTCAGCGTTTGGTGGCTAGCTACTCTTTCCTGGGCAAAGGCCCGACGTTGGGCGTCGCCATTGGAGGTGCGGTCAGTCAACACGCAGTCCCTCTCGACCTCGAGTGCCACCCTCTCTCTTGCGAGACGGTCACGTTCTTGGGAGAGCTCATCCCTCGCCAGGTTGGCATCCGCTAGCGCCTCCTGGCACTCTTCTAGCTCTTCTCGGAGACGTTGGGTCTCCTCCTCTCGGGTGCGTTGCACAACATACGATCAAAAAACAAAGACACAAGATATGACGGGATCTTTCATGTTCTGGATACATACCCGGAGACAATCCGCGAACTCGGTGACTTGTCGTTTGAGGCGCGTCGCCTCGTCCTCCTCCTCCACATCAGACCAGTGGGGGGCAGCTTGGCGTGGCGACTGCTCCGCCGCGGCGTACCAGCCCTCCGCTTCATCCATCTCCTGATCTCCGCCCTGGACCTGGATATCATCCAGCGTGGACTCGGGAGGAGGAGGATGCCTGGCCTCCCTCACCGCCTGCGCTTCCCGCTCGACGACAAGCTCTACGGGCACCTGAGGGCGGGAGGCTCCCCGCGTCTCTTCCGAGATGACCGGGGGCGGTGCGGCGGTAGACCCCTGACCTCCGTTCCGGGGTCCGCCCATGGGCTCCTACGGCGTGGTGACGGGTTCCCGCAAAATCAACACGCCGGAAAAATCGCTAAGGGCGGATCTCTCAGTGTTTCGTGGCGTCGTACTACTTAGTACTATTAAAGCGCGGCGTGCCGGATACATTCGTATACAAATAAAGTAAATGTGCAATAAAATACACAAGGGACAAAAAGTTTAGGAAATATCACTTTATTATTCATGAGAGAATTACAAAGTACAATTTCCCATTTAAAATATATTTGCGCCGAGCCTCATCCGACAATCGTGGATTGCGTGGCTTACGTTCATGGGGCCTCGGAAGGCCTCCAATTAATTACATCCGGGCATTGCGCCGCGAATACCTCCGATTAAGCTATGCCGATGGTCATTGTTTGTCGCCTCTCGAATAAACAAGAGTTATCTCCCAAATATATGCATAAGCACAAATGAATGAAATGGTGAAGTGCTAGAGCCTCGTCGGCCTCTAGCAAAGGTATCCGCCCTCGCCGTGCGGATCCCATAATGAAGTCAAGTGTTCGGCCTCGTCGGTCACGAACAATGATTGCGCCCTCGTCGGTCGCGAAAAGAACATCCCAGCCTCGTCGGTATCCGGGAAGAAAATGACTTCATATGGTCACCGGCCTTGACGGTGCGGAAAGGTGGTTGATGAGTGTGAGACTTGTGCTCATGAGATACTCGGAAATTGCTCATTCGTGAATTTCGAGATCATTGGCGTGACAGCTCGCCAATTTGCATATGCACGATGTGAACTCGAACGCTTGGACATGACTTAAAATATTTGCGGGAGTTGAAGTCGAAGTTTCGGGGCCAGTCGGAGCCCGTGGCTTGCTTGGGCTGATATATCAATATTGGGCCGCCAATAATGGGCCAAACAATAATATCAAAGCTAGCTTGTAAGTTACAACTCATGCACATGTATTTTTGCCCACGTACAAACTTGCATGCATGGCACTGCACAGTTCTGTTTGCTTCTGGATTTGCTTTCTCATCGTACATTGTACAGGTACGTGTATTCGTATTTCTGAGCTACTGCTGAAGCCTTGCCAAGGTGGGCCATTGCCGGGCCATACTTCTCTGCCGCCGCCATCGCTCCGGCGCCGTTCCGGCCATCACTGGATTCGCTGCCGATGCGTCGGGCCATTGCCGGGCCGTACTGTGTTCTGTCGCTGGGCTGCACTGTCCAGCCGCCGTCGTGGCCGGCGCCGTTCCGGCCATCGCCGGGCTTGCTGCTGCCATGTCGGGCCATTGAGTGCCGCGTTTGCCGAGACCGTGGCTCATCATACCAATGCAGGAATGTTGTGCATGTACACGTCCGCATGTTCTTCGCCGGCCCGGCTGTCGTCTCTTTTTTCTTGTTGTTGCACGTACTGATCCTGCCGCTTGCCGATCTTGCCATTTGCTGTTGTGTTCTCGCCAGGATGCCTTGCATGATGCCAGTGCACGTATACGCCCGTGACCAGGAAGTGTTGGCCTGGCTCTGGCGCCGCCGGTCCGCCGCTGCACGCAATTGTGGTGGATGTGTCACGTTGCCGATGCACATTGCCGCCATCAGACTGCTGGTTCGTTGGGCTGCCACTGTTGGCGCATCAGGACTCATGTTGTTGCTGATCGAGCTGCCGCCCGTACGCCTTCGCCGTCAGGCCGTAGTGCAGTGCAGTAGTAGCCGCCGCCGGTGTATGAAGGGGGCGATCTCAGGTGGTCATCGCCGCCATCGTCGTTGATGTGCCGTGAGTGGCCGAGCCGCCGCACGTACTCGGTTGGCGTCTGGCCGTTGTGGATGTGCTGGGCGTAGTCATCCCACTGAGGCAGGGAGCGCCCGATCTCCTTGCGTATGGTCGCCGCCGTTGGATGGGGGCAACCTTGTTGGGCCGCCGGTTTTCCCAGTTGCCGCTTGCTGTGGACGTCGTCGGCGAGAGTGCAGCTGACCGCCGTGTGCTTGGGTCATGAGACTCGCTAGTTCACCGCTACTGCCATGCAAAAAGAAAAGAGACCAGCATCATATCATATAAATCTAAATACAAAACAACCTCACCACCACCATAAGTATGGGCCCGGCTGACGTAACGTCGACGATGAGGAAGGCCGGTGACACGGGGGCTTGTGTAGATGTTCGGCTCGCCGGAGACGTGGTTGCCGGAGACGATGTTGTAGATGTTCAGCTTGCCGATGACGCAGTTGACGATCTTGCCGGAGACGATGTTGTAGATGTTCGGCTTGCCGATGACGCGGTTGACGATCTTGCCGGAGACGCTGCCGTAGATGTTCAGCTCGCCGGAGACATGGTTGATGATCTTGCCGGAGAAGATGAACTGCTTGACGATGGTGTTGACGACGTTGAGGGCGGCGAGGAGGTCGACGACGCCGCTGCTGTGATAGATCGCCGGCGATAGGTGTGTGTGCGGCTAGCGGTGATGGATAGAGGTGGGTGGTGTCGTATGTGTGCAGCAGGGCGCCGGCATGTTGAAGATGGAGTCTGGCCGCCGGCGATGTGTGGTGTGCTGTGTGATGGAGCGCGTGTGCAGCAGCTAGCCTGGCGGCGGCATATTGATGTTTTGGCTCCTTTTTTAGATGGAAGAAGTACTCTCCTTTTATAGGCAGGAGCTAGGGTAGAAGGCATGAGGCGGTGCCAGGCTGCGTCGCCATCGATCTGTTGGCCTGCCCCCGAAGAGAACGGGCGCACAGGCGGTGAAGTATTTCAAATTTGAATTAGCCCTGCTTCCGAGCGGCAAGGGCCAGACGCTCCTCTTCAAATTTTGAATCGATCTTATCATCGGCGATGCTTATCACTTCGCCATTTGTTACGGCACTCATCTGATACATAGCCAGTTCGCTGACTAGTGGACCCAGCTGAATATAACAAGCGTGTATACGTGACTCCGCTATAAACTTCATCGTCCTGGAGGCCGCGCTGATTGCCGAGGGCCTAATGTTGTGGCCTACTGGCCCATGTACAGTAACCAGAACCTTCTAGAATACTTCTCGGCCCAAGTACGTGTACATGCAACGATGATACGTGCATGCGTAGAGCTGTTTAGCTTTCAGGCTGGGAAGCTAGCAAGCTTGCATGGGCCATGCATGCATAAACCATCTCCTCGGGGGCCCATGATTAAGATTAATGATCACCAATGGCCGGTGCTAATAATCAGCGTGAGGGCCATTCATGCTTCGTACTCATTGATCATTAGGCAACTCATAATCTCATTTTAGCCCAAATATTTATATTGCCCATATTTCGTAGGCATCATGTCATTGTTCGATTATTTTATAGGCCTCATTTGAATTGTGCAAAATAGGCTATCTAATATAGCAAAATGCCAAAATTTCATCTTACACAAACATTTGCAATTCAACATCATACAGTTGGCTATGAAGGACACTTACTGCTCGGCAAAACGGAGACTGCGGGTGCGACCGCTGGATCGTCCACCTCCACTCCCGCCGGCACTACCCCGTGGCGCTGATACGCCACTGCACAGGACTGGTGGCTCCCTCGGTGTCCTCTCCTCTGCAGACTGCTGCAGGCATACATGCACCTCTAAGCATTCGGTGACACAGAGACTTAATGAACAGGGGACTTGATTACTTACAAATGTTGCAGAATCAACAAACTCTTCTTCTTCTTCAGACGGCACAACAAAGCGCCGATGTGGTGTCTCCTCTTGGCGGCACCTGAATGGCCTCCCAGCTGTTACCTTTCTCCTGACAAACTCGGGCTCGGTCGATGGGTCCTCGAGTGGAAGCTTGTCGTGCGCTCTTTCCTCAGCTGCTGCCTCACCCTCCCAGCTTGCAGGGCCTGTTGAGGCAGCGGCAGCTTCTCGACAGGCCGAGGCACAGACTGTGTCGGCTTCCTCTGGAGACAGGCTGAAGTAGCGGCTGCGCGTCATGCCATGAATCCACAACACAACAAATTGCATACAGACAACACCGGATCAAGATACGTTCTGTACGAATAACAATGATACACGTACAACTCTGCTCAGGATACTTACCAGCGGCGGCGGATTTCCGGCGTTGAAGGTGGCCGCGCAACGTGCATCATGTGGCACCCCGGCTGTTAGCAGGATCTTAGCCACCCGGTTCCGGACCTCGGCAGCCGATAGGTACTCCCTCGACTCCCTGGTCTCGTCGTCCAGCCCAGTATACTAGAACCCGAGGTGGTCCCTCCACTTGAGCGGCTGCTTACGATGCTCAACAAAGGTTTGAGCAATGTCGATGCCGTCCACGTTCATCTCTTCACTCAGCACCACCAGCTCCATCACTCGGTGCAGGTCCTCGACCGGGGGCTCCTCGCTCGACTTGCCCGCCTCACGGGGCACACGGCTAGGGTCGGCGGGCATCATGGGCGTCTCCGGTTGCGGCGGTAGAACCAGGAGTCATCCGGTGGGCAACATTGGATGGCGGCGGGGATGTTCGGGGGCCCCACTTTGAGCGATTGGCCCGCAGCTTCACATACACACCCCTAGCGATGCGGGACCCCTCCGAGCCCTTCAGGCTCACATAGAAGAAATACTTCCACAGATTCAAGTTGGGGAGGATGCCAAGGAAGCACTCACATAGCGTGATGAAGATGGCGATGTCGAGGATCTCATGCGGCTACGGTAGCGGAGGCTGCAGCCCGTAGTAGGCAAGCAACTCCGAGGAAGAACGCGGGTGCGTTGGCAGCCCAAACCCACGGTGGAAGTAGCTTTCAAAACCACCGCCTCGTGGTCCGGGGGATCGGATCACGGCTCCACCTCCGGCACCCGCCACCCAGCGACGACTTGCTCGGGCAGACACGGCCCACCGGTGCGCAAAGACGGAATCCTCCGTCGGCGGCGACCGCCCACTCGCGTCCATCTCGATGTCGCGGCTCTTCAACTCGTGAGTGGCTGGGGACTCCTCGCGTCCTCCGGCGGTGGCGGCAAGAAGACGCCCACCGGTGTCGGCTCCTCTTCGCGGCACCCCCATCGTCATCCGTGTCCTCCACGCGCACGGCGGTCCATCTCGTCACGATGGGTTTCTCTTCGCCGGCGGCCAAACACAAGATGAACAATGCAAACCAAAGTCAAAATCAATGAGAATTTGGGATCCAAATCATTCCCATTGGGACTCAATCAAGGCGGAATCGACATCTCTACAAGGTACTTACCTCCACCTCCGGATTGGCCCCGGAGAAGGCGAGATTTACGGGCGCTATGGCTAACCCTAGCTGCGTGCTCGCTGGCGAGGCGAAGAAGACGAGACGGCTAGGAGGGTGAGCAGCCCGGAATGCGAGATGGAACAAGGGGGAGGGGCGCCGATATTTATCTCCCGGGTTGCGTCCCTTTTGCGTTGCTGCATGGGTAACCGTGCGCGCTACGGGCCTGTGTCTCCCTATTTTCCAGGGTTGAGTGCGCGCGGCAGGCGGCGGCATCAGTTGTCATTATTGCGCTTTCCCCGGTGCGCGTGCATCCAGGGCACGCTGTGTGTCCGTTCCTCATTCCACAGGCTGTTCAGTTCCCCACCAAATCTCCCACATTAATTGACTAGATATCCTACAGTTCAGATTTTGGGACACGTGCACTGCAATCTTCCTTTTGATGCCATCCATATCAAGGGAAGAACAGATATTCTGCTATGCTACCCCTCGATTCTCGGGCCGGTCAGGTTTATCTTTCCCCTTCCAAGAAAGGTCCAGCATCCATGCCGCTCTAGCCGGGATATCTTCCCTATTAGGTGATGGGGCGCACGGCGGATTCACGGTGGATTTCACGGAATATTCCTCTCGAGCATATACAATATGCTCGGGGACTTCTTCTGACCAGCCATGCTTTGGGTCGATTAAAGCGCCCGATTCGGTCTTCGATTACTCGGGGACTGCTATGATTTTCTCTGACCCTAGTAGTACATGATAACTCACCTACTACTAGGCTCGGGGACTAAGTGGGCACACTTCACCTGCTCGGTGAATCGTGCTCATTCTTCAAATCCACAAAAGCCATTTTTTGAGTACTATACAATCAACGTGGGCACACTTTGCGGAAGGAAAAATATTATTTTCATAAGAGCACCCGGCATCCGGGAGGCGGACTCGTCAAGACTAGACGGGCCTGGCAATAGGGAGAAGCTACGAGTGTGTGAAGGCGGCCGGTCGAGAGTTGTCCCCCTAGTCGACGTTTAACTAGCCCTGGGTCGACACCGCGCCAAGATCGGTCGACAACACCTCCCGATGGTTGAATAACATCAAGACTCCTTCACCAACACACACACGGCGTGCTCGGGGGACTAGCTATGGGGGGATAAACCCCTATCCCCTCACGGCCCACCTTGGGGTGAGCCGCCGAGCCGCCCCGTGCCACAAGACTAAAGCTCCACGGCGTTCTCAAGTCGGTGGCCATCGAGATCACGGCGTAGACATGGTGTCAAGATAATTACCTTGTATAGCTCTATTATAATCACTACAAACTTCCCTATTGTAACCGATCAGGATAGATCTTGTCGGCTTGGATCTGACCTGTAACCCTGCTCCCCGGACTATATAAGGCGAGCAGGGACCCCCTCTAGAACTCGACTCATTATTCCACCAAGCAATACAAACCATAAGCGGGGCGTAAGTTTTACGCCCTCACCACGGCGAACCCAGGGTAAAATCTGGTGTGTTTTGCCCTTTACGTCTTGCTTAACATCCCATTAGTCGTCTAGCGCATCTCTACCGATCATAATCTACTAGCTTGGGTACACCCCTGCTAGGCTATCGCCGATAACCCGTCGACAGTGCCCTAACATAGAAAATGTGTAATGTACCACCCCAACCACCGATACTAATATTTTTTTTTTTTAAAAAATCCTTCCATCAATAATGTTGATGTCTACTACCCCAATCACCAATAGTAGTATTTTAAAAAATTACACAGAAAATGTGCCTTTGTTGGAGAGTGCCTTTCCATCAATAATGTTGATGTATACTGCCCTTCTCCCTGGTAGCTACATCCCCGCCAGCGTTTTCTATATATACATATATACACCATGTCCCATGCCCGTGACGAAGTAAAAAGAAAGAAAAAAAGAACAATGGGTTCCGAGATGCAAGTAGTAGAATTATCTTTTGTAGCGCCGAGCATGGAGACGCCGAGGAAGGGACTGTGGGTCTCTTCCTGGATGTCGCGAAAGCAAAAGGAGGGCACACGCCACTGGTCTACTTCTACCGCAGCTCCAACGACGACGACTTCTTTGATCTGAGCAGGCTCAAGGAGTCTATGGCCAAGGCCTTGGTGGCCTTCTACCCCCTCGCTGGCCGCATCGGCGTCGACGGCGATGGCCGGATACAGATCGACTGCAACAGCGAGGGGGCCCTCTTTGTTGTCGCTCGCTCCGAGCTATCGATGGATGACTTGATGCCGTTTCCAGAGCTAAGGAGACCGATGATGTTTGTTCCTCGCGTGGAGCCTTCGTCCGTCTTGTTAGCTGTACAGGTAATTAACCCGCCGCCGTTTAACAAAATGTTCTGTTTCCTTCGAATCAAAGTAACACACAACTTTAATTTGATTCGAAGAAAACAGAATATTTTTGTTAATTTCCTTCTTCCGTGATGATTACAAACTCGTCTTGTTTCCTACTAGCTAGCTCCCACATATATAATATATATTACCTCCATTCTAAATTATCTTCATTGTATAGCAAAATAAATGTATCTATAAAGCCAAAACGTATTATAATTTAGAATGGAGAGAGTAATATATAATATATAATGTATAATATATAAGATTTTTTTAAGACATTATCTAAAACAAAGATTTTTTTAAGATGGTTGTTGAGAAATGGAAGGCTCACTATATAGGATAACTTCGTCTTCGTTGGCAGTAATGGAAATGGGGTGTCCTTGCTTCAAAAAAAAAAAAAAAAAAATCGTCTTCATTGTAATTTTTTGAAATTAGTTGGTCTTTTTACTTCCAATTCATTCACTCCCTGCGTGCTGCTTCCAGGTGACTCTTATGAAGTGTGGAGGGGTGGCGTTAGGGACCGCCTTCCACCACTTGGCCGTCGATGCCACCGGCGATTTCCATTTCATGCAAACGTGGTCAGCCTTCTCCAGGGACAGTGATGGCGCTGCTGTGGAGCTCCCCTGCCACGACCGCACCCTCCTCCGCGCGAGGTCCCTCCCATCGTCCACCCCGATGCACTCTCGGTATTGTATACCCCTGAGATGACAAAAAGCACCTCGGACTCGGAGCCATCGGGCGGAGCGGCCACCGCGCGCTGTCAGCATCTTGGTCATCTCTAACGACCAGCTCGCCTCCCTCAAGCGCATCTGCGGCGGCGCAAGCACATTCCGAGCCGTGAGCGCCCTCGTGTGGCAATGCGCTTGTGCCGCTTGGCGTATGCCGCCGGACGCTGAAGCTCGCATCTCCTTCTCAGTAAACGCACGCCACCGTGGCACCAAGATCCCAGTCCGCTACATGGGCAACGGCGCCCTGATGGTCTATGCGACTGGTGTGGCACGGGACATTGCCTCTGGGCCGTTGGAACACGTTGCCGGCCGCATCCGGACCACGATCAACCGGGTGGATGATGAGCTGGTGCGGTCGGCGATCGACTACCATCATGAGCTATTGGAGAGCGGCTATCAGCCAAAGAGAGCCTTCATGGGAGACGCGGAGATGCGGGTGGTGAGCTGGCTTCACATGCCCATGTACGACGCGGATTTTGGATGGGGAAGCCGACGAGGGTGTCTCGGGCAGGATCGGTCCACCGCGGGTACGTGCACCTCGTGAGGGATGGGCCAGAGGCAGATAGCGCCATCCGTGTCATGGCGTGCTTGGAGGCTGCACACATCAAGGAATTCGAGAGCTTATTTTGGGCAAAGCTCCAGGGAGGGCTTTATCATGCAAAGCTCTAGCCAACCGGCAGCTGTTTTTCTAAGTAGTAAAACTCGATCCTGGAGTCTTGATAATTTATCGTTTTTATCTTATAATAAGCCCTGTAACTCTATCAGCGACCAGTGAATGCATCGGATATCTCATGGTAAGAAAAGGAAGGTGTCTATTCAACAGTGGCGGATGTACAGTTGGGGCATGGGGTACAGCTGTCCCCCAAAAATTCTGAAAAAAAATCAAGTATATATAGTTATATACTCTCTAATTGGTTGAAATACATTGTCAAATACGTGCAGCCCATACAACAGTTAATAACACTCATCTCTAGAGGCCCAAGAACAGCCCAGGTCCAAATGTACAACACATATTGTTTGCATGGCTGCTCTGAATCCAGCTAATTCATTTGCTTGTTTTGACAAAGAAAAACTTATGAAACTTGCAAAGTTTTATCCTCAAGATTTTTCAAGTGCAGATTTGGTCCAACTATCCTCACAACTTAATATGTTTATTGTTGACATGCGTAACGACACAAGGTTTCAACAAGTGAAGAATCTTAACGAGCTCTCTATCAAACTAGTTCAGACAAAGAAGCATGATCACTTTAAACTTCTTTATTTATTGCTCAAATTGGTCCTCATTCTTCCTGTAGCTACTGCAAGTGTTGAGAGAATATTTTTAGCAATAAACTATGTGAAGACCAAGCTTCGAATAAGATGGGCGATCAATATTTAAATGATTGTTTGGTCACATTTATTGAACGTGAATTTTTCGACGTGTAAGCAATGAAGATATCGTTAAACGCTTTCAAGCCATGGTGGACCAGCGTGTGAAGCTTTAGTTGGAAACTTGTATTAGAATTATGGAAAGTTGGAAACATATAACTTGTTCCATCTATATATGAACTATTTTATCATCGTTTAATGATATAATTATGTCATTTCCATGTTGGTGAACTATATCGCTTTCGTCCGTACCCCCATGATTGAAATCCTAGATCCGCCCACTTTGCTATTCAACACACAGTGTTTCCCCTCTCCCAACACATGACTTCTGAACCGCTTTTGAACTCATCCAACGGCCCACGGCAACTTCTTCCTCCTCTTGACACCTTCTTCCTCTCGTCGTCGGAGGAGGAAGAAGTGTGTCCATGTTGTTCTAGCACTACGTACTATAGATTAGGTACATCATTGTCGGACACAAACCCCCTTCACCGACGGAAAATGAACCGGCAGAGAACCAAAGCGATATCGATGTGGGGTTCGAGTCATCGCCGGTCAAAACAACAACGGTGATTTGAGGAGGGACTTTGCCTGCTCAATATCCAACCGACAAATAAGACGGTGATGTGTTTCTTCGACCGACAAAGATTTTTCGATCCAAACAATGCCGTTTCCTAAGTCAAACGGCAAAATAAAAGACAAAGAACCGGCCGAAGTAAAGGGAAATAACACTATCCGGGTTTAGATTATGCCGAAGCCGATATAGCGAAGAGATAACAATGTCGATTTATTGTGAACCCGACAAAGTGATCATTTTGTTAACAATGTTGGTTGACATTTAACACGATAGTGTTATTGCGATTGATATTGTCGGTTGGTTAATGCAAATGACAATGCTATTTTTATCATCTATGATGGTTTCTAATTCAACCGACATATAAATAAATGTGTCTCGTACACTTTGATGATAACATTGATTTATTCATGAAAAGGTCTTTGTTTTCATATATGTAATTTTTTTCAAGGTCTTTGTTATCATATATGTAATCGGATATTATAGTTATGTTTTTGTTTGCTCCTCTCTCTCTATATAATAAAAGTATCATGTTCTTTTCCAATGGATGTTTGTATTTATATATCATACGGGCAGTTCTTATTTTTTTCGACGCACTTCTTATTTTTCATGGACGAACATAAATATATAAATGCTCTATGTACTAACCGAAAAATTGGTAAACATCATTCAAACAAACAACTTCGATGAAAAAGAAAGGTCCCGAGAATTAATCTCATGGCGGTGAAAGAGATTACACCGTCGGTTTGAAATATATCATCCTTTGTTGGGTTTTAATAGAGCACCGGGCAATGAAAGAGACTACACTACCGGTTTGAAAATAAGAAACCGATAGTGATGAGCCTTCTATCGCGTTTATCACCTAGGATTTAGGAACCACGAAGTTTGAGATTTTTAGCCTCAAACTTTTTCTTAGACGTTCACATGCCATGTGTGAAGGAACCACGATGTTTGAGAGTTTTCGGATAAGGTTTGTATTTTTTCAATTAAATTAAATTTCTCTGCGACGACCCCGAGTAATTACAAGGTTGAACTGGGGTTACCCACTAACAAAGCCGCAGTGGTGCCAAAATTTCTACGCAGCGACATCAAGTAATTACAGTCGAATCGGATTATACATGCTTCACAAAAGCATTACAATTAATTGATAGTTCAACACGGTACAATAAGGAAAGTGTACAAACACATTAAGAAATAACCACCTCAAAAACACCCTTCTAGCACCTATGCCCGAGGTAGGTTACAATGCTACCCGTTATGCTTACTCTAATTAAGGCGGATGGGAGACCTCGTGAGAAGAACCAATGTCTCTCGTCCGTGTCGGCAAATGCCCGACACGAGACGGGGCTCATCTCCCAGCGAGGAAGCACAAGAATGCATGCTACTTGGCTCATGCTTTCCGTCTTCCGGAGGTCCGTGCAACAATGGTATTGCACGAGCATCACACCCAACTTTTGTAAGCAACGTTATAGCTTAATCTTTAAAAACACCCTTCTAGTGCTCTGCTGTATACACTTTGTCTACCCATAATAAAATGTTTATGTGGAGGGCTTTCTCCCAAATAGAGGCCATATATGTGGATAGGAAAATGGGCAAAATAACGAAAGAGATCGGTTAGTGCACGGTTCGCCATACATGGCTCTGGCGCGGGAATTGTTGTTTTTATAGGCGGTGGTAGGTGGCAACAGATGTCTTATCACCGTTAAGCGGTGGCGGTGGCAACGATGTCTTATCACCGTGAGCGGTGGTAGATAGCAACAAGATGTCGATCACTTTGTCCGGGTCACCGACGTTTAGACCCGACGGTGAACCTTTAATGTAACACCGCCCGGTGCCACTACTCAACCAGCAATGATTAACTATAGGTATGGCGCGCGGTGAAAATTTCACAAGTCATTTGAACCCCACGCTATTCGTTCTAGCCTCGGCGATATATATTGGTGGCGCGTTGAGCTGAAATTTTTTCCAGTCATTTCAACCCCCCGCCCCATTTGTTCCCCCACCGGCGTCGCCGACGGAGCACCACCACCACACACGCCATAGTCGTCCGCCGCCCCCCCACTGCGCCCCCGCCATTCTCTTCTTCTCCGGCGTCCCCAACGCCCGCGCCGACATCCTGCGCCCTTCGGCCGGTGAGAACTAATTAGCCATTTAGTTCTTTGAGATTTTGCCTATGAGAATGAGACCTAATTCGCCGTTGTTCTCGCCCTCGCCTCGCCCGCTTGTTCTTCCTCCACGCGTTCTTTGGGGACCACCGCTACACCGCACCGCCGTCTGCGACCTCACGCTGTCCCGTCTAGGCCCGACACCGTACACTGCCGCAACCTCGAACTCCTCAATTCCGTAGAACAACGCCCGTCCCGCGCCCTCTGCTTCCTTCTAGCATGCTGCGTCTCACACCGCCGAGACAAGATAGGAGCGCTTTTGGACGCACTGGAAGCTCGGTGAGTCGCGTCGATCCACGCCTTTAAGTTGTTCGTTGAAATGCCCAAGTTATGTTGATAACTCCAACTTTTGCCATTTCCCTTTTCTATTTAGATTTTGCTTTCAAAAACGGATTCGGGATCCTTATATAGTAGCAAATGTTTTTAGTCTATGGTGATCAAATTAGATTTAAAACATTGTGGTCATTTACAAAGAGATGATTGAAGACATATTAATGCTCGAAGTGTGATTGAAATGAGATAGAAGTTGAAATTCATGAGTTTGTGGTGTTCAAAATCTTATTGTACAACATTTTTGAATGACATAGCATTAACATCCTATTTTGCTTGCATGTATAGGCAAACCATGGCGTGGTATGTAGTGCATGTTGGTCAAGTGCCGTGGATCTATCAAACCTGGGAAGATTGCTCTACCCAAGTCTCTGGCTACCACAGTAATTATTACAAAAATACAAGACAATTTGAAGCATTGAAACCTACTATGGTGAAAACTTTGACTATCAACCGGTCCTAGAGATTGAAGAGAAGCCTCTCTCCATAGATATGAAGATTAGGAGAATTCGACTTGACCTATGAAAGATGTCTTGATTTTAGTTATGGCTATTGTCATTGTTTTTCTTATTTGGAAGTTGATGTCCTAGGCTCAATTTCATAGAACATTAGGCGGAGTTAGTTGTATGTAACCGTTGAACCATGTAATGTTTTGTCGATTTTAATGTGTATATGATGCGTTTATGGGTTTAAAAAGAGCTGAATTCCAAATAAATTCAAAAAATTCTAAAACAAAAACGCCGGGTGGCATGGGCCCGATAGTGAATGAGAAACAAACGGGTAGTGTAACTACACCAAACACTATCGGTTTGAATTACAAACCGTCATCGATGACGAAACATCACTGCCGCCGGCCGCATTAACCAACCGATAGTGTCCACTCTAATAACGCCGTCGGGTTGAAATCAGCCGACGGTGTTCACGTAGAAATTCATCGACGGGTCCAAAGTAAACCGACATTGTTAGGCTCTTCGATACACTTTGTCGGCTCAATCTAACCCGATAGTGTTATCCCCTCGGCTGTCGATTCGTTAAAGCCCGACGATTGCTCTCAATATCAACTCGCCGGCTGACTTCCGAACCGGCATTGCTTGGATCGAAAATGTTGCGGTCCATGGATCACCCGACAAGTGTCCGATGACGATCTTGTTTGCCGGTTCGATATCAAACCGGCGATCTCTCCTCGAATCACCGCCCGGTGTTTTGACCCGGTAGTGTTTGAACCCCACATCACTATACGCTATGGTTACGCGGTTCGGTTTTTCGGCGGTGAGGGGGGGGGCGGGGCGACAATGATGGGCGATTACGTAGTAGTGCGTGTCCACACCACTTTACATTTGATATAACTATTCCTGTTATCATCAACCCACGTCGGCACGCTTCGATGGGTTATCATTCAAGGTCGATTGATGGCGATGTGACGGCCCCGAAGAGTATATATAGAGTATATACACGAATCTTTTTATATGAGAGTACATATTCGTACTGTTTGAAGAGTATATACGTATATTTTATTTTTCTTGAAATGGGTATTTATTCATACTTTTTAAAAGGTGTATGTACGCATACTTTTTCTAGATGGATTACATTTTCAAAACAAAGCATATTTTAATACTTACATGTGCGAGTATGTCTATATACACGTATCTTTCTTTATACAAGAGTACATATACATACTTGAATGGAAAACGACCCTCGTGGAAGTCCGGAGCAGTCGCGCGAAGAGCGTTTTCCAAAATCCTTATACGTCCTCTCCCGGTTTGGAAGGTGACCCATTTTTTCAATTGAGCAAGATCGGAAGGATTGGATTCCATCTAGTATGGGGGCACACACAATTGGATGGTATGGAATATCCTATATATATAAAGAAATATTCTCCTGTATATAGATACGAAGTTACAAACGTACGTTGAGTGAATAATGTAAATTTGAATAGAGGTATATATACCAGAATATTGTAGCATATATAGGGCCACTCCACATCATTGACAGATTAGCCAGTGGTACGATACCCTCTGATTAGCCCGCACTAAAGGCCCAAACAATAATATACAGCTTGTATGGTTGGTAGGGAACAACCTTATAATGCTCGTAATAATAAGCTTATGGTCCAATGGAGGTGCATCATGCAGAAACGGCGTCCGAGACATTGACACACCACCAATTTCTCAAAGTAAACATGCTAGCTAAGGATAAAATCTATTGTGTCTGTGTATATATAGTGCGATAAACACATGGGTCCCTCTAGCTAGCACAATCTTATCTACACATCATTTCCATTAGAAACAAAGAGCACCTTCTCTACACATCATTTCCACACAGAAAAATCCAGAGCACCCCATGGTAGAATAACTTGGCCAGATTATCTCTACAACATAAAAAGAGAACAAAGAGGAAATAATTTTTTGGTGCGGCATTTGCTTTGCTTACGCCCATCCGCCATGCGACCCAGAGCTAAAAAAGGAAACAAATCGCCCTATGCGAGGAAACAATTCGCAAAAAGGAAACCGCTACCTAAATCAACTCTTCCTAAAAAAGGAAAATCTCCTCGTGCATGATAAAATCTCATTACCTTGCATGGCCAGTTGTCCAATCAACGCTTCCTAATCTTAGATCAATGTTTCCTAATAAAAAGAAAAGTCCCAAACTCCAAATCCAATCGTGCATGCTGTCATCCTCGCTCATGACCCTCACTCCTCCGTTCCCTGCCGCACTTGCTCCTCCGTTGCATGTCGCAGTCACCCGTCACATGCCACCGTCGTCCTTTGGCAGTCGCCCCACCGCGCCAACCCTCGACGTCATGCGACCCAATAGTGCAACCTCGACAGCATCACTGCGCGCGCCCTGCCTCGTCGCCACGTGTCCGTGCGTCCTCGCCGGGCGTATCGCCGTGGGATAAAAAGCCGCCTCCACAACGCTGCAGTACACCAGCCTGTGCGATATCATGTCCTCGCCCAAGGCCATGGCCGCCATCAACCCCGATGACGTCGTGCCCCAGCGAAGGGTCTGCCTGCTCCTCTTCATCGACGATCGTGCCTTGCCTCCTGCGATGGAAGTAACTCGCACGGGACGCGTAGTCGCGCACCCACTCCTCATCCAGGTCGCGGAGGGACGATCCCAGACACCAATGCGCTGCACCCACATCAGATTCCTGAGCTGAGGTTTGAATTAGAAATTTATACGTGTTTTTGGTTTGGATTAGAAATTTAGAATCTTTGTGTCTCGGGGCATAAGGGATTCTTTCTCAGACTTCCAATTACATATGAAGATAGTAATTTTGGACTCCTTTTGTTAGTCCAAGGAGAAGAAAAAAGATGACAGGAGGCGTGAATCGAACAAGACACACTATTGAAGTTGAGATGAACAAAAATGATATACAGGATGCGTTTGGTTCATGCATCACGTGAAATAAGGAGCCGGAGCTTGAAATGTGAAAAAGGTTACTTTCAGTAATCTTGATCACACTTTATTTTTGGAGGTTCTCTGAAGTTCTCTAAATATTTATTTTGGGAGACAATTTATTTTGATGAATTACGGAAAAGTTTATACAATTTTGGTTTATGGGCAATGCAACGCCGCTATATCCATGAATGTGTTAATTTCACAAAATGTATATGTTTGAATTAAATGTCACTTTAATATCATTGTTTAATTTTACAAGATTGCTTTGAATTTTTATCACGATCCATACGTTTTATATAAAATTTGGGCTTATCCCAAAGAACGCACGGGCGAGATGCTTAGTTATGAGAAAACGTACAGAACCTGGCAGGCGGATGGACCCTGCTCACCCACCCGACCGTTACCTCCCTGTCGCGACGACGGCGCCACCGCCAGGCCGCCTCGTCGAGTTCCACCACAGAGCCTCCCCTGTCCCTTCAAGCACAGATCCGAGCTCGCCTCCTCTTGATCTATTCATTCATGGGGTGGTGGAGTTGCTCAAGGCCCTCGGCGCTCTCGCCTCGCCCGAACGCCTCTTCTCTAGAGGCGGCGCCGGCCGTCGCAGCCCCCTCGGGCGCTGTTCGTCGAGCCACCTTCCCGCCGTGGCGCCGGGGCCCCACGACTCGGGCGCGGGTCGACGGCGGACTCGGCCGGGGCTTCCCGCCCGCAGCCGGCGACGGCGCCGGACCCCGCCCCGCAACGTTGGGGCCACCACCGGCTGGGGGACGCGGCCTCCGCCACCTCGACCGTGCCGCCCGGCTCGCCGTCTTGGCCGAGGCTTGACTCCGACAACACCGCCCGGTCCGCCCCGAGCTTGTCGCCTTCCTC
The DNA here is from genome assembly GCA_015847255.1 of Hyparrhenia diplandra. Classification (NCBI taxonomy): domain Eukaryota; kingdom Viridiplantae; phylum Streptophyta; class Magnoliopsida; order Poales; family Poaceae; genus Hyparrhenia; species Hyparrhenia diplandra. The sequence continues at coordinate 276,186 of JADLZK010011996.1, read as the reverse complement.
CTCCGCCCCCTCGCCTCACGTCCCTTGGTGAGGCCTCGCCCTTGGACTCCAGCGCTTGTGGCGGATGTCCGAAGTCACCGACGCGTTGCCTGCAACATCTTTGCCGCCCGGCGGTGTCGCTGGATGGGCTCGCCGAGGTCGCGAACCCAACTCCGTCTACGGGTCTCGGTGGCTTCGCCCGGCGGCAATGCCGCCGGCCGACGCTGGCGGGCCGCCAGCGTCAGCGACGGCTCGCTTCTCGGCGTTGAAGGCGTTCCCGAGGACGATGGGGCGACATGGCCCGACCCGACGTCGTCCCCATCCGCCTTTTCGGCCCCAGCCCAGCCGGTCGTCTTCCTGTCCCCCATGCGCCATTCCAACCGGGTGCCGCTTCGGGCGCAAAGCATCGGCCCGGTGGGCACATGATGAGGGCGACGCGTCCGGCGACGATTTGCCCTCCTCTCGCCCGGTGCGGTGCCGTGAGGCTGCCGTCCGAGCCCTCGTCCGCCGTTTGGTGGCGGCGCCTTGTGAGGGGTCTAGCAACACCTCACGCCGGCCGCCTTCTCCCTTGAGGGGCGACATCGTCGCCCTCGCCGCTTCGCCGCGGACGCCACTGCCGTCCATGGACGACGACGGCTCATTCGGTGCCATCCCGGCCGCTCGCATGCCCGCGTACCGCGACTCGCCCATCGCCAATGAAATGGTGCCCGTGCATCAACGGCTCGGCGAAGCCTTTCCTTGTCGCCCTTCTGCCCTCGGCACCACTTCCCCCAGGATCATTCGCTGCCGACGCCGATGGCTTCACGCTTGTTCAAAGTCGTGTTCGGGGCGCCACCGTCACCACTCCCCCCGTCGTGCCGGCCGCCTTGCCACCCTCACTCCGTCGGCCTACGCTTCAGCGGCTCGCGGGCGACCACGCCACCGCCAGTGCACGCCCTTCGCCCTTTTGCCTCATCACGCCTTTAGCACGAAAGGCACGGGGGCGCCGGATTGCAAGCACCGTCGTCCACACTCGGCGCACTCCGGCGAGCTGTGGCGCTGACCGATGGCAACGGCTGAGGGCTCTTGGCGGTCGAGACCGCGGCGTGGCCCCGATCCGCGTGGGGAGATTCTGCGCCCGGCTCCCTCGGCTTGATGATGCAGCGCTTATGGGTGCCCGTCATCATGCGATGCACGGTGGGGGCACCCATTTGCCGACCACCGTCGTCGCCGGCGTGGGCGCAAGCCTTCGAGGGTGGCCAACTTCTTAGCGCCCGGCGGTGGCGTGGACCCTTTGCCAAAGGTCACCACCCACGTTGAGTCGGCGGCTGCATTGACCCGGATTGGCGACCGTGCCGCGTCAAGTCAGAGCCTCTCATTTGGGAGGACCCAATGCTTGTTCAAACCGTGATCGGGACCTCGTCGCCCGCGGCTCCTGCGGGATGACCGCTATCCAACACCGCCCCCCTGGTGCGGGGCGACTTGTGGGCGGATCTAGTGGCGGCGGAGTTTACGACTTCAACCTCGTTCGAGGAGGCCCCTCGACACGAGGTACCCTTTGCTGCTCCGGAGCCGCCTCTGTCGTGTGCGGGACGAGGTTGTCACCTTGCCTCCACAGGGCCAGACGTCCGACGGCCAGGGAGATCCGGGACTCTTTCTTTGGCACCTTGGTCGACGCCGTGGCGCCACCGCGTCCTCGGGGACGAGGTTGAGCGGACCAGATCGCCGCGGCAAGCGGAGATTGAGAGGGAGTGTGCCCCGGCCGGGCTTCGCCCATCATCAAATCCGGGCCCGGGCCGCGCCCGCTCCCGCACTCGACCAAGCAACCACGCCGTGGCGCGTTAACGCGTGCGGCTCGCGCGGGGAGCCAACGCGACCCTCCGTGCTCGAGCGATGCTTGTTCGTGCGCTTTGGGGAACAGTCGACCAAGGAGAGGCACCCGCTGCCATTGAAGAGAAGGTGAGGGAGACATTTAGACGTGGCATGTCCCGTCCCAAGCGCCGCCGGTTTGAGCTTCGTTGGATGGTGCATTCGACCTATCCTCCATGGAGCTCAACGTGGAGGGCCTTGAGGTCATTGGCGCGTGATCTGTGCCATCTCCTGCCTCTCTGTCCCTCGCATCTTTAACAATGTAACACCATATGCCGTATCCAGTAGCTCGTAGGGTTTCTATCGGTAACTACTTGGTTACTGTGTAACTTGTTTGAACTTTTTCCTTCTTAATGAAATACGAGCAACGGCGCGGTCGCGAAAAAAAAAAAACGTATAGAAGCATGCATTAGACGTTTTTTTTTCACGATGAACGTCCTCAAGATAGTGCTAATTTAATTTTTGTTCATAATAAAACAAGACGATGGTTACAAACCCTAGGGGAAAAAGGGAAAAAATGTACAACAAGAAATGAAGGAGAGTAACACCTACACAAGGCCTTATTTGGATGCACATGTATTCATCTAAAATACATGTGTGTTGTAGTAGGTTGAGATGGAGTTTAGTTTAAATAATTACATTCCTATCTATTCGATCAATATGAATTAAAATGGATACATGTGCATCCAAACAATCACCAAGAGGTGTTTTGTCCCTGCCAATGTCCAAATTCTCATTTCGTCTTTAATCTTCTCCAAGATATAAGGTGACCGAGATAGAGTTGCGGCGTCTATTGGAAAAACCTCGCCTATTACGTTCATCCCAAGTTTCCCAAGCCAAGAAGCCACTAGGAGTATCAATGTACGAACACCCTTTTTGGAGGCACTGCACAAAGGAATATGGGCCAACAACATTGTCCACCACTCATGACGAGTTTTGTACATTCATCTCATTTACTAGTGAAAATTTAGAGATTTGAAGTTTGAGGAACTACCCCATTCTAGATAACATATGGTGCATCATGACATTATTGATAAAAATTTACTACAATGACTCAATTCCTCATACTAATACTACTTATTAACTTGCATTGTGAGGTATAGGGCGACTGTCGTGGTCTAATACCACGCATTACGCGAATCGACCGACTAATACGTGCAACGATGGCCTAACTCAATCGACAATCGAAATAAGCTAAACAGGTGACTACATCAGTGTATCCTCCAATTACAAGTATCTCTATCGCCCGCGGTGTGGACGGTCGCCGCGCGTTGCGTACCCAAGCTCCTTTCATCTCGGCCCCGGCATGCCGACGCGACGCGGTGACAGCGGCATGACCGGCTGGCGTGAGCTCTGAACTGCACCCGCTTCCCTACAAAACTCGCGGCGCCACAAGTGGCTTAATTAATACTGGTCACGTGTGTGTGCGCCGGCTTAATAGCATTTAGCAGCTGCCGTTCCTATCGCCCCGACCCAGAATTTAGATCACCGGTTAAAATTGCACGGGCAATTCGGCGCCTTTAGCCTTTAGGTGACCGTTTCACATCAGTCGGCGTCGCAATGGCTTATACCAGTTTGCGTTTTGCTGCCTCGCTTCTCAGCTCAGATATTTTTTTTCTTGGCCTCTCGAGCAGGGAATGGTCACTAACCAATCAGGTATGAGGTATCATCCTGGTTTTGTCTTTGCACGAATGCAATTTTCCAAGAAACGGACCCACCGTTACACAGCAGGAACACTGTCTCCTTGCAACTTCTGCAAGACCAACCAACGCACTGATTGTTGTTAGCTTTGGTGAGCAAACCATCACATGCTCTGTCAATATGATTCTGAATCCGCAATATAATCTTCAGAACACCGTAATATAATTCCTCTGCATGGCATCAGCTATTCAGCTGGATAATTAACTCGATGGCCGACAGAGACGCCGTTGATGAGCAGCGGTCGACGATCCGACGCCACCCCTCAGTTATCTCCTCCTCGGCTCAGCGATTCTCCTCTGGCAGTCCGCTCGTCACTCTCGCCGTGCGTACGTGTCTCCATTCCATCTCACACGTCCTGCTCTCTTATCCCCCGCGCGCGCGGTTGAAACCCGTCGTCACTGCTGACCGGATCTCTGAAGCTCAAATGACCGTACCTGTTACATCTGCCATCTATCCTCGCTCCACTCAACGTGCAACAGTGCAGCACTCATCTTGGTCCTCATTGTTCACACACAAATATCTGCAGAAGCTTGGGCGTTTGCCTTTCTTGGTCGCGCGGATTGACTAGTATACCAGAATATTGTAGCACATATAGGGCCACTCCACATCATTGACAGATTAGGGCACTCACAATGCTAAACTATCATGATTTCTATAGTCTTAGATATTGTGTCAAGAAACTATCTTCCACAAAGATTTTTCTATCATGATATCACCCTGGCCCACTTGTCACTCTCACATATTGTCTTTGGTTTACGTGAAGACTTTGGTTTCTTAGTTAGACTTGATTTCTTGTGTTTTTCTCTCTCTCATCAATAAATATCTGTGCCATATCAGCAAAAAGAATAAAAAGAAAGGTAATAAATGAGGATAGAAACTACCATAGAGTCTGCATTGTGAGTGCTCTTAGCCAGTGGTACGATACCCTCCGATTAGCCCGCACTAAAGGCCCAACCAACAATATACAGCTTGTATGGTTGGTAGGGAACAACCTTATAATGCTCCTCTGGTAAAAAAAAAAAAACACCTTATAATGCTCGTAATAAGCTTATATGGTCCTATGGAGGTGCATCATGCAGAAACGGCGCCCGAGACATTGACACACCACCAATCTCAACATTTTTTTCTTTTAGGCTGTGTTTAGTTCGCGAAATTAAATCTTTTGGGTGTCAATCACATCGGATGTTTGATCGGATGTCGAAAGAGTTTTTCAAGACTAAATAAAAACTAATTTCATAACTCGCCTGGAAACCGCGAGACGATCTTTTGAGTCTAATTAAAACATCATCAGCACATGGGGTTACTGTGTAGCACTTATGGCTAATCATGAAGTGATTAGGTTCGGAAGATTCGTCTCACAAAATATTTGCAGACTGTGCAATTAGTTTTTTAATTTCATATTCATTTTTTTTTAGATTACACAGTACAACGCAGACACTCAACACGCACGCACACTCACCCCTATGAACACACGTACACAAACGCTACTCCGATGAGCACATTCGAAGGACTGAGCCGGCAATCTTGAAGTTCACGAAGTCACCACAGGTACCTCACTGTCGACGGGGACGTCGCCTACCACTTAATGCGCAGCGCCGAAAAATCCTGAAATAAACTCAGGATAAAGTGTCGCACTCCATATGCATATGTCGGAGGGATAGGCGAAAACTTTTGAGAACTAAACGCAGCCTTATTACATGTAACCTTGTCAGATTTTACACCCAAAGATGATCAACTAAAAAAGCAGACTGTTTGCGCATCGGATAAACAAGGTATTCGTGAGGCCAATGATCAAATTTACAAAAGGTCGAATGATATATAGCTGCTGCTGCTGCGTCTTTTGTAAATGAAAGAAATGTGTACCTTTCGACCGTAGCAGGAGACGATGTGTCACCGGTGATGGAGATGCAGGTGGTGGTGGCGCGCGGTCGTCGATGAGCGGCTAAGGAAGAGCTCGGAGCAGTTGATGACGGATATGTCGAGACGTAGCTGTTAGTATTTGCCCAACGGACCGAACCAAAACCTTGATCCGCTCCCTGATCGGGGGAGCCCAACCCACTAATGGTTGGAGGGCCCCTCGCTCACACCGCGGTATATAAATAGGAGGGTGGGGCGCCGGGGGCACGGTACCCGGTTCGCGCCGCTACAGTCCCCACCCACATTTTCTAAACCTAGTCCGATCCATAGGACCGCAGCGCGGACGGGAAGCTCTTCTCCGCCGCCATCGTATCGACGCCGGAGGCGCCCTCTTTCACCGACCGCCGCTGCCCTAGTGCATAAGAGGCACCGACGTCCCCATGGCGGAGTCAAGCAACAACGTCAAGGCCAAGGATGGTCGGTACCCGATCTACTCCCATGTCTTTACTATTCGTAGATCTAGTAGTGTAGATGTTGAGTAGATCTTTACTGTTAGTAGATCTAGTGTAAGTAGTTGTTGTAGAATGGTTATTAGGAATGTGTATACATGCTGTTCATCATTTTGTTATTAGTCCTACCCGTCTTGATCTACTGTTAGAGATCCCCTAAGATGTTTTATTTCTAACAATGGTATCAACGAGCTTGGTCTAATCGGTGGATCTAGATCGGGTTAATTGTTCCCTCGATTAGTCAGTTTTGAATCTCGAAACCCTAATCAAAGAAATGCAACCGATCTCGTATCGGGAAGAATTAAAACACTCAGAAGCGTAACCCCAACCATCAGAAATGTAAGATCCGGCGTGGGTGAAAGAGAACCTACACTTTTCTCACCTTCGTGCCTAAGTGGCACCACCGTTGGACGGATCGACGGAACGCCGCGCGGCATAGCCGCGACGCGTGCGCCGGGCGATACATCCCCGCGATGGCGCCCGATCTTCTTCCCCACCTCCGGCCGCCCTCCGCCGTGGGCTCAAAGTGGGGCGCGGTGGTAGGAGAACGTGAGAAAGGGAAGGAATAAGGAGCTAAGAGGCCGGGGAGGAGCGGGCGGCTGGCCGGGCCGTCGTTCTCGCCGGCGTCGATGGCGGCGGCCGGGCCGTGGAGGCCCGAGCGGACATCTCTCTCGGGCTTGTTAGAAAACGGTCTTTGGGGAGCTCGATGAATGGGAAATGAGAAATTAGGGTTAGGGTTACAACGGTCCCGTATTTATACCTCGAAATCAACTCAGGGACCGTCGGATGGATCGTCTGCGGATACGAATCAGGCCGAGATCGCCTCTCTCGGTCAGCCGGCGCGATTATGGCCCAGGCGGGCGCTCCAGGCCTTGGTCCCGGCCGTTTTGGCGTTAGAGCCGAATGGTTCGCGCCGGCCCGTTTAAGAAAGAATAGTTTTCCAATTTTTCTCGAAATCGAAACAAAAAAAAAAAAAAAAGTCGGGCCGCGTTTCCTGCCATATTGCGCCAAAAAGGACTTAGACACCAGGCCGGTTTTTCGCCTCGGGCCGAATAGTTTGTTTTGGCCCATCCACGAAGAAGGTTTTATATTTTTTCCTTACGAATTTCACCAATATTTTGAGTTTTTGAGTTAAGTTTTGAGTTTATTTTCTGTTAAATTTATGAACCAACGGGATTAAATTTTTCAGAGAGTAATTAAGGTTCTCATAATTATTATAAGCATATTCATTAGCTTCCCATTTGCATCGCTTATTTGTTGTCTCTTTAATTAAATTGGAACCAACGGAAAATTTAATTTTAAGAGCAATTATTCAGTATTAGCAAATTTATGATATTGTTATTTTCTGACCAACGTTGATGATATCAATATTATGAATGTTTTTGTCTCTAAGTTTTTATGCATTAATTCTATTTCTGCCCAACGGTGATGTAGAATTAGTGTAGAAGGAATTGTATGTTTTAATTCTGACCAACGTTGATTTAAAACATGCAATCTTATGTTAAGTTATTTCAATTTTAAGTGTTCTCACCAACTTTGTCACTAAAATTTCAGGACTTGCAAATTGGGGAGCAATGATCCCCACTCTGAATGGCTCCAACTACAAGTCGTGGTATGAGAAATATAAGGCTGCCCTTGTCATGACTGAGGATGACTTAGCACTTGACACACCATCGTCCCCACCGAGCCGCTGGCACCGTGAGATTAGATGATGAGGAAGATGCTGCTTTTGAGACTCGTCAACGTGCTCATATTGAACAAGTGGCTAAGTATCGGCTTGAGAAAAAAGCAATGGGACACATCCAATAAGAAATGTCTCACCTTAGCTAAGACAACCATTGCCGAGCCTATCGGGGAGGACTCCCAGATTGTGACACTGCCAATGAATACTTAGAAAGAGTTAAAGCTCAGTTTCATGGGACTAGCAAGACCCAGTGGCATACTCATTAGAGAATTGACCACTAAGAGATACAAATATGGTGGTGCGACTCCCATTAGAAACCATGTGCTTGAGATGAGTACCATAGCAGCTAAGCTTCTGCTATGAAAATGCCTCCTCTCGCCAGATCCTTTTGTCAATCATCCGATCTTTGCTTCCCTTCCAGCTTGAGTTTGAGGCTCTTGTTATGAACTATAACCTGATGCCCTCGGCGAGTGGAACATAGATAAGGTGATTGCCATGTGTGTGGAGCAGGAGGATAGAATTAAGGCTTTGAAGAATGATCGAAAAAGATCGAATGACTCTGCTAACCTTGTAAAGGATGGTAAGAGGAAATTCTATAATAAGAATGCTAGCCCATCGGGGAAACCGAAGTGGGATGGCATCTCCTCTTCCGAGGGCACATGGTAAGGCTACTCGTGCTCCTCGACCGACAAGAAGCCATTTTATCCAAACAAAAAGAAGCCACACTTGGCCCCCGATCGAGTGCTTGTTCTCAGGAGAAACATGGCCATCGCCGGGAAGATTGTATTGGTTTCCCCTAAATGGTGCAATAAGAAAGGTGAGGATATTATTACATTAGTAGATGAATCCTTGTATGTAAGTTATGCACAATCTACTTGGTGGATTGACTCAGGTGCAACAATTCATGTTGCTAATTCTTTACAAGGATTCGTTTCGAGGAGGACTCTTCAAAGAGGAGAAAGAAGAATTAAGGTGGCAAACGGAGTACAAAACCGATGTTGAAGACATCGGAGATTTATCATTAGAGTTATTAGATGGTTTTGTACTTAGGCTATCGATGTACTCTATGTTCCCTCTTTGCGTAGAAATTTAATAAGTGTTTCTAAGTTAGATGATGATGGATTGGCATGCCATTTTGGTAATGGCAAGTGTGAGATTACATTTAATAATAAGTGTGTTGGTCTTGCCTTCCGACAAGACAAACTTTATTTGTTATCAGTTTCGAGAATATAAATGTTATATCCAATGTGAATGAGAATGAGAATGCCTCCTCGTGCTGCTAATGTAAGTAGAAAGCGTAAGAAATTTCAGAATGACTCTTCAAAATTATGGCATTGCAGATTAGGCCATATTTCGAGGGGAGAATTGATAGATTAGTCAAGGCTGAAATTCTTCCGCCATTAGAACTCTCGAATTAGATCAATGTATTGATTGTATTAAGGGAAAGTATGTTAAGAAAATTAAGAAAGATGACAAACGAAGTGCGAGGGGAACTTAGAAATAATCCACACGATATATGTGGACCTTTTCCCTGTTAAAAGCGTGGATGGTTATGATTCATTTATAACATTCACGCAGATGATTATTCGTGTTTTGGCTATATTTACCCAATTAGAGAAAGATCGGAAGCTTTAGAAAAGTTTAAGATATTTAAGGTTTGAAGTAGAGAATCAACATAATAAGAAAATTAAGATAGTAAGATCAGGGCACCGTGGTGGGGAGTACTATGGGCGACATACCCCGTTTGGCCAAGTTCCGGGACCTTTTGCAAAGTTCCTACAGGAAAAATGGCATAATTGCTCAGTATTCCATGCCCGGTGATCCTCGGAAAAATGGAGTGGCCGAAAGGCTAAAACCGCACCTTAATGGATATGGTGAGAAGCATGCTAAGCTACTCTACACTACCGATAAGTTTGTGGATGGAGGCGTTAAAAACCGCTATTCACATTCTTAATCGAGTACCTAGTAAGTCGGTGCCTAAAACACCGTATGAGTTATGGATGTGTAGAGTCCCCTCACTTAAGCATTTAAGAGTGTGGGGTTGTCCCGGCTGAGGCAAAAAGTTTTAACCCAAATTTAGGAAAATTAGACCCTAAGACAGTCGGTTGCCATTTCATTGGCTACCCGGAAAAAGATCAAAAGGTTACCGCTTTTATTGCCCCCGACAGGGCATACAAAGTTTGTAGAAACAAGACATCTTGAGTTCTTAGAAGATGATGTGATCGGGGGAGTATGGTAGCACGAGATATTAGTCTTGAGGAGAAACGGGTTCATGCCCCTACTCCAATGTTTCAGAATCATACTTTATGCTACCTATTGTTCCTACACCTACGGTGGTGTCAGACACCATGGTGCAAGAACCTGTTGTAAGTTCACCCGCGTTTCCACAACGAATGAGAACACGGAACTGCCCTTCAGGATCCATTAGAACCACCTGTCGTGCATGAGGAAGAACAACAACAACAGCCCTATAGCGCAAATAATGAGGGCCTTAGAAGGTCAAATAGAGTTAGAAGATCAGCTATATCGATGATTTTGAAGTATATGAAATCGAGGAATTTCATATGGAGGATGACCCCACCACATATGAAGAAGCCATGAGAAGCGATCAATCGAAAAAATGGTTAGAAGCAATGAAAGATGAGATAAAATCCATGAATTCCAATGACGTTTGGGGAATTAGTGGATATTCCTAAGGGAGCTAAGAAAGTAGGTTGTAAGTGGGTATACAAAACTAAGTATGACTCCCAAGGGAACATTGAGAGACATAAGGCGCGACTCGTGGCAAAAGGCTTTACGCAAAGAGAAGGAATTGATTACAATGAGACCTTTTCTCCAGTCTCATGTAAAGATTCTTTCAGAATTATAATGGCGCTAGTAGCACACTATGACTTAGAGTTGCATCAGATGGATGTAAAGACGGCATTCCTTAATGGGGACTTAGAGGAGGATGTATACATGGCACAACCGAAAGGTTTTGTTATGGAAGGAAAAGAAAACATGGGATGTCGCCTAAAGAAATCCATTTATGGGTTAAAGCAAGCTTCGAGACAGTGGTACTTGAAGTTTGATAACACAATAAGAAAGTTTGGGTTTAAAGAGAATGTTGAGGACAATTGCGTCTATGTAAAATTTAAGAATGGTAAGTATATTTTCTTAGTCCTGTATGTAGATGATATCCTGCTAGCAAGCAGTGACATGGCTCTACTACTGGAAACAAAGAAGTTCTTGTCCTCACACTTTGATATGAAAGACCTCGGTGAAGCATCTTATGTTCTGGGGATAGAGATTCACCGTGATAGAAGTAAAGGGGTATTAGGACTATCTCAGAAGGCATACATAGAAAAGATTCTTAAGAAATATTGTATGCATAAGTGTGGCTCATCACCGCACCCATTGTCAAGGGCGATAAGTATGGGGAACATCGATGCCCCAAGAATCAATCGAGCTCGAACAAATGAGATCAGTACCTTATGCATCACCGTTGGAAGTTTACAATATGCTCAAATATGTACTCGCCCGACATAGCATTCGTTACCGGGTTACTTGGAAGATATCGAGAAAAATCCAGGTCCGTAACAACAAAATTAGTTAAGAAAGTCTTGCGTTATTTGCGGGGCACAAAAGGCTTCATGCTAACTTATAGAAAATCAGGCACACTTAAGATAACAGGATACTCAGACTCAGATTATGCGGGAGATGAAAGAAAATCCACTACAGGATATATTTTCACTCTCGCAGAAGGAGCCATATCGTGGAAAAGCTCAAAACAAAACCTCGTTACATCATCCACAATGTATGCGGAGTTTGTAGCATGTTATGAGGCCTCGGGTCAGGTGAATTGGCTTAAGAAATTCCTACCCGGTTTAAGAGTGGTAGACAAAGATTGAGAAACCACTTAAGTTATATTGCGATAATAATCCCGCAATAGAATACGCTCACAACAATAGGTCAAGTGTTGCCACCAAGCACATTGACATTAAGTACTACGTTGTGAAGGAAAAAGTCCGGGATCATGTCATTAGTCTAGAGCATATAAGTACAGATAAAATGTTAGCGGATCCGCTCACAAAAGGCTTACCACCCAATGTGTTTAGAAAACACGTAGCGGCATGGGTTTAATGGAAAGCCTATGATTCCTGGACACTTAGGGCCCAAAATTAGATATTAGGACTTTATTTCATATCGAAAGTGATGTATTGTAGCCAAGTAAGTCTAACGGCATATTTGCTTTGTGGACGACGAGACACGCTCTACGCATAGCTTTGTAATGGGATGAAGTTTAAGGAATAAGTTTTTAAGTTAAGATTAAGATAAGTTATTAATAGGAGATCAAGGGGGAGAATGTTAGTATTTGATCTCCCTTGCTTTGGGCCCAACGGACCGAACCAAAACCTTGATCCGCTCCCTGATCGGGGGAGCCCAACCCACTAATGGTTGGAGGGCCCCTGTTCACACTGCGGTATATAAAATAGGAGGGTGGGGCGCCGGGGGCACGGTGCCTAGGCTCGCCTTCCGCTACGGTCCCCCACCCACATTTTCTAAACCTAGTCCGATCCATAGGACCGCAGCCGTGACGGGAAGCTCTTCTCCGCCGCCATCAGATCGACGCCGGAGGCGTCCTCTTCACCGACCGTCGCCGCCCTAGTGCATAAGAGGCACCGACGTCCCCCATGGCGGAGTCAAGCAACAACGCCAAGGCCAAGGATGGTCGGGTACCCGATCTACTCCCATGTCTTTACTATTCGTAGATCTAGTAGTGTAGATGTTGAGTAGATCTTTACTGTTAGTAGATCTAGTGTAAGTAGTTGTTGTAGAATGGTTATTAGGAATGTGTATACATGCTGTTCATCATTTTGTTATTAGTCCTACCCGTCTTGATCTACTGTTAGAGATCCCCTAAGATGTTTTATTTCTAACAATAGCGTCGCGACTTGAATGGAAGACGACCCTCGTGGAACTTGGGAGCAAATCGAGAAGAGCGTTTCTCAAAAAACCTTATTCGTCCCTCTCACGGTGCGTGGATCGCAAGGACGAGGGTTTCAGAGACATGCTCACCCAAGCGTCGGTGCACACAAAAACGATCGGGATGGGGAGACTACGGCGGCAGGACAATAGCGAGAAGAGGAAAAATACTATTTGACTACTTTAGGATTTTCCAATTGAAACTCTCAATAGCAGTTTTTGTTTTGTCTTTTCTTAGGAGGATTGATACATATATGTAGGGAGGAGAACCCCCTAACCGCACATCAATTAGCAATACAATATTAATTTGCAACTTCCACCTCTAATCATAGGCTTAAACAATAAAGCCTATTAGGGAACACAATTATTGAGTCTTTGAGATTTATTATAATTTCTTCATATGTATTAGGGAACTATCCATATAAATTCTAACAATCCCCCGTCAGAGCTCAACTGCCAAATATAGATATTTTTCTTCTCCCCCCTACTGTTTATATACTAGCGTTTCGGTAGAAACTATTAAGTTGAATATCCGTCTAGAGCTTCAAGTTACATCCATTTACATCTTGAACAATGGACTACGCCTTTAAACCGCAAGTTTTATGCACATGAGTTTTACTCGAGTCAAACCGGTACCTAAATCCCTATAGCGTTGGTATTTATTAAGTGCAAATAGAATATAAAGAATATTACCGTGGGCTTCGGTATTACGGTGAATACAAGCACCATTCCTAACAAAATCTACTTAGGGCTCTTTCGAAGCAAAAGGGGAATAAAATCCGGGGACGGAAAAAAAAAAGGGTCGAGCCGCCGCCGGACGTCCTATCTCGCTTTAGGCCCATCGGACGCTTCCAACTAGAGCCCACGAAGGAACTCACGTTACCGTCGCATGTTGCTCCGCTCGAGCCCCGTTTCTTCCCCACCACACGAGCCCGGCTTCCTCGGCGCCCACGCCCGCCGGCCGAGCCGCTCCCCCTTCGTGCTCCCGGGCCGCTCGGGGAGGAGGTCTCCCCGCCTCCATCGCCCCACCTGGCCTCCATCGCCCCGCCCGGCCTCCATCACCCCAGCTCATGGTATGCGGGCGTCGCACGACGGCGGGGCCGGCTTCTTTCTGTGGCGGCCGTGGGCCGTGGAGGGCGGATCCGGGAACGAGGTGGAGGAGGAGGGGAGGAGTTCGCAAATACTCTTGGAGAGGGAAGGGGAGGAGAAGGGTGGAAATGGAGGACCGGCATGTGGCCAAGGTCGCTCTCGACGGAGATCCCCAAAGTGGTAAGTCTCGATTGAAAATCTCTCGACTCTTTGTTTCGATTTGAGTACTTTTCTCACGATTTTGAATAGAAAATTAAGATGAACTTGGAATTGTCCTTCAAAGGGCGACTATTCGAAAGTGATTTGGGGTGGAGACTTTGCCTTGTTTCCTATGAAATTGCCTCAAGGACTGGAATAATTAATTAATTCTATCCCGTGTAGTTTGTTCGGACTTACGCTATTCAAATTAGCTATGTTCGATAATAGTGTTCGAAACTGTCATGTCTCTTCGGTAAGAGTATTCGAATGGATGCTAATGTCCGAACTTGTCCATGCTTGCTGTCTTCCTGTTTGTAGCAATGAAACATAGGATTCAATCATGTGAAACATCTACTTATCCAGTTTTGCAACATGGACATTTTTCAGGATGCGAGCCATGTAAACATGCAACATGAGGCACCTGTTGGGCTGCCACAAAGCATGCTGCAACCTCAAGCAACAACAATTGTAGGGACATGATTGTTGAAACATCACATGGGCCAGTTGCTAAAGTAAGTTTCATTATGTTGCATCAAGCTTTGTTCATTGCTTGTGTGCATATGTTAGTCATGGTTTAAACCTTTGCAAATCGTTTTTATGCGAGGGGCCGGGGTGAGATTGATATCAATCAAAGTTTCTCCAACAAAGACCGCTTTGTCTAGAGCTATGTTGATGTGGAGGTGTCATCTCAGCAAGAAGTCTACTATGAGGAAGAAGATGTTGTGTCTTCCCAGCCAGTTGTGCCTTTCGAGGGGATGGAATTTGACACTGTTGACGAAGCTAGGAGAGTCTACAATGCGTATGCACTGAAGATGGGTTTCAACATCCACTCAACATTATCAAGGAGGAGTGCAGTTACCAAGGAGCTGATCAGCAGGGAAATATGACAGGATGAAGACCCTTGTGGAGCAAGAAAAAGACAAAGCTAAGAAGAAAAACAAGAGTACAGGGAAGAAGGGGAGCAAGAAACCATGAGGATGCTCCTTTTGCCATGAAGATGACCACAAATAGCGTCAGACTTGCAAATACTACCACAAGGCTAAGGAGATGCTAAAGGCATTGAAAGAAACAGAGTTGAAGTTGTAGTCTTATTTTCTTCATCAAAATGAGTTCATAGCACTAGGTCATATCAAAACAAAAATAATAATAATGTATAGCATTTTTACATTGACATTATTCGCCGCTTTGCTATCAAAACACCATTATTTATGTTATATAATTATAGTTTTCCACTTGTGTGGTGGGTAATCATTGTTTTACTCATTCAAATATTCTTTATACATGTTATGTATGCCATTTTAAAGACTATAATTGAATGGATATGTCATTTTACAAAGGCTCAATGTAATTTAATTTCATCATGTTGCATTTACCTCTATTTTTATGTTGTGTTCACTTGAACCCCTTTGTTACATCTCGGTGTTCTTATGAAACGTGAAGATTTCCCCACTGCATCATCTGTATTTGCTCTAATGAAACATCCTAGTGTACCTACTGTTTGAAGTATACGGATTGTATGTTTCTACTAGCCGAATTAGTTGTTTCATCTCAAAATATGGTCATTTAACTTGATCTTTTCCCCACTGTTACATATTTTATTGTTCACTCCTTATAAGAAGATGTTACGTAGGACCGCAACCGGATTTGTGACCTTTAATGGAATTAGTTGCCATTGCAACGTCATTTCGATGTAGTTAACACACGTACCATTCAACAAAGCGACTAATACTAGTTAAACATGTCATTAGAAGCATTGCAACATCCTATGTGAGTAGTTGCAACAGTCCAAATAATACCAGTTCAACACGGTCCAAAGACGCACTTTAATAAGATATGAGTGGTCGCATAAAGAATAGAGGCATATAATATGGGATCCAAATATTTGAAACAACCGGTAAAGTTGAATTCTCATCACTGCAACAGATAGAGTTCAAGTAAAAAGCAACAAAACGCTATGACCAATGCAACATGGACGATCACATCATAAATGGCATAATTGGGTGCCTAGAAATATCATTTAACAAGTTTAAGTGATGACGAAACCCCGATACTGCGTGTAATCATATTCGGTGCTCAAGTAGGAAAAGGTGACAATCACCAATGCAACAAAGGCTGATTGCATAACAAAGTTACATCCATAGATCCAAAGGCACAGGTTACATAGATGACAAATACGACATGTTTACTACTTGTTCAAGGGACTAACTACGTAAAAGACTATGCAAGACAATGCTCCTGAAGGAAATCCTCGAGCGGACACCTCGTTCATAGGCGATAGGATGATTGACGCAAAGAACAAGCTTCCTATAGTCACCATGTCGACACGGAAAAAGAAACAAAATGACTGAATTCGAAATGGTTGAATTGGAAGAAACAAAGCCAACTATGGGCAATGGAAAACACAAACCTTGTCATACGGCATAGCCATCTTACGCCCATTCCATGACTTTGCATATACAAAGATGGCAAAGTTTGTTGTTGCATGGAAAACACAAACATTGGATGAATAAGCAACAAGTCCAAAGTTTGCAACCTGCAATGCATAGCATGGTTAAAGCGTGAACTTGGTGTAAATCAGTCCAATAACGAAACAAGCAAGGAGCACACAATTACCAAGTTCTTGGCGCTTCAAACGGGGACTGTCCTGTGAAGCATTGATGGAATTGAAGAAGGAAATTATGTCTTGGAACATGTTCACGCAGACAAGAACCCAATGATTCCCCTCAACAATTGGAAAGAAGAGCTACAAGCAAAGAGAAATGCATAAGGTGATGTGGATTGAACAAGGCAACAAAGATATGGGACTAATTTCAACATTTCAGAAAACAAAGATGCAACATTAAACGACAAAATCCAGCAGGCATACCAGATGCATCCCACTGAGCTTCCATGTCTTGGTAATCCCCAATAGGAATTTTACATAACTTTCCTGATTGAATCGATGTGGATCAACTTTTAGCTTGTCCTGGGGGAGCAAAGGAGTCACGAATTAGAAACTAAGTCAAAAAGGAACAAGCTGAGGTCAATGAAAGTAGATCTTACGCTATGCAAGGTAGAAAATGAATATTTCCTCTCCACAGTTTGTCATCTTCCCAAGCTTTTTACAATCATGGTTGAATAGCCCAGTCCACATAGACATTACCATGTTAGAAATATGGCCCTTACGCTTGAGAGATCCATAAAATTCATGATATGTGACACGAAATCTAAGAATGCTAACAAAAGGGGCAACGCATGACCTAAAAAACAATTATAACAGCTCAAAAGGTAACCAAAAAAACTGCTATAAAATAGCCTAATGAATATAACTGCTAGATATATAGAGAGGAAGGCAGTCATGCAACAACCACATAAAACATAAGAGACATTTGAAAATAGCTAATGCAACATGGAAGGGGTTTACAAACACGATTCTCAGGTGGATATATATGCAGGTGATGTGTTCTTAAAAGCCCAAGGCGAGTCATGCAAATATATAGACTATGCAAGGCTGGCATGAAATCCAAATATATACAGACAAAGGCAGTCACTTGGTAAACCTTACTAGAACAAAGAAGTCATGCAAAGAAAGCAAGGCGGTGTGACCAGCAGCCTTGATTCAGTTTGCTCGCTCATCGTCAAATGAAAGAAGCTTGTGCAACCTATGAGCCGAAAATCTTGTTTTAAACTTCTCCTAATCTTGGCTTTTCTTCTTCTTGCACGAAATCAAACAACAAAAACACAAAAATCGCATAAAGCGGTAACAATCTAGTGATGTGGCAGCCAATATGTAAAAGCAACAAATGTCTAATTTAAAGAGCACACCAATGGGAAATAACACATCATCAAAACATAAAACACTCATATTTGGAGCCTACATCTTATATGCCTCTATTCTTTATGCGACCACTCATATCTTATTAAAGTGCGTGCTGGACCGTGTTGAACTGGTATTATTTGGACTGTTGCAACTACTCACATAGGATGTTGCAATGCTTCTAATGACATGTTTAACTAGTATTAGTCGCCTGTTGAATGGTACGTGTGTTAACTACATCGAAATGACGTTGCAATGGCAACTAATTCCATTAAAGGTCACAAATCCGGTTGCGGTCCTACGTAACATCTTCTTATAAGGAGTGAACAATAAAATATGTAACAGTGGGGAAAAAGATCAAGTTAAATGACCACATTTTGAGATGAAACAACTAATTCGGCTAGTAGAAACATACAATCCGTATACTTGAAACAAGAGGGTACACTAGGATGTTTCATTAGAGCAAATACAAAGGCGATGGGGGAAATCTTCACGTTTCATAAGAACACCGAGATGTAAATAAAGAAAAGGTTCAAGTAAACACAACATAAAAATAGAGGTAAATGCAACATGATGAAATTAAATTACATTGAGCCTTTGTAAAATGACATATCCATTCAATTATAGTCTCGAAAAATGGCATACATAACATGTATAAAGAATATTTGAATGAGTAAAACAATGATTACCCACCACACAAGTGGAAAACTATAATTATATAACATAAATAATGGTGTTTTGATAGCGGCAGAATGAATAATGTCAATGTAAAAATGCTATACATTATTATTATTTTTGTTTTGATATGACCTAGTGCTATGAACTCATTTTGATGAAGAAAATAAGACTACAACTAGAATCAATAATATAGAATGCGGGTAGATAACATAACCCTAGCACTCTCCCCGCTTGTTTCGAACCTAGAACCCTCTCTTGATCTCTCCCTCTCACATCGTAAAAGAAGGCGGCGCTGCGCGAAGGCGGTGCCCATGGCCCAAAAGCACCGCACACTATTGCAACAGCGAGGCGGTTATCTCCAAAGGCTGCTCCAGCGCCGCCCGCCGCAAAAATGCGCTTATTCAAGTAAAACCTTCTTACGATTAGTGTCGGAGGGCTATGAAACATCGGTGTGTTTACTATCATTTCTTGTTGCTCGATGTTTTGAAGATTTTGCATCAGCTCCAAAAAAAATTGTTGTTGCATATTTCCCCATGAACAACCTGCATATATCGATGTTGCAAACAATATTATTAGATGTTTCTAAAGCTCTATTTGTATGTTTCATTGGTACAAACATGAAGACAACAGTTCAACTACCAGCTTGATGCTTCACGTTCTCATAGATTCTATGTTTTATTGCTACAAACAGGGAGCTACTTCAACAATAGACTTTAACATAGAATGTGAGAACTGCATATTTTAAATCCAAAGCCATTAACATCAACTTCGGCACGATTTTAGTAATGTTCATGTAGTATCGCTCAAGTACTACTTAGTAGCTTCAAAGAAGAGCATGTTCTAGTATTTTGTTCAAGATTATCTCATGTATGTAGCAATAATGGAATCATGGACTACACCATATGAACACAATAACACAAGAAATACATTTACAATTCCACACCAAGCTGCTTTTGAAACTCATGTTGCTAACTTCATAAGCACATGTCTCATGTTCAATAATCATATGTTTCCATTTGCAATCTGTTATTCACTAATCCAGACATAGGTCAGGAATAAGTTTGAATCATATGTCTTACCTCGGACACGCCATGCACGCTCTTGGAACTGGCAACCGCTCCATCTCCAGCATCTAGCTCGAAGCACCTCCTCCATTAGCCTAAGCCTGATAGAACATATGCATCTAACTATCCTGACAAGATAAGATCAACTGCTTTTGTTTCAGTTCATGTTTCAGTCTTGTTCATGGCCAAACAGGGGCACCCAAAAAAAATATCCTAATGATGCATAGATGATAAAAGTGAGATACAATGTAATCCTTGTTAAAGTAGCAACAAAAGGACAAGCAACTTGTAAAGTTGCATTGCCAACAATGCAACAGCACAGTTCAGGAAACTGAAAACAGAGCACTATGATAAATGGAACATTGCTAATGAAACATAGTTGCCAATAATAGATGCCAAAATTCTCTAACATGAAGATAGATAGATGCCAGATGAACTTAGTTAATTTGAAGGCTTTGTTTGCTGGTTACTAAGATAAAATGGCGACATTGTCATGGCCAGCACCTAGCAGACCAGTAGCAAAGCAAGGTAGGTGTGGTAGGAGGTCACTGTATAGGAAGTTACCTAATGCTGTTATATAATCAGTCATGATGTTCAGAGAAAATATTCAGTCATGTTATCTATATTTTTTCCTTTTGATTTCTGGTAACATGTCAATTTGACAGCCATAATTTGACAAGTAAAACCAACTTAAACAAGTCTAATGTGTGTGCTGTTGACAGAACTATTTTATAATTACACTCTACAAAGACTCTAAAAATTCAGTTATAATAGGGTGTATGTTCAGAGATGCAAACTGGAACAATCAGCTAACTGAAACACTAAAACCCTAGCATTCTGACAAAAAGGAGATCCTAACACACATCAAGCTGAAATATGCAGCAAAATCTCCATAGAAACCACAGGAACTACTCATACCTTGAACATTGAAGCGCTTGTTCAATACAGGTTGCTTGCCAGCACCTTCGGGTGACCCTCCTCCACCCTTGGACACTCTCAGCTTGGCGGCCCGATCCCTAGACCGCAGCCCATCTGCCTTAGTCACCTTCACCTTCACGATAACCACACGGCGGCGACGACGAACCCGCGAAAAGGTGCGCGCGACATCACCCGGCCAAGTCGTCGTCGCCATTTGTCCCAAACGAGCTACTCGAGGATCGCCATCCATCGGCGGGTTGACCCTTCCTTCGAAGCTTGCCAGAATCGCACCATCACGCCGGGAGGAGGAAGCCCGGTACTAGGGCGATGTAGAAGGCGGCGTCACCGCGGAGGAAGGGGCCCGACCGACGGCGCGGCGTCGCGGGATAGGACCAAATCGTCGGCGGCCCGAGGCGTTCGAATCGCGGCAACCGGGCGCGGCGCAGGGCCCCGGGGAGGAGAGGGTGAAGGAGGCGGCGATGATAGAAGACGGCGTCGCCGCGGAGGGAAGGGGACCCCAGGCGAGCGAGCGCCTCGCGGGGTCGGGGGCGGTGGAGATCACGGCGACCACGGCGCGGCACACGGCCCCGGAGGACAGGGTGAGCGAGGCGGCGGCGACAACGTGAATGTAGCCGGCCGACGGCCCGCCCGCGGGGCCAGGGAAATCGGCGACGGGCGGTTCCATGGAGATGCAACCCGTCAACGGCGCACAGCCCGGGCGGAGAGGGAAGCACCGGCGAATCCGCGAGACCGGCGCGGTGAGAATCGCCCAGCGGCGGAGGAACCCAGCGGCGAATCAGCCCCGCCCGCGGCGGAGAGGTTCCCCCCATCGCCGCGCGACGGAGAGGATCCCGGAGCGGAGGGCCGGCGAGTGAGGAGGGCGCGATGCGAAAAATGGGGAATTGGAAGAATTTTTTACCGTACCGGCCGTCCAAAACCATCGGCGTCCTGTTTGTTGGGCTGGGCCCTTCGGCGACGGCGTCCGATCGATCGGACGCCCGAGTTACAGCATTACCGAAAAAAAGCTCCACTAAAAACTACAATGATAACTAAAATAATATCCCCATGGATTACCCACCCATGAAAAAGAGTCCAGGATCTTGGTTGCGGTGGAGGCGGACGTGTCGGACGCAGCGCAGGTGAAGGCGCTCTTTGACGCTGCGGAGGCGGCGTTCGGCGGGGAGGTCCACATCCTGGTGACGGCTGCCGCGGTGCTGGACTTCTCGTACCCGACGCTGGCGGAGACCAGCGAGGCGGCGTACGACGCCATGTTCGGCACCAACGCGCGGGGCACCTTCCTGTGCTGCCGCGAGGCCGCGAGGCGCCTGGTCCGCGGCGGCCGCGGCCGCATCATCACCTTCTCCTCGTCGGGGGTTGGGTCGCTGCGCCCGGGCTACGCGGCGTACGCGGCGAGCAAGGCGGCGGTGGAGGTGATGACCAAGATCCTGGCGCGGGAGCTGCGCGGCACCGGAATCACCGCCAACGTGGTGGCGCCGGGGTCCACGGGCACGCCCATGTTTTACACAGGCAAGACGGAGGAGGAGGCGGAGCGGTACATCGCGGAGGCGCCGCTGGGAAGGCTGGGCATGCCCGAGGATATCCGCGCCGCTGGTTGGCTTCCTCGCCAGCGACGCTGGCCACTGGGTCAATGCCCAGGTTCTGCGCTGCAACGGTGGCACCATCTAGCATGCTTGTGCTTACATTCGAATCGATCGAATCGATACAGCACTGTTTGCTCGTACTTTATTTATTTCTCAATAATAAACTTGTTGTCCTCTCTCATACGAAAACATGATCCCTGTCCACTTGCAAAGGAGACCGTACGTCGTCCAGTTCATTTGGATTGCTCAGATATTTTTATTCGTGTGCATCTGCATCCTTGTTCAGGGTGAAAAAAAAAGCGATTTTTTTTTCTCTGATGCAAACGGCAGGTTCACTGCCCTTCAAATCTAATCGACGAAGAAGAAACACAATTTATTTACAGACCAATGTCATTCATGTCGACGGGACGGTGAATAGAGAGGCTGCAAAAATTTTCTCGCTGGTCATGGATCACGTGGTTACTTGCCACCTTTTTCCGCGTTAGGGAAATATAGCCTGATTTTTATTAAGACAAAGAGAGTCACACGACACAGCTATGATAGAAACCACGTAGCACAGATTACAAACCACTAAGCTAATGGTGAGTGAACGAAAATAAAACTCATAAGAACAAGAAAAAGACGAAAAGAAGGAGCAACTGCCCACAACATCTGGAACCTACAAACTGATGAGCCTCAAAAAAGATACAACAAGCAATGGTTGCCCACAAACAAGACAAACAATGCTACGGTGGCAATAAAACCTGAAATATTAAAAAGAGAAAAGAGCCCAATAAACTATCGTTATCCCCGGCCCAGTCCAATACTTTTTAGGCCTTTTCTGCTAAAAAAAAACTATTCAAGGCCTTTTAATCTACTAAATTTAATTACTAGCTGCAGAAAACAAATTAGCCAACAAAGACTTTGTTTGGATCCATTAGCTGCTACTCTCTCCATGCAAAAGAATGTTGTTCAAGGATTTTAAGGAAAGACTATCACTACTATAGATTCGCTCATCACTACCGCCGGCATCACTTGCCGAATTTAATCCACCTAAGGTGCTTGAACCTCGCCCGGCGGTGATGAACCGTTCAGGCGCGGGAAACTCGAAAACTTCACGGATTCGACCAATTCCGGCGGTGAAGACTTAGATCACCACCGGTTGAATCGTTCCCCGGCAGTGGTCTTGATGGACATAGATCACTCGCGGGTTTGAATTAGAACCGAAAGCGATTTGAAGATTGACACAACCGGGTTGAATTAGAACCGATAGTGATTTGGGAGGGGAAACAAAATACGATGACAAGGAACCGATAGCTCGCGGTCGCGGGTTTGAATAAGAACCGATAGCGATTTGAAGACCCAAGAAACAGTACAAACAAACGATAGAAACAAAAGATTGCACACACAGGCAATTAAAAACAAGCGGGTTAATTATATATTACTAGATAATATATTTACAAAATGAGAAAAATAAAGAAAGCGGCGCCGCCAAGCCGCGTTCCGCCTGCCCAGGCGCCTCGGCGCCGCATTCGGCGCCGCCGACCTCGGCTGGTATCCCCGTAGCGAGGATGTCGGCGATGGCATCAACCTTGTAGGCGTAGAAGTTGGCATCAACACTACTACGGGTCCAAGCTTGGGACAAAGGTCAAGATACCTGGACGCCATAAAGATGGAGCGACCCGAGACCAAGACATTGAGGTACATGAAAAAACTAAAAGTTTATTCGTTTTGAGCTTATAATTTTGTTTCATCTAACCTTCTGATATGTCATGTAGATGGTCCCTACTTGGTGCATGAACGATCTCCCGTGCTGGAACATGATCGTGGACAGGTGGTTCACACCGGAGTTTCAAAGATAGGCACGCCCGATTTCGCGGGAGGCTCGTTTGGCGATGGGAGGTCCTACACACCATCAAGGCAGCCGCAACCTCACCGTATACAAAGAAAGATGGGTACGTGGATTCTTTTATCGTATGTAACGCTCAATTTTGCCTAGTTTCTAATTATCTCGTCTTTCTCGTAGATGAAGGCACACCCAGGGCAGGAGTGCAACGACTTTGGGGCATTCTGCATGTCCCACAAGGGCAAGGCGTCGTCCGACGTAACCTTCAGCCTGAACGACCCGCCCGAGGCGTACACCAACCCCAACGTGCACGAAAAGGTCCACGCCTACACGGACGCGGGAAAGGAGCGCTATTGTTCAACGAGAGGATTTGGTGCGAGTTGATTCAGACCTATTGTTGCGAGACATGGGCACCGGTCGGATTTGAAGGTGGAGGCAGCGGAGACAAGGGCACCGGCCGGATTTGGTGCGAGTTGATTCAGACCTATTGTTCAACGAGAGGGGAAAAAAGAAAGAGGCAGAGGTAAAAAAGATATTTCACTTGCTTTTCTCTCTTCCGGAGTACGGGGGTGTTTAGTTCCCTCTACACCAACCCAAAAAGTCTTCTGCTTTTCTATCACATCAAATCTCTTAACGCATGCATGTAGCATTAAATGTAGATAAATAAAAAGACTAATTGCACGGTTTGGTGAAAAGTACGAGACAAATCTTTTTTTGAGCCAAGTTAGTCTATGGTAGGACAATAATTACCAAATACAAACGAAAAGTGCTACAAAATACCTAAACCCAAAAATATTTCACCAACTAAACACCCCCTAGAAATGAGTATTTCACTACTTTCGGTGTCCAAGGCCATTTTCAGTGTTGTATGGCAATTTTTTCCTTATAATTATTGCATAACATATTATAGATAGTGCTACTATATATGGCTGAAGTTGACATTACATTGTTGAAGCTAGAGCTGGAACTTGGGCGTGCCATTTGAGGGCGGCCATGGCACGATCATTTGGCACGACCGAAGACGCGACACGGCGCGAAATATTTTGAGCCGTCTTTGCCGCGACCTAACATCGAAAGGGCGTGGCTGTGCCTAGGATCTCGACACGGCCGGGCTACATGGCCTGGCCCGCATTTTGGGTTGTGCTGGGCCGGCATGGCACGAAAATGACACGTAGACACTTCTACAACTCCAATATGTAATTTTCTAGCATTTACTATACTAACTCTCATCTAATTCTTGAATAAATTATGAAAATCATTACAACTTTTACTATAATAGTACACACAAGATATATATTTTTCATATCACAAGCTAAAATAGAAAACTAACAGAGATATTTTTAAGGGCCGTACTTGGGCCGGCACGACCCGAAGGTGTGCCACGGGTCATGGGCCAGAGAAAATATTTACCGTG
Source organism: Hyparrhenia diplandra (assembly GCA_015847255.1). Taxonomy (NCBI): domain Eukaryota; kingdom Viridiplantae; phylum Streptophyta; class Magnoliopsida; order Poales; family Poaceae; genus Hyparrhenia; species Hyparrhenia diplandra. Next base: position 251,060 of record JADLZK010011996.1, on the reverse strand, counting down.
CCATATCGGCGCGGCACGACGTGTCTCTCCTGTGCCTAAAGAGCACGACACGAAGCACAAGAGAGGCGTGCCGTGCCGGCCCGGCCCAAGTCCCACCTCTAGTTGAAGCTAGTTTGATGAGATATTTCTCTTGGAAACCGTAACCTCGCTGTTTTAGGTAGCTCCGAAAGAGAGGTACCGAGTAATACAAGTACATGTGTTTGGTACTACCTGCTAGCACTCCAACCACCCTCGATCTGCTTCCAATTTCAAACAAAAATTTACATCTTCTTTTTGAACAAAAACTCGATTCAAACAGGGGCCGTCCATTTGCAAGGAAGAAACAAGAAAGCCTCACCGCCTTAACAAAACGGTCTCCGGTCACCGGCGGTCGCGGCCGTGGCATTCCCGCGCCGTGAAGCCGGCGGGATGCTGAAATGCCAGAGCCGGCCGGTGCCGCCGACCCGGAACCTGTCGCAGAGGAACTCCTCGGCGAACATCCTCTCCACCCTCCGGTCGATGTCGTGCAGGAAGACGTCGGTGTCCCCCTCGCTGCGGCGCCCGCGCGCCATGGCCGCCGCGGTCCATATCGCGGCCATCCTCCCGGCGCGGCCGCGAAGTATCCCTTTGGGCGCGTCGATCATGAACATGTCCCACTCGAGCTCGTACACCTCGGGCGGCAGGTTGTACAGCGCCAGCGGGCACGCCCAGTTGCCGCGCACGCGCAGCAGGCCGGCCGTGGCGTTGCTGCTGCTGCTGGTCGCCGGCGGCGGGAGGCAGGCCGGGTGCTTCCTGTACGTGGCCAGGAGGGGGTCCGCCTGGTCGAGGCGCGTGCGGTAGGCGACGAGGTGCGCGCGGAGGAACGGCGACTGCTCCCGCACCTCGCGGTACCACGCTGGGTCCTCCTCCAGGAACACGGTGACGCCGCCGGGGTTGAGCGCGTGCCACAGCCTGGAGTCGCGTCCCAGCCCGAACACCAGCAGCCGCAGCGGCGCGCGGCGCCGGAGCACGTCCAGCGACAGCGAGATCTCCTCGGGCGACTGCTGCGGCACGATCACCGAGGTTGCGTAGGCCACGGCGGCCTCCGCCAGCGCGGCCATGCCCGGCGCCGCGCCGTACGCGGACCCCGAGGGAGCGGTGATCGCGGGCAGGCACGGCAGCGACAGCGACAGCGGCGGCAGCAGCTGGTACGGCGCCAGTGGCGTCGTCGTCACAAGGCTGGCCGCCAGGAGGAACGCCGCCAGCAGCAGCGCGCAGGCGCCCGCTGCGAGCAGGCCGCGGCGGCCAGGGGGCCTCATTATTCGGGTGCCGGAGATGCGTCCGGCCGGCGGAGGCGACGACGCGACGCCCCCGTGCAGTGCCCGTCCGTCCTTACGTGCCTGCTCTGTTGGGGAAATCGTGTTCGGGGGTGGGCGGTGTGGATAGGCTGCTCGTTTGCTCCTTAGTTTTGCATTTTTTAGAAAAGGTTTACTTCACCTTCCCCCTTGTTCCCTTCGTGTTGGGGGTACTGTTCTGTGTTCGAACTCGATCTTTGTAATTTCGGGGGGCGTTCGGTTGCCATGCAACCCGAAAAAAAATTTGGGTTGAAGCTACTGTAAGCTACATTTCGTTTGTATTGGGTAATTATTATCCTAACATACATTAACTAAGTTCAAAAAGATTCGCCTCGCACTTTTAAAATAAATCGCGAATTAATTTTATTATTTACCTATGTTTAGTGATCCATTTATACGTTAAAAGATTCGATGTGACGGATCTTTGTACATAGACTTTTTGGGTTTGCTTTTTGCCTTTGCATGGGAAGTGAACACCCTCTTCGTTGCATTCATAATGAAATTCGGGTAGCCGTCGTGGAAAAAGGTTTACTTCACCTTTTTGGGACAGTGTAATTTGCTGTGGTTTGTTTTTGGGTTAGGTCGTGTTGTTGCTTTTTGACAAGTGTAAGAAACGACGAAGAACTACAATGTTTTAAGTGCTAATCATGAGTTGGCAGGTGGATGCTTGAAAAGCGTTTCAACCTAATTATCGGACTCTGCAAAAGCACGTGGCTGCTGCATATGCAATGTAGAGGTCGGTAGGCTGCAAGCACATCGCACATTTGACAATGCAAGTGGCAAACCACTCACCGTTTAACGTTTATATATTATACAATATTATTACAATGTAAATGTAAATACTGCACCGTGATGGGCGATTTTCATTTGAACTGATATTTATCTCATTTAAGTGGTGGTTTAGCCACCCTACTTAATTGGCTATTTAGCCAATATAGTTAGTACTAAATGATATGTGATCAATTGGTTAGTGTTTAATCTCGCAAAAAAAAAAAATTGGTTAGTGTTTAATGATTATGTGGACATTTGGTGGTTTCCACCATATATTTTCCCAATTAACTACCCCTACTATCATCGTCATGCTATTTCTTGAGACGTCGAGGCTTTTATTTTAACCCATATGATCTGATAATATATAATATAAAAAAGGGATTTTAAAATATGTTGTCACATCAGCATTTTCGTATGCCGTTACATCACCATTTTCATTTATTTACCTTGAGTACACCAATTGTTTATTTGTTCAAGAGAGTTGTCACCGAACCTTCTAATAAAGGAACAGACGACTACTAGAAAACATCGAGGCCCGTTGAATTACTCCCTTCAGGATGGTATTAGAAGTCGTTTAGGACAGCGACACGGTCTCCAAAACACAACTTTGACCTCTTATTATTATAAAAATATTTATGGAGATGTGATATATGTATACTTTTATCAAAGTATTTTTTAAGACAAATCTACTCATATAATTTTTACATTTACAAACTCAACAACTTAAAAGTTATTGATGATTTATATTCCTGATGTTTGACCCAAACCTTGTCCAAAACGACTTCTAATACTGTCTCGGAGGGAGTATCAGACTAATCGGAGAGATCATAAGCCATCGCCTTACTAAAAGAGAGAGTGGCACTGCTGATACAAAGAAAAAAAAAAGTTAAATACACCGGTGGCTCTCGAACATCCTATTAACTTTGGAAATCTATTTCTATATCCCTAAACTTGTTAATTAGTGCATAGCAGGGCCTAAACCAGCCATGTGGTCATTTCTTGCTGAAGTGAATGCTAGCGTGTAATCGGAAAAAAAGGGATACCCTAGCTGTCTCATACGAAAAGATGATCCTGTCCAGCGTGCGCTCACTCGCAAATCCTCCTTCCCTCTCCCTCCTGCATGCCGAGGGAGGCACCGCTCACCGCGCCAAGGCGCAGAGCGACGATGCAATCTCCGTGGCATGTCCGACACCGCCGCACCTGTTGTACTCGCCGGAGGAGATGTTGACGAATTTGGCGCCCATGGTGCTGCTGTATCCGAACGGCGTTGTTCGACGCCGTAGGTTGCGCGGGCTCCTCGACGACGACGAACTGCAATGCAAAGGAGACCGTCATCCAGTTCATTTGGATTGCTCAGATATTTTTATTCGTGTGCATCTGCATCCTTGTTCAGGGTGCAAAAAGCGATTTTTTTTCTCTGATGCAAACGGCTGGTTCACTGCCCTTCATCATGTCATTCATGTCGACGGGACGGTGAGTAGAGAGGTTGCCAAATTTTTCTCGGTGGTCATGGATCACGTGGTTATTTGCCACAGCTTTTTTTCCGCCAAAGGGGAATATAGCCTATTTCTCTTTAAGGCAAAGACAATTACACGATGTAGCTACAAGGGAACCCTCATAGCACAGTTTACAAATTACTAAGTTAATAGTGAGTGACCAAAAAATAAAACTTATAAGAACAAGAAAAAGAGGAAAAGAAGGAGCGACTGCCCACAACATCTGGAACCTACAAACTGAGCCTGAAAAAAGATACAACAATGCAATGGTTGCCTACAAACAAGACAATGCCATGGTGGCAAAGTATTCACCCAAAGCGAAGAACGGCGGCAAAGCATCGGTCAACAAAGACACGGTGGCCAAGCATCCGCTAGCAAGTAGCAATGGTGGCAAAGCATCCACCGAAAGAACTAGTGACAGTCAAGTATTCGCCATGGACTACGGAGACGGCGATAACGCTAAGCATCCGCTATGAAAGCCAGACAACGATGTCGAGGTCGATTGTTGCAGGAGAAACCATTGCAAGTAGAACATAGGCACATAAAAGGCACAACGAGGCTGAGAGGACACGAAAGGAGCCACTAATGTTGGCGACCACATGGGGAGGTGAGTCATAAGAGATTCTTTAGCGACGCCTCGACGAAGGGGATGACGCCCAAGGGTACCACCATGGACACCAACGCCGCTAGCCTTACAACTTGTAAGGCAGGGCTTACGCCTAGAATCTGATGCCTCCAAGAAGGTATGTGGCACCTAAGGCATCATCGTCCTCCGCTCAGTTGAAACTAAGCCGAAGCTTTTCTTAACTCCATGCATTGGCCACAACGACACACAAGTCTCGCGGGGCGGGGGCACCACCACGAGGAACCAGCGGCTACAGCTTTTGAAATGAGCACGGATCTAGGGCCAAGGGTCACCGCCAGCTCCAGCCCGGCCATAGGCAAGCAACCTATTATGGTCCTAGCCGCCCGACAAGCGAGCAAGCCCGGCTAGGCCACCACCCGCCCCCCCCACCATCCACGACCCCAGCGGTAGCTAAGCGCCGTCGAAGGTCGCCCGGCCGGCCTATGCCCCGGATCTAGCTAGCCATCCTCCGTGTGTTGGTCACGATGATAGCTTCTTCACCAAGCGGGGGGCGTAGGGAGGTGGAGACGCTAGATCGGCCCGTGGCACGGAAGGCGCTCCACTTCACCCATTGATGAAGAGCGTAAGGGGATGGTGTCGTGGAGGAGGGAGAGGTGCGGGGCGACACCCATATTTCGGGACAGCCATTGGCGCCACGCCAGCGGACGCCGAGGGGCGAGGCGGCGGCGGCGGCATCGGAGGGGGGCGTGTATGGGGGGCCTTGGCGCGGTGAGGTCACCCGTGACCCTGAGTTGCCCGTTGGGGGAAGCTGGATGGAGTTGGTTGGATTGGCTGTGCCACAGCTAATCTTATTTGTTTATGTTCACGTATTAAATTTGCATTCTATACAAACTACTCTAGAAACTGTGCATTGGGGAGAATGGTTTGTAAGTTTGAGATCTTAGTGGTATGGAAATAAACTATATGTATTTTAGTACCCTTAGAGCATGGCTAATAATATTGTCCACCAACAGGCTATATGAGTTTGCCATGTCACATACAACAAAATAATAGCCCACACATATATACAGTGGTTTGGCTATAACGCAAACTAAATCATTAATATTAAGCCAACCTCCTTCTCTCATCTCACAGAGTTCCTAGAAACTTGTGCATCAGGTGGCTGTAAGCTAAACAACCCACCTCTCTTATCTCTCCTTTTCTCTTTCCTCCAATAATCTCTGTGTTTAATGGACTTCTCCGTAAAACTGTTAACAAAGCTTCTCGCAAATCAGCTCCAGATATCCAAAGTTTAGCCTAGCGATAGGTTCATCAATCAATCAAATATCAAATAATTAAAGAACAATAAAAGACTGTTTTGCTTCGTCTGTAGGAGTTACTCCGTACTGCTTAATAATTGAGTACTACTACTGGGACACGACACTTGACAAACGACATGAAACGTACGTACGAATGGTCCGAATGTCTGTGCAAAGGACACGGACAGACACGGACACGGTGTTGGGCCAGGAACGCAGAATCAAGCTACAGGTAGTTTGCGTGATGCTGAGCTGCACTGCCGAGTGCTGGCGCAAACATGGCACATGGTCTGCTCCAAACACACGACAAATATGTCACGCAGTGGACCGCTGCCCGTTGGATCCCCTTTAACATCACTAGCCACTTCTCCCCGCGCTTCACTGTAGGTGACGTGCTTATAGTACACAAAATCTTGGGCAATATGGCAAGAGAAGATCACATGGCTAATATCTTTTTTCATTGCATCCCTATGAAAAGTTGGACTATTTGATATATTAGATGTTGCAACATGTTTTTTTTATTACAGTGTTGTAAACGAACGACATAGCGGTTGGTTGTCATTACATGAGGCCTATTTTAGGCCAGGAAATCAATGCCACATTAGTTTAAAGAAATGTTTGATGGAGTTAGGCTCAAGCAACTAACACACTACAATTCAAAGCACAAGATTGGGTGAGATTACATTATAGGTGGAAAGAGTAAGAACTACAACACAGGTACATCTCCTGATGCAGTCTACAATATTGAATTAGGATCCACCCTCCTTAGGTGAAAGGACGTCTACACAAAACTATTGAAGCCAGACTTAACGCCACTAGAGCCAAAGCATTACAATGTGTAGGATTACATCGTAGGCAGAAAGAGTAAGCACTACAGTACGAGTACATATCCTCCTGCGCGGAAATGATTAAGGTTCTAGCTTCGAGCCATAGGTAGTAGCTTCATTCGATGAGGGGACAATGTGTCCACTTAGATCATGCTTCTTCAAAGCTTGAGGAATCCTTTGGGAAGGATGGTATGAGAGCAGGAACCATCCCCTAGCAGTGGTTGTGTGAGTGGGACGATTTCTTCTCCATCAACTGACTTCTATTAAAAATTACATGAAAGGTGTCCACTAGGGGAAGTGCAGGGCCCACAATCATCGCTTGGATTTTTTCCATGGTTGCATTGGGATTCCATCTAGTATGGGACACTCCCTCTCTTCCAAAGTGAAGGTCCTTCTCTTGGCCCTAGTGACAAGGTAGAAATCCTTCAACTATTGAGTGTGTGCTTGGGTCTTCGGCTTGCTTGATGGCTTCAGGTTGTTGTAGCCTCACGGCTCTTCACTCTAGTTTCTTATGCCTTAGCCTCGTAGGTTGCGTGGCTTCCGACGCCTTCTCGGTGTCCTCCACTCTACGAATGCACTTCCTCATCGAATCGATGGCTTCTGCCTATCGTACTACTTATTTAGGGAAAACAAGTAGTCACAAATGAACCATAATATTCCCTTCAGATGCTGGGATTAGAGGTCGTCCTGTGCGTTCGGTCCCAGAGGAGAATGGAAGTCGTTGTGCTCCTGCGCACGTGTTTTGTACACCGCTGCCCATGCAGCCTACGCACACGTGCTCCAGCTTTTGCAGTGAGTAAATGCTCGCTGAGGCAAAATAGATGATGAACGGCAAAAACAAACCAACCAGGAATCGAACCAAAGACCCACCGTCCCGTGGGGACAACACTAGCCAACCGAGTTGTGTGTGCTTTAGTGCTATAATGCACCCGGCACCATATTTATTAGGGGCAAATATGTAAAAAAAATTACCCCTAATTAATCACTCCTTGATATGTGTAATCCTGTTCTAAACGATTTCTAATACCATTACGAAGGGAGTACAGACCCTTCAAGGGTATCCGAAAGTGATCCACACATGGCTACTCCTTACCAAAGTGGGGAGAATATCATGGGTGCACGACATATTTGATACTACATCGATTCACAATATTGGCGACCACACTAATAGATGAGATGAAAGCAAATACACAGACCCTTGTAAAAAGTACAAACTACAAAAAGTCACCATATTGTTGCAAATACACGTTGTCTTTGTCTTAGATGCTACAAAATTCATACTCCCTTCCTATCACTATTAGAAGATGTTTACGACAATGACATGGTCTCCAAAGCACAACTTTGACTTCTCTTTTCTATAAAAATATTTATTGAAAAGTTATATATGTATATTTTTATGAAAGTAATTTTCAAGACTAATCTATTGGTATGATTTTCACATTTCCAAAGTCAATGACTTAAAAAGTTATTCATGATTTATGTTCCCAATATTTGACCTAAAACTTTTCCAAAACGTCCTCTAATAATGATATAGAGGGAGTATGTGCCCATCTAAGTGGAGTAGACCATATTACGGAGGACAAATCATGGAAATGCGACGTGAGGTCTACTGCAATAGATGTTGAATGAGTTTTTACTTATCTAGTTCCCATGTTGGCTATCTATGTGAGCCATGACAGTAGTAAGTAAATAAAATTCAAGAAAATTGCATTTTCAATATCTAAGAGTGCTATCGTGTTGGCTGTAATATGGATTTTTTTAGATTACATAGTACAACACAGATGCCCTATGAGCATCTTCAAAAGGACTGAGTCGGCAGATTTTGAAGTTTACGGTCACCACAGAGCTTCGTTGTTGACGGGGACATTGCCTACCACTTAATGTATAGCGCGAAAAATCCTAAAATAAATCCAGAAAAATCACGAGCACCGATTGCCAAGTCGAGGACTTGAACCCCGAAAGCGGGTTCCACCACAAAGAACAAACAAACCGATCTATGATCAATTATTTGTAATATGGATTATTACTTTCACTACCTCGGACCTGAAGGCGTGCACTACATTTTATTTGGAAACATTTTACTTACTATTCCCTCCGTCCTAAAGTATTCTAACTTTTTGAATCTTAAGTTTAACCACGATTATAAAAAAATTACATGAACTTATGACATTCAATAGGTGAACTGTGAGCATACGGTTAATGAAAAATCTAATGATATCGTAAATGTGTTGTCAAAAAAAAATATCGTAAATGTTATTATTTTTTTATATAAATTTAGTAAAACTTGACATCTTTGTGATTCTAAAATAATGCTAGAGTAGCTTATAATTTAAGACAAAGGGAGTACTACTTAACTATATATCACTACTACATATTAGACATTACTTTACCTTGGCATCACTTCCGAATTCAATCCACCGGTAGTGATGACCGGTTCACCAGCCAGGATGATGTAACACCCCTGGTGTTACAGGCTTGCTTAGCACTAACATTAAGGCTTAAAAAAAGAATTAGCGAAATGAGTTTCACAGGTTCCAAAAATTCTTGACACTTGCAAATGATAAACAAACCTTGCGTGACTCGCTGTTGTGTTTGGAGTAATAAACAAATATCTAAGTTAATTTACTCGGTGTGTAAAGTTACAAGTTTCTATAAAAGAATAAAAGCAACTAGTGTTAACCTTTGGCGTTAAAAACAATCGAATAGTTAAACATGGGCATATATATATATATGTATGTAGAAATTTTTGGATATACATATATGTGTGTGACTCACGCTAACACTTTAGCTAGCTAACAATTTCTATATGTATGTATATTCGTGCCTTGCTAGCTAATACGCGGTGGTAGTGTTTAATCGTTGTTATCCTTGCCTTCAATGTCGTGCATGCATGCACTTGGCCGGTGGTGCTTCTGGCCATGACCGTCGTCGTTTAGCTGCCATGCACCCTGCCCAGCGTCGTCACTTCACTTTGAATGCCTCTGCTCCTAGCACTGTGGCACGTTGTTGCTGGCGGCCGTGCTTCCGCGCTCGCCGTCGTTAGCCATTCACCTTGTCCTGCTCGTCGTCCTTTGCTTCTGGCATGCAGCCCTGAACGTCGTGGCTTGAGTTGCCTAGCCACTCAGACTGCCTCTGGCCCCAGCACGATTGGCCGATGAAGCCTGCCCTTGCCTCATCCTAGCTGCGTCGCGGCCGACTCGGACGCTGCTGCTGCCATCGCCTCACCGTCGCGTTGTCTCTGCAGGAACTTGCCATTAACGCACGCACGTGGCTGTATACACACCGGACCTCCCCACATAAGGCCACCGCCAACCTTAATGGCGTTGCAGACGCGCGTTGCCCTGGCCTGGGCCGACGTCATTAATCTCCTCAGGGAAAGATCACATCGAGCTGTACGTTCGTCGTGTTCTCCTTCTCGCCGATAGTGCGCTCCAGTCATCTGTTTCCATCTCACTTTGAATCACACCAGGCCGGGCTAGCTTGGAGTCTTCCTGTCGTCCGTTCTCCTCAGGCAGTAACCAGCTTGCCATAAAGACCTCGACTCCGAAGCCTCATCCTCCAACCCCTCATACCAAAAGAGTAGCCATGGCTGTTGCCTAGCTAGTCAGCTAAACCACCTCAAGCCTCAGTCGTTCGTTGCCGCCGGCCGGAGCCGAGCTGACGCCGTCGTGCCTGCTGCCGAGCGCCACCGTCCCATGCGCTTGCGCGTGGCCAGCTCTGCCCAGACTGCTCCGAGTCTCCGACTCAACGTCGAACCACGGTAAGCTGACGTTGCTTGATCACCGTGCGTATCACCGTGCGTTAGGCTAGCTATTAGCTGCTTTAGCTCGCTGTGACGCCGCGGCCGTCGTGCATGGTGTCCGTAGGCTGCTCTTTGCTTCGTACGCGAGTAGACGGAGCTCACGAAGTGGCTTGTTGCTTCTCTTTCTAAAAGTCATCAAATATGCTTTGGTTAGTAAAATTTATGTAAATTTGAAATGAAGTCTAAAACCATGGAAGCACTTTTGTTCGGTTCCTAAGTTAATGATCTATCTGTTAATGTATTTATCTCACATAGTTCTGTAATTTTTGTATAGCTCGTGAACAATTAATTTATTAGAGCAACTAACGTACCCTAGCTTGAGTATGTATAAAAAATAAAGTAAGGAAACGTGTTAGGTTTTAAATAACTAAAACGCTTGTTGGAGAATCACGTTTATTTGCTATGTTGCTGCCAAGCCTAGTACGTTAGCCGGAAGAGCTAGTTCGTTAGCCAGAGAGACGAGACGTGTTCATATCTTCAGAGTTACGGTTACCGTGTATTTATGTCTCTACGTTGCATACGTGTATATCGTAATAGGAACAACGATGGATCGTGAAGTCATTTGGAGTTGCTGAAAGATGGTGCCTTGCCGATCGTGTCACTACGATGGAATGCTAATTTTGGTTATATCTTACCCGAGCAAGCCCGGTTCATAACCCCTATTATTCTGCACTTTTTATAAAATATGTTTGTGCATTTACGTTTTAAGGAGTTGAATGGAAATCTACTTGCATATACATCTTATCCTATGAGTCCTACTAGCATGACAGTTCGTGTAGAATGCTATGCTATAGGTCTTCGGTAGAAGACAGTGATTTCCCCTGTCACTCGCGAGAGATAGGAAATATTTATTATGATGCTATCAATGGATTACATGTGGATAATAATTTGGAGACCGGGCGGGACCATACTTGGATTTGGATTGGACTTGGTTGGGCAATCTAAGCGAGGCTTTGATTGTGCTTGTCCCGCCTGTCGATTGAGGACCGTCCGTTCTTTGTGGATGGTGGTCAAGTCACGTGATTTTATTATCCCGAGCACATACTTGCTTATGGGAGCGGGAAGACCTGTTACACTCTTGTCGGGGGTTTTGCCTCTTTCCGGGCCGACCGATGGGAGGCGGAGATGGTGGAGGTCCTTGCACTACAATGAGGTCGCGGACCTCATGTGTGGGGAGCTTGGAGTCCAAGTTTGGGCCGGGGACCCGGAGCCCACGGCAGGGGTGGAATGGGTTAGTCTCGGCTTGTGCGGTTTTGTAGCGCAAAGCGAGGCGTGTGTTTTTCGGGTACCCAAATTGGGGACATTGATTCGTGAATCGCCGCCCGTGTCGGCACGACTTGACCGTATCCGCATCGTAGTAAGAAGTGGAAATATGGAAGATGGAATTAAAATTATTGTTCTGATGGCTCAACTCTTGCTTGAAAGTAGCAAAGGTGCTTACCTAGAATGGTTAGGTAATTGAACTAATCATGACTGCTTATAAAATAAATATAAGGATGCACATTTAGTAATGCTTCTTGCAGCTACAATAAACAACAAGCCAAATAGCCTTGCATATCCTTGGAGTCTTTTTATTTTCTCCCGACGGGTAAGTCTTGCGAGTACAATTGAGTACTCGGGGTTTGTTCTACCCTCAAGGTGTAACAGTCTTTGATGAGTGACTTTGTGTGTGGAAATCTCTCCGGTGGACTCAAATGAGAATTTCCTTAGCGTTCGGGACTTAGAGTTTATTTAAAAGTCTCACCAAAAATGTTTTTCAAAGAACTTTTGTACCTTGTCATTGAAATAAATTTTATTTCCGCTGAAAAACTCGATGTATTAAAGTGATGTATGAAATGGTTAATAATGATGTAAGCTTTACTCTCTCATTTATGATCCTGATGGAAAAATGTGGATCTTCGAGTTCTCCCTCTGGGTGTGCTCGACGGAACTGTATGATTTACTGTGCTCACTTGGGTATTTAGTGTCTAATGGAAGACAAATACTCACGGGGCGCATTAAGTCGGCGGTTACGCCCGCATGACCAGTCCACCGGCAGGGAGTACTCCTTTGTTTTGATGGCTACATTGCTCTTGTTCTTGTTCTTTCCATATTCTAGAGCCATGAGCTCCAATTGAACTTTATTGGTGCAAGGCTTCCAAGCAATTTGTGGAGAATCCATCATCCAAAAGGTTGGTTGCCTAATTACATCATGTTCTTGTGATGCTATAATTAGTTCTTGTTATGATGAGAGTTGAGATTTTATAATTTTGATGATCAAAATAGTACATGTGTCACCTACCAACCACATTGTTTCGAGATGAATTGATCAAGTCTTCGATTTCACTTTTGTGTAGAGATGGATCGAGAGTGGATGTTTTTGTCCCGAACGGACCGAGGGTTCATGCATGGAGTCAGCAACTTTCTGTTTGTTGCCAAAGCTAATGCTGGGAATGGGAACCTGGTATTCTGCCCATGCAAAGGTTGCAGGAATCAATGGAAAAACCTGAGTCTATTCGAACCACTTGATTACCAAGGGGTTAATGCCAAACTATACGATATGGAGTGCACATGATGAGGTTGGTGTGAATGTTCCACTGGAAAACAATAATGATCGGGGCCATTCTCTGCCGTGCACGAGATTGATGCTTGTTGACTCTCCTTAGCGACATCACTAAAATAGCACACGGTGCTCCAGACTCCAAACTCTGCGTCGTCTCCTCCTCTCTTCGTTTTCCCCTTTCCCATTCCCATATGCTACGCTTGCACACGGTGCTCCAACTGAGGTTATTCACTTAGCGCAAGTTGAGCTGCGGTGCAAAGAAATGGTGGAGAAAATGAAGAGAGAGGTTGTGTCATGACCCAGAAATAGGGCCTAGGAGGACAGGCCCGACAGGGCCCGCGAGGCGCCGCCGCCGCCCCCGGGCTTGCGCTGCGCTTCCCGCCGCCGCCCCCTACTTTCCGCGGATTCTTCGGCAATTAATTTAGGAATAAAGGAGGAAAATATCTAGGATTATCCTTAGGCGTTTTGGTGTGCAAGGGGCTATCTCATCTATAAAGGAGACCCTTATTAGGAAATAAATAAATAGGATATGCTTGTAAAAGGTATTCCAATCTATAAGGAAACCTTTAGAGAGATTGCTTGAGATACAAGTCCCACTAGCCGGGCTATAAAAGTAAGGGGTCATAATCTTTCAAGGCAACAAGCAAATAAAGAATTTTATCCCAATCTTCCCGCCTTCCCTCTCCCGCTTGCGCCCCCCCCGCCCTCCACTCCACCGCCCGCCGGCGCGCCTCGCCCGCCGATCGCCACCACCACCTCCTCCTCCTCCTTCCCTCCCAATCCCCCAATTCACATGTCGGTTCCGGCCCAATCTAGCCGGAACCCGACAGCTGGTATCCGGAGACCACTACGATCCACCCACCACCATGGACGCCGAATCGAAGAAGGCTGGCAAGAATTTGGGGGACGAGTTCGCCAAATTCAACATTAGGATGGACACGATCGAGGATAAGCTGTCTATCCTCTCCTATGACGATCTAGCAGCACTCAAGCGCCATCACAAACTCCATGACGTTGAGATTGAGATGAAATCGATCTTTGAGAAAGCAGCCCGCGATTTCATCAAGAAGCAAACCGATGGCAAGCGTAACCCAGGACGATCAAGTCACGCGGCCGATCCGGAGAGCGATGAAGGGCTACTTGAGGCCTAAGGCCGCCAGCCCGGCGCCGCCAACCGGGGCGCATGCGCCGCCCTCCTCCCCCCTCCGGTTGACACCTTCCCTGTGTCTCGCCCCCGCCCGCACAAGCTATCCTTCCCAACCTACGATGGCAAGGAGGATCCTCCCATGGATCAACCGCCGCGAGCAATTCTTCGGGGGCCAAGGTATGCCGGGCCTCTGAGCAAGTCCGGTATGCCTCCTATCATCTCACGAGGAGGACACAAGAATGGTACATGAGGCTATCCCAGAGAAACCGCTGGCGGATTGGGCGAAGCCGCCAATACGCCAACGAGCGGCCCTGCTGAACGGCGTAACCCGCCGGGCAAGTTGGCATCGCCGAGGAAGACAGCACCGGCCGATGAGTACACGGAGTAGTTCTTGGCGCACGTGGCACGTCAAGGGCAACCTCGACGACAAGCGGTAGGTGAACATCTACACAGGCTTGGGCGAACCGCCAAGACGGAACATCGAGATGCGAGAACCCCATGGGGCGTGGAGGCGGCCATGTCTCTCGCCCCAGTCCCGGCGGCGACGCCGCCATCCTCTACAACACCGGCAAGCCAGCCACAGGCAAAGGCCCGGCGCCGCGCCCATGGCCCCCGCTGGCCGCCCCCAGCCCCCTCCCGTCAAGAACGACTAGGCCGTTCAAGCGGCCGACACCCGGAGGAGATGACGGAGAGACGCAAGGCTGGACTTCCGGTTCAAGCTGTGACGAGCCGTTCACACGGGGTCACAAGTGCAAGCACCTCTTCGACATCACGATCTTCAACGACTACACCGACGATACGACAAACACCCCACTAGCGCACGTCAAAGAGGAGCCACTGATCCGAAGGTCCTCGTTGGGGACCCCGACTCCCCAGACGTGGTGCTCATTCTCTCTACCTCGTCGGTATGATCTCGTGCACGGCGTCAACATCATCGTCGACTTCCGGGAGCAACGCGACAACTACATCGACCCCGCGTGGTGACCACGGCAGCCTCCGGACCTAGCCGGTGCGTGTCCGATCACCACCGGCACCGGTGCCACCGACATGCCGGGCAGCCACCTTCGATGTACCTCTCGCGCCGACGCCCGACACTTCGACATTGACGCCTCACGCCATGCCACCGGGTGACGACGTCGATGTCATTCTTGGCATGCCTTGGTTGGCAAGCTTGGGACGAGTGACGTGGGACTTCGCGACCCACGAGCTGCGGTACTACCGCGACGGCCGCCCGAAACACGTTCACGTCGCCTCCACCCCCAGTCGCGAGGCGCGCTCCCCCGGCTTTCCAGTCGCATCTTCGCCGGCATCCGTACACCTACGACTCAACTTGGGAAACGTTCGAGGAATGCGACTGCCTTGGACCCTCGACACGTCCACCACTACCGTTCGTCCGACTACGCCAGGCTACATTGGAGGATCAGCACCTCTGCCGCATCGCCCTCGACGTCACCACAGGCGATGCCGCTCCAGCATGGACACTTGAGGACGGCCTCCTACTCTTCGACGGCCGTTTCTACCTCCGGCTTCCTCTCCACTATTGCCAGACCTACTGGAGGCCTTGCTTTAGGGCGGAGTCCCGGGGACGAACTTCCTCGCCTGGGAGCCTACACACCACGAGCCGACTTCAGCCGCACCGACCGCTATCCTATTGGGCGGCATATGGCCCCCTGCCATCACGCCGGCCCGGCCGAGGTCGTCTTCCTCGACGGCATGGATCGCCTCTTCCTCACCGTCAACAATGTCCACATCGGCCACGATGCGCAGAGGGGTACCCATCGCCGCCCCCTCTCTCGTTCGACGTCGGCTCCTTCATGTGCGGTGCGATGTTGAACTTGGTCGCTACTCCTCCTACTCGCCGTGACATCACCATCCGGGCGCCCGCCCGCTCTTCGTCCAACGCCCGCCCAATGAGCGTTTCTTATTCCTGGAGAGTCCACCCCGCGACATGGTGCATCAACACCTTGACGTGGGTGTTCCAAGGGAGCTCCTACTGGCGGCCCGTCGACGACGACTTCCTCAGGGGGACGTCCCGTTCACCGGTACATCTACCATGGCTACATCGGCAATCTTCACTACCTCCTGGACTTTGATCCTAAGCGAACCAGGGATAACATGATTCTCAGGAACCCGGTACAGGGCCGACTCCTACTGCAGGTTGAGCTCATCATCCCAGGGGCACCCGATCTCCACCCAGCGTGACCCGAATGGACTTTCATCCAGTAGGAAGCGCCCGGTCGGAGAAGGGGGGAGATGTCATGACCGGAAATAGGGCCCAGGGGGGCAGGCCCGGCAGCCCCACGGGCGCCGCGCCGCCCCCAGGGCTTGCGCGCCCCCCCCGCCGCCGTCCCCTCCTTTCCGCGGATTCTTCGGCAATTAATCCTAGATATTTTCCTCCTTTATTCCCGAATTAATTGCCGAAGAATCCGCGGAAAGGAGGGGAAGGCGCGGCAGCGCGCAAAAAGCCCAGGCGGCGCCGGCGCTCCTCGGGCCTGTCAGCCCGTCCTTCCGGGCCCTATTTCGGGTCATGACACCATATGTCGAAATGCATCAACTTTCCTACTAATGTATATTTTAATACTCGGTTCTCTGAACAGAATATATGGCATTTCGGACAAACTACAAGCTAGGGATGGCCCTAAAACATAAGCACTCACCACAACTATTCTATCCACTATCCCAACTAAATACATATCAACATAACTACTTTCATGAGCATAATGATCTGTGTGCTATTGATAAAAAAAATCCTTTCAATTGTAAAATGGAAACACCTATTAAAACTTGCAGTTTAAAACTAAGCATGAAGATGCAAACATCAAGAACAAAAACAAGACTGCATTTGACTGTAGTATCATCAGTTTGTGTCAATTAAAGCATAATTTGTGAGCATAACTTAGAACCCTATATATATTTCCTTGTATCATTATTATTCAAGGATCATATGATCTTCGAGCACTTTGGACACAAGATACGGCCTTTGGATCTGCACTTTGTGCACCGAACCAAATTGTAAGTCTTGGCTGGAAGATTAAAGGAAAAATTCCACATTACCACTCTCAATTTTTCGAAAAAAAGTCCGCTTTTGCTCCTAGAACTCTAAAACTAGGTAAAATACCTCCTTCAACTTTAAAATTATTCAACTTACCTCCCTGCTCCAGTTATAAGCGGTTTTAAAGGTGGTTTTGTCTTTTTTTTTTTTTTATTTATTTTGGCTAAAAGTTTAAAAATCATAGTAAATCAAAGAAAATTATAAAATAAAAAATTTAATTTTGTTAGACTCCACATGAATAGATCTAAACAGTGAATATATAAAACAATATTATTTAGTATAGATTTTTTTGTGTTGTAGCTTTAGATCTATGCTTTTCTATAATTAATTAGAATAGTTCATAGCTGCAGTTTATATGACCCAATTATGGTGAAAATTTTATAGTGGTCTAACTATTGTATGCTTGAACTGTAGTAAAATTTCAAACTCATTGGACATTGTATAACTTAGTTATAGATTTATTTATGTTTATGCTTGTTTAATCTAAATAAATCTATAAATATGTTATACATGATCCAATCTATACCTACTATTAAAGAGAGAAAATTTCTGCCACTTTTTTTTTCACCATAGTTTTCTTTCACCTTTTCTCTTCTTCAAGTCTTGATCGGTCTAGCAAGAGAGACTTACCGTGGCCGGGTATGCCTCCGGCGGCTGTGAGTCTAACTTTGATACGGGATTGGTTTGAAGGGTGCAACGGACTCATCATAAAAGAAAATACAAATTAGATTAGGCTAGGAAAAAAAAAAAGAAAAAGCGGGAGAATCTTAACAGAAAAAATAAAAATAACATACGTGTTATGTTAGGATTTGTTAACCAAGCCCGATCGACTTAAAGTGTGAACCACCATTCTAATCCCCAATCAGAGCAAATCAAGGCTACATACCTTGGATCATATATACCGAAAATTAAATGACCTTGGTGCTAGCCTTCTAGGTCTCCTTTCTCCTATTAAACTAAGTATCT
Organism: Hyparrhenia diplandra; assembly: GCA_015847255.1. Classification (NCBI taxonomy): domain Eukaryota; kingdom Viridiplantae; phylum Streptophyta; class Magnoliopsida; order Poales; family Poaceae; genus Hyparrhenia; species Hyparrhenia diplandra. The sequence goes on along the minus strand of JADLZK010011996.1, from coordinate 233,260 downwards.
TTTGGAAAATGTATACATCTTCAGCCCTCCCGTGCACATACTACTTATCCAAATGCCACTAGATTGTGTCCAGACATGTTATAAAGTTTGACTCTAAGACGACATAAAAATACATGATATGATTGTTGAATAAATCTTGAGCTCCATGGTCCTGGACAACAAACTAAACATCCTGTAGAAACGCTAATCGGCCTGCCTCCGTGCTAATCCCTCGATCCGTGCGACCTTTGCAGACAAAACCAGCAGCCTCCACAGCACAAAGAATGAAAAGAGAAAAACAAATCAAAGAGAGAAAAAATTCTTTTCACCAAAATTTCTGTCCACCGCCCCGCCACTCTAGAGTCCCGAAAAAAAAAATAACACAATCCAATACAATATCAATTAGGAACCATGCATGTCTATTTTCTATAAAAATTTGGGTCGGATCGAGAGCAACGGCCCAAGAGGCCAAGACCCAGCAAAACGAGTCCACAGCAGAGCTCAGCTGGACCGACAAGAATTAGGCTATTGGACCCATTTATTGAATTTCTATGAGCCCACCTGCTATTAACCATTTGTTTATTATTTCAGCCTGCAACTATGTTCTCGTGTTTCGTTTTGTTTTATTAGATCCATATGGCTTATGAAAGGTGTTGATCATGACCACAAATGGAGTAATATGAACTGCCTGTGTCACCATGCGGAAATCATGGGTACCATTCATCAAATTATATGACCATGGATTGGATTGGACTGATCGTTTGACTACCAAGTTGGCCAATGCAAACGTGTGGGACATGCTTGCCAACGAGGATCCTAGCGACAATGAGGCGACCAAGAGACTTTAGAGGGAGACCAATGAAAGGGAAGCCACGGACATGGGTGTGACGGCTGCGTGTAGTGGGATCAAGTTGGCCAACGAAACTTGTGGAACATGCTTGCCGACAAGGATCACAACGACAATGAGGCGACCAAGAGACTTGAGAGGGAGACCAAGGACAAGGAAAGCGGTGGAATATGGACAGTAGAAGGAGGGGGTGGTAGCAAAGGCCTCACGATGCTTTCGTCAACGCATGGCCGCAACGAGGAGAAGGCACGGAACGATCCACAAAGAGGAAGCGGAGGAAGAAGCCGCAGCAGCCCGGTAGCGGTGGCCAATGGTGAGGTCGCTAACACGGGGCGTCGTCGTTACCGGGTGGAAGGGGGCACTAACGGCGATGAGTAAACAAGCTGAGGAGGAGCAGGCCATAGACGGCGGCAAAGTGGCGATGAGTCGGACGGCAAGGAGGAGAGTACGCCTCCTCGCACCGCTTGATAAAAAATCTTTAAATAATAAATTATATTGATAATCGCACAACATGTATCCCGTTGCAACGCACGGGCATATTTTTGCTAGTAAATATAAAATTTTTACTAAAGTTCAAGTATACAATATTTAGCCCACCATAAAAATTTCACCACAATTGGACCATATAAATTGCAGCTATCAATTACTCCAATTAATTATAGAAAAGCATGGACAAAAAAAAAAAAAAAAAGTTATAACAAAAACTTTGTAGTAAAGCATATCATTTTATGTGTTCAGTGTGTAGATATACTAATGTGAAGTCCAACGAAATTATATTTTCTATTTTATGATTTTTCTATGATTTATTATGATTTTTAAAAGTTTTGACCAAAATAAATAAAAGAATAAATACAAAACCACCTTCAAAGCTGCTTATAACAGAAGCATGGAGGTAAGATGAATGGTTTTAAAGTTGAGTGAGGTATTTTACCCGGTTTTAGAGTTCTAGGAGTAAAAGAAGACTTTTGAGAAAGTTTTTTTTTTTGTGAGACTTTTGAGAAAGTTGAGGGAGGTAATATAAACTTTTTCCAAGATTAAAAGAGAAAAGAGCCCAATAAACTATCGTTATCCCCAGGCCCAGTCCAATATTTTTAGGCCTTTTTCTGCTAAAAAAAACTGTTCAAGGCCTTTTTGTATCTACTAAATTTAATTACTAGCTGCAAAAACAAATTAGCCAACAAAGATCTTGTTTGGATCCATTAGCTGCTGCTCCTCTCCATGCAAAAGAATGATGTTCTAGGTTTTTAGGAAAGACTAGTGCTCAACGAAAATTATGCATGTAGCCCTCTTTTATTGGATTTGAACCGTGCTAACTAAGAATTGAAATAAATACCTCACTAAAAGCAATGCACGGAGGTATGTAGACCACAACCTCAACCTCAACTTGATATGGCCAAATCTAATATCTATGAGCTAAAACATCAAGTTTGTTTTGGGACAATTTCAATCCTAGACCATCAGGTTGTTTGGAAACTGAGAGAGTAATAGTTAGCTCGGTATGAGCAACTGCAGCAGCAGCCTCCTTTAATTCAAGATCTTTACTTTTAGTTTGAGGGCTCTCTTAACTTTTGATGGCTTGTTTTTTTTTTTTTTTGCATCTATTTTAGTAGAAAAGCCCTCAAATTCATATAGACACACCATATGAAACCTGTTAAGTAATTCTTTGTCTTCCCTCTTCCTCGCTCTCATTAACTGAGCTATGCACGCTGCTCCTCGGGGAGACCACACCACTTGGTGCCGGGAGATGGGTGGTGAGAAGAGGATGGCCCTCAGGAGCGCGCAAAAACACATCGGGCGTCGGGTGCCCCACAACGACGTCGAGAGGAGGCCACGCATCGCATCGAGCATCAAAGACCCGACACTACACACTGGGCCACTAGGAGGAGTCATGTAGGAGCTAGGCCGCGTCCGAAAGTGTCCTCGACTACTGGGAAAAGGAGATTGCACCGAGGCCTCACGTCGGGCATCCTCTGGCCACCAAGGAGGAGAACCTCCGATTGTCGTTAAGGTGGAGACCACTGCTCGCCGAGGATAAGGCCAAGTGTCGGGCATCCTTCGGGCGCTGATGGGGAAGAGCACCTCTCACCGCTGTCGCCAAGATCATGAAGGTGCCCAGGTGCGTCAGCTCAAGCAAGCCCGGTTCGAACAGGCCGGGTAGGGATGTAAACGGTTGAAACAAAAAAAAAATTACGGGTCTCTTCTAGGGTCACTAGGAATGAGGGCCTAAGGGATGGATTTGATGGCCTCCTACTGGTGATGGTTTGAGTGGAGGCCTTCTACACCTGTGTTTTTTACTGAGCTCTCATTTTTTTTTTTTTTTAGAGGCTTTTTGAGGGCTCTGGTATAGATGGTCCAATAGCTCATTGCTACTATTAGTAGCTAAATATTATATGTTATTAGCTGATTTAGCTCAACTAGTGAGATAGTTTTTAGTTATGTTTTCATCTAACAATTATTTAGACTATTAGTCGGACCACTTTGGATCCAAAGTAGTTATTAATTAGTGGCTCCGACTACAGCTCTACGAATCCAACAAGGCCTAACTATTAACCAATATGTGTTTGGATCTCTAGCTAGTAAGTGGATATATCTCTTGTAATGAACCGATTGAGGTAATCAAAATACGTATACATTGTTAGATCTCTAGCTAGTAGGCTCTATGAATCCAACAAGACCTAACTATTAACCAATTTATTGGTTTATTGCTTAATTACGAACCGATTGGCTTACTACCGGGATTATAAAATCACTGAGCAATCATGGGTAATTATCATTCCATGTTGGTAATACTATTTATATAACTGTCAGAATGTATTAGCAACCGGTAGTGATTCTTGGATCTAGACCCGAAATTTATCCAGCAGTGATGGGTATAGCAGTGATTGCCCATTCTATATAGTAGCATTTGCTCTTTTTTGGATTTGTGGATTCTATAAAATGATTCACAACATATAGAAATTGTTTTCTAGAGGGGTTAGGTTTTGGCCTACATATAGAAAATGATTCGTAGGACGTGTTGATATATACCCACCTGATCTAGAAATCAATTTCGTAGAGACGATTTTCAGCTTCCTCTGCAGAAGGATTTTAACAGTACTGGATCGGAGTCTGACTAGCACCACACAATCGAAATGATGGGGGTCCGCCGGCCGGTCCGTCGGTCTAGTCGTCCACCTTGTGCTATTCACTATTCGACTGGTCCATGGCCACACCACAACACACCTGTGGTCTTCATCGCCCTTGCCGCCGCCGCCGACGACAATGGCAGTGGTACTGGATCGCAGTCGATCGAGCTCAGCTGGCCCCTACGTTGCTGTAGGTTGGGGTCGGCGTCTCACTCGATCTTCACAGAGCATTATTATGTACGGTTTGACGCGCTTGCTTGCTTACATTATTGCGCTTCACGACGAATAGCTAGCTAGCTCACAAATGCACACACACACTTCGTGCGGTCGATCGAGTGCCGCCGATCGACCATGCCTGTCGTGTCTCTACCCTAGCCACGGTCCTGCTGTAACTCGGATCACTTCTTTCAGATATTTGAAACATGCATGTTGTCCCTGTGTCCAGCATGCCACCACAAAATAATTACAACATTCCATCTATCCATCACCATCTATCTGTTGCAACTTGGCATCGATCAATAGTCGCAACAGCTTCCCAGAGACCGAAAGAGCATGAAAATGGCAGTACTACCATATATGAACACATCTGGTTCCGCTATCTCCCAACTAGGTCGTGTCAACTTTGGCCACTGTTTCCTCTAGTACGACACAGCACCAGCCAGCATACAATGCCTGGCTCAAAGTAAGAGATCTCTCGAAGTAAACATGCTAAGGATAAAATCTAGTGTGTCTGTGTATATATAGTGCGATATACACATGGGTCCCTCTAGCTAGCACAATCTTATCTACACATCATTTTCATTAGAAACAAAGAGCACCTTGTCTACACATCATTTCCACACCGAAAAATCCAGAGCACCCCATGGTAGAATAACTTGGCCAGATTAAACAGAAGCATGCATTATACGCTTTTTTTTTTCTCGATGGCACGTCCTCAAGATAGTGCTAATTTAATTTTTGTTCATAATAAAACAAGACGATGGTTACAAACCCTAGGGAAAAAAAAAAAAAATGTACAACAAGAAATGAAGGAGAGTAACACCTACACAAGGCCTTATTTGGATGCACATGTATTCATCTAAAATACATGTGTGTTGTAGTAGGTTGAGATGGAGTTTAGTTTAAATAATTACATTCCAATCTATTCGATCAATATGAATTGAAATGGATACATGTGCATCCAAACAATCACCAAGAGCTGTTTTGTCCTTGCCAATGTCCAAATTCTCATTTCGTCTTTAATCTTCTCCAAGATATAAGGTGACCGAGATAGAGTTGCGGCGTCTATTGGAAAAATCTCACATGTTACGTTCATCCCAAGCGACTAGGAGTATCAATGTACGAACACCCTTTTGGAGGCACTGCACAAGGAATATGGGCCAACAACATTGTCCACCACTCATGATGAGTTTTGTACATTCATCTCATTTACTAGTGAAAATTTAGAGATTTTAAGTTTGAGGAACTACCTCATTCTAGATAATATATGGTGCATCATGACATTATTGCTAAAAATGTAGTAGAATGACTCAATTTCTCATACTAATACTACTTATTAACTTGTGAGGTATAGGGCGACAATATCATTCAATCAGTACTCCAAAGCAGATTCTATGAGACAGATCCTCTGCTTAACTACACCGCCTCTGAAAATGGTGAGATGGGTTCTAGAAAATGCCCACCCTCTGGGTTGTTAATCATTTATAGAGGCAAGCATCCTAATAAGGAAATTGCCTCTATATATTAATCCATTATTTAAAGAGGCGTAGTCTTAGGAAGACTATCTCAGTTAACCGACTAATAAAGATAAACTCCTTAGGATGTCCGTCTCTAAAGATAGTTGCATAAAAATTTATTTTCCATATGAAGTCGAATGAAGATGAACTTCATAAGAAAATTATAAATCACAATGCGATCTACAATTTTGTAGTTGATAATATAGATTTTATTTGAAACTAATTAGAGTACCCAAAATTTGTTTAATTTCTTAGATTTTGAAATTTAAAACTATAATTTTAAATAATCTTGGATGTTGACATGGTTAATACCAAAGTTCCAGTTCTCAATACACAATAAAAAACGTAGTTGACTAGTTTCAATTCGAAATCATTTAGAGTTTCAAATATGCGATTTAAGGTATTAGATTTTGAAATTCAAAAATTTTAAAATTTCCAACGACCTATAATGTTCACATGGATAGTACCAAAAATGTAGTGGCCAGCCCAATCTATAGTTGATAATTTTTTTATTTGATGTGTTTTAGAGTCACAAATAATTTTAAAGTTTATATTTTGAGATTCAAAAAATCAAACTAAAGTTGTAGTGCTTGACAAGCTTTAAAACTTTCTAGTTATTTTTTTTTTTTCATTTCATGAAGTTACTAAAATATTCAATACAAGGTTACTTATCCTATATACAGTGTACTCATAAATAAGTATCACTAGTACCGAAACCTTTTTTGTGTCGGGCGCCTCGATTTTAGGTGGCGGGCAGCAGCGCCCGACTCTAACGAAAGGTCACGGATAATCAAAGTTTATCCGTGGCGGGCCTCTTTGCCCGTCACGGTTAATACATAGATGAATGAACCGTGACGGGCACGTTAGGATGCCCGTCACGGCAAAGATTTCGAAAAAATTAAAAAAAAAGGGCAAAAACCCTAGACAGGCCCGTCAAGCCCATCCATGGGCCCGCCGAGCCCATCTAGGGTTAGGGATCCGCCGCCTCGCCGCATGGATCCGCTGCACCGCCGCCTCCTCCTCACCACCTCCGCGCCACGTGGATCTCGGCTGGAGGAGGAGGCCGTGGAGGACGCCGCCGCCGCCGGATCCGTGGAGGAGGAGGCCGTGGAGGACGCCGCCGCCGCCGGATCCGTGCGGGAGGAGGCCGTGGAGGGACGCCGCCGCCGCCCAGATCCGTGGAGGAGGAGGCGTGGAGGACGCCGCCGCCCGCCCGATCCGTGGAAGACGCCGCCGCCGCCCCGAAGGAGGTCCGTGTCCAGGAGGAGGCCGGGCTCGCCGGATCCACGGGGAGAGGAGGCCGTGGGCCGCCGGATCCACGGGGGAGGAGGCCGGGTCGCCGGGGCTTGCTCGCCCGCACGCCGTGATGGCCATGTGCCGCCGCCGGGGCCGTGATGCCATGCGCCGGGGCGTGTCTTTGCGCCACCGCCATGGGAGAGGAGGAGGGGGATCCGACCGAGGTGGGAGAGGAGGGGTCGGATCCGAGCGGAGGTGGGAGAGGAGGGGGCTTCGAGAGAGAGAGAGGGAGGTGGGGACGCGCGCGACCGGGACGGAGGGAGTTGGTGCGCGGCGCCGGTGGACGGAGTGAGAGACGAGTGATTTTTGGCCCCAAACCCTAACTCTGTATATATATGCGAACATGTTATCGGGCCTCGTTTTGGGCTGTTGGGCCTCTCATTTACGTGGCGGGCCTTTTAAGATGCCCGCCACGGAAAGATTTTTGTGTGGCGGGCACCTTAACACGCCCGCCACGCAAAAGATTTTATTTTACATGGCGTGCGTGTTAAGGTGCCCGCCACGTAAAAATCTTTTTCCGTGACGGGCCAAAAACGCCCGCCACGTAAAAAAAGCAGGGCGTGGTGGAGTATTTTCCGTGACGGGCAAAAAAAGTGCCCGCCACGGAAAAGATTTTGCAAGTGCTCGCAAAAATCATTTCGTTACTAGTGTATGCAGTGTAGTGGTAATAAGGTGTTGTTTTAGTTGAAGGTGGGTTTAAGTTTGAGCTACTTCACCGTCTTTTCTACTGTCTATCATGTCAGATTCCATTAGGGACACATGTCAGGGATCCTTGGCCGACACAGAGACCACACATTCAATGGCCATTGCCAAAGTAAGGGTATGAGTTTTGCTTAGATTAATCTATCATTGAATAGTTCTCTATCATTCTTTGGTTTGTAAGAGCCCAACTTCGATTGCTTAATCTATTTCAGTATATTCAGTTCCATTTTTTCTTATTCTTGTCATCTGTGTTCTTCGATTAATAGGCAAGGACTAGTCATCATGGTGAGGTCGACTAGGCAGTGCAAAGTTTTTTTTTTTTTTTTGACAAAAGGCAGTGCAAAGTTACTAACCAGTGTTGTGATTCCACCGATCAGTTAGATCTTTCCGTCATTGGAGGCCGAATAGTGTGCCAATTTTCCACCAAATCGAGAGCCACATGCTGGTGTAGTGGGAGTCGACATGGCCATATTCATCAGACAGTGCGTGCAATGATTAGCCGCCAAGCTAGCCGGCCATGGCGGACAAAAAGGATGAGATTCTTACTCTACTTTGATCCATTAAAAGCTCTCGTTTTCGGGCTACATGACATTTGATCTGCAATTCGATCCGGATGTAGCGGTGAATGCACATTCCTCGGCCATGCCCTCTCAGCCTCACGTCCAGCATTCAAATTCTTCCACATTCCAGAACCACGATGCATCCCCCCTCTACCCTCCTCCATCGCCTTTATAAGCCTACTCATGAACTGATCTAAACTCTACTAGAACGTCTACGTAGACAACAGTCCGACAGCCGCCGCATTGCATTATTCCACAATCTCTATATCCTCACATTTACAGCACATCACCATCAGGCAGCTCATGATGCAGAGCCGGCGGCGGGAGAACGGCAGCTCCGGCGAGCTCGACGTGTTCGGCGCGACGAGTTACTTCGCCGGCCTGCCGCCGGCGGCGCCTGACGACGTGTGTCGTCCCAGCAGTGCAACAGAGCTGTCGTACTTCCAAGCTAAGGTGGTGCAGCGTGACACGACGAGGATGGCGACGGAGGGCAACAGTTTCCGCGGTCCACATCAGCAGCAGCTTGCTGGGTTGCATGGTCACGCAGAGTGCCACGACAACAATAAGCAGCTGCTGCAGCTAGTGGCCGCCAAGCGGCAGCAGCAGCCTTCTTCAGGTAAGATCAGCAAGCTCGCCGCCCTCTTGAGCTTCATGGTGTCGCCGTCGCCGTCGCCGTCGCCGTCGCCGAGAGCAAGCTTTCGCAAGGAGGAGAAGAAGCAGGAGTCCCCGTCGACGACTAGGCTGCTGAAGCAGGCGGAGGCGGCGGCATCAGCAGTAGCAGGCGGCGAGCTAGAGACTGCCAATAATACCTACAAGGCGGCGAACTCCCCGTCGTCGTCCTCGCCCGAGAGCAGCGGCATGCAGCTGCAAGGTCTGTTCGGCGTGCACGACGACGACGACGACGACGAGCAGGGGGGACTTGATCATGGGCGTGGCGACGGGTGGGACGAGGAGGAGCACCGTGAGATGAAGATGCTCGATGTCGATGCAGCAGAATCGGCATCAAGTGGTGAGCAGAACATCAAGGACGAGCTGCTTGTTGAGGTGGAGCAAAGACATGATGATGATGATAATATTGACCCTGCTCACAGCTGGGATAGCGATTCGAGTTCTGATCTCTTCGAGTTGGATCTTGAGTACAGATAGATGATGATGATGTCGTTGATCATCTCTCTACTAGTTAGCTATCTGTCTATATATAATATCTCCATCTATCTATAAGTTGTTGTCTATATATAATATCTCTATCTAGAGCTAGGGTGTGAATGAACTGAGTTTTGTATCACGCATCTTCCCATTTTGCCTTTTTTTTCTCAAATACGCAAAAGACTTGTGCATCTTTGTACTAAGTTGAAATGAGTTTGTTTACAAATGCCTGAACACCTGGATTAGAGGATAGGATATTACAATTAAGCTTAGTATCCCCTTTCATGAACTCCTATAGTTGACTACTCACGCACTAAACAACCAAGCTTGCAAGCTCCTGCTTCAATCCACTAATCGGCGACTTGATCCATAGACTTGGCTCACTATGGATTCGGTATTCGGAAGGATCTCACATTCTGTTCTTTCCAATTTTTCAAGCCACCAATGCGAAAAAGCGTGTTAGTTCCCTTCCTTCTATCTCCTTGCCATTGTTGCCTCTATCTTCCCTACCAAGAGAGGAGAGACTCCCCAACTTGTCCCGCGTCAGCTCAAAGTGTGGCGAGAATGTTCCACCAGATTTGGTGGGAGAAAGAACATTCCACGATGATGTGATCGATGGTTTTACGGATCTTAATCGTAGAGGTAACATTGATCAGCCGCATCCAATCTGTGTCGTCTTCTTTTGTCCGCGGTCTAGTGTCTTCTCTTGATCACCAACCATAGGAATATCTTGACTCTCAAAGGCGCCTAGAGCTTTGCACAGGGGCCTTGCTTGTAGGCTGACTTGGAGGAGTATGATCCTTCTGTTGTCCACCTCCACACCAGCCGATCTTCGTTGTCGTTGAGTTGGACGCCTGCTTTTTAGTATTTTTGTCACCCAAATATGATGAATCAGTTAAGCTCATATATTTGTGTGTTGTGTTGTGCATGCAATAAATTGAGTAGCTCATGAATGAACAATAATCTTTGAGTGGAGGGTACAGTTAGTTCCTTATTATTCGTGGATCGGACCTAGCTGCGTACTACGTATATACTGTTGCATGTAGCTAGTTCGTGTTTGCCTTGGTTGTGTGAACAAGCATGCAAAGCTAGCTGCATGTCCTGTGCACAACATAGATACGTGTACAAAAGCAGCTCAAAACAAAAGCTTTGTGACGCAAAAGGAATCAAGCGGCCCATGTTCAGTGTAGTGTTACGTGTACGTGGAGCAAGCCGTCTGTTGTACTGTAGGGACGACTCCAATGCAGGTGCAGCCTCTGCTGCCGGACACAATCTTATCCCAGCTTGCTTGCAATCTAGCTGTACCTGTCTGTCCATGTCCATCTACATGCTAGCGCTATTGAGCTGTGTTAAATGGGTGTCTCCTTCGCTTCCTACCACACGGCTACTAGCTATACACTACCACGTGCATCATATTCATATCAAATCAATCGCTCGATCAATGCGCGATGATCGGCTGGCTACATACGCATGTGTATGTGTGTGTGTTTACGTGAATCATAGCGTTACCAATTTTTTGTTTGCATCGACTTTTGGACAGATTTGTTCAGGCCAATGACGGATTAATGTCTGAGTAACATGAATGAGAAGGACGACACCGGGAGCAGAGCATCAAAGTCGTTGTAGTATAGTGGTGAGTATTCCCGCCTGTCACGCGGGTGACCCGGGTTCGATCCCCGGCAACGGCGCTTTTTTTTATTTATCTAATTTTTTTTTTGACCACTTTATTATTTATCTAAATTTGAAGAACGACGTGGCGTGTGTGTACTGAAAAATGACGAGGAGAGACGCGAGCCTAGCACGCTATGGTCCAACTTATACATTCTTAATTAATTTAGGAAGTGTTTACGTTTTAGTTCCTACCCCAATATCTATTTATTATTTAAAATGTTTAGACACATACATGGGTATTAAAAGTTGATTAAAAAACTAATAACATAGATAATGAATTCATCTCACTATTTCCTGATAGAATCTAATTTATCCTTTTATTGGTATCCGAATACTTCATCCGATATTCCACGTGACATCCGATGTGATACCCCAAGACTTTTCAGTTTTCTCCCACCAAATAATTAGTATACTATACATCCTCAACATTCATTCACATCGACAACTAGACAACTCGAGTCCGTAGCTTTCAGTGAGGACCGAGGAATAGGCGAACGGCTACTCCCTCCGTTGCGCTGTAAATGTCGTTAGTAGCTTCCTGCCCCTCCGCCCGCTTTAAATATGGTTGTAGCTTCTTGCCTTGCATCCGGGCAAGAAACTACAAACGACATTTAAAGTGGACTGAGGGGGTATGTGTATTGCATAAAAGTTAATTCCTCCTTCTCATTTTATGTTTTTTGACTTTTTTTAACTCTAAGTGTGTTCGGTCATCTTATTTTTAAAGTATTTGTGTAAATATAGTTAAATTTAAGTTATTCTTAAAAAACTTTTATTAATAAAGGAAGCCATTTTTTTTTTGGAAAGGGAGAGCTTAATTATATTAAAACAATGTTATTACAAACTGGGGCTAAAGCGGCCGACACGCAGGTCGGGTGCCATTAGCAATAAAAACATCGAAAAGCTCTCTCCTACCAAACCGACACAAGACATGAGCTGCTTCGTTCGCACTCCGGTGACATTTAGATACTCAAAATCCTGGAAAAGTTGTAGGGCTCCCTTTGCTTCTTCAATGATGTGGCAACTTATAGAGCGATTTTTGCAAGGGTCCTTCCGATAGCATACCGTCGCAGCGCCGATTCCAGCCAAAGAGGCCCATTCCATGAGGCAAGAGTATGTTTTAGACCCACCCACGCTGCAAGGCATTCTGCTTCTTCAGCTGAACCACAATGCTTGTCATTTGACCAACCACAGAACAACACCTCGCCAACATTGTTTCTTGCAATGAACCTAAGCCCAGCATGCATGACCAGAGTGTGGGTCAAAACCCGCATCCACATTTAGTTTTATCCAATCGTGAGGAGGAGGCGACCAAGGAACCTTTTCATTTTGGACACTATGAGCAGCAAAGGAGGGTTCAGCCTGGTCAGAGTAACAGGTTGCTTTCCTTTTACCTTTGGTATCCAACTCACAATTTGGGTTCATTTGTGTGAAGTAATTTTGAAGAAAGTCAACCGAGGCGTATATGAGGCTTTCACCTTTCGCGAAGATGATATCATTTCTAAGATGCCGGACTCTCCGAAGAGGAACATCGATTGGCTCTTGTATTTTTATTAACACTATTGAGCGTAATCAAAGAACCAATCGGGTCCCGTGTAAGAAAAGGAAGACTCACTAGGGAGGTCCTAGACTTGCCGGAGAGCTTGTCGGAGAGCTATAGCTTTTGTGCAACGGACCATGGCATGGTGTTCGGATTCAGGTTCCACGCCGCAGATTGAGCATGTGGCATCAGGGATTAGGTGGCGTTTCATCCGCTTTTGTTTGCACAGCTAGGCCATTTTGGGCCAACTTCCAAGTGAAGATTTTTACTTTACGTGGCACCGAAGATTTCCGTTGCCTCAAAATTTCGCCTATCGGCAGACATGCTTGTGCTACGATCATTGGGATTCATCTCTCGCAAAGAAATTTGTATGCGCCCCGACCGAGAATAAACCATCTCGCCAAGCGAGGATATCATCACCCTCCTTTTACGAATCCTGATGTTTAGAATTTCTTCGCCTCATCTGCTGAAGGAAAATTTGCTTTATAAGGGTTTCATTCCAACGTCTTGGGTTTTTAAGGATCAAGTCGGACACCTGCGTAATCGGTTCTCTTTGCCGGTCTAGAAATATTTAGGGAATTCGACCTTGGTATCCAATTGTCCCTCCAGATTTGGATGTTTTGGCCATTATTCACTCTCCAGATGGTTCCTTTTTTTAACAGCTCGAGACCATGTTCAATGCCTTTCCAAGTTGGCGAGGAGTTTGTTGGAAAGCTCATATCTAACAAATTTCCATGAGGGAAATACTTTGCCTTCACTACTACAGGATTGATTTTGCGTGGTGTTTTTTTTTTGATTTTCCGTGGTGGGTATTTGAGAAACCGCCACGGAAAATAGATGGCCTTAACACCCTCCCGGCCGGGGAAAAAACCGCCACGGTTAATCGATTTTTCGGGCGGTTTTTGTAAATAACCGCCACGGTTAATCCATATTAACCGTGGCGGGCATTATTAAATAACCGCCACGGTAAATCAATTAACCGTGGCGGTTTTCATAATAGGCCCGCCATGGGAAATCAGGCCCAGCCCGCAGCCCATCAGGCCCATTTCGAAGCACTTCATATATATAGCGAGTCTAAGATTTTTTCTACCCTAATCCACCCTCTCCCTCCCTCTCTCTCTCTCGGACACTCTCTCACCCCGTCCCTCTTTCTCCCTCGCTGAAGCACTTCACGCGAGCAGGCCGGCCGGATCTCGCACACACCGGCCCCGCGGGCGCCGGCCCCTTCACGTCCTCCCGACGACCGCCCCCCTTCCTCCCCCCCCCGACGCCGGTCCCCTTCCTCCCCAACTCCGGCGCCGGCCCCTTCCCCCCCTCCCGACGCCGGCCCCTTCCTCCCCAACTCCGGTGTGTCTCCCCCTCCCCCATCGACGGCGCTCGTCATGGAGGCGCGCGGCGCCGTCGGCATGTCGAGGCGCTGGCGCGGGGCAGCCGGCCGCGCGCGGAGGCGGCGGATCCGGCCACGGCGGAGGCGCGAGGCGCGCGGAGGCGCGAGGTCTTCACAGCGGGCGCGGCGCGCCACCGGCATGGCGGCATGGAGCTCCGGCGGGGCGCCGAGCACGGCGGCATGGAGCTGCGATCCACGCCGGCGGCATGGAGCTCCGGATCCACGCCCGGCGGGCGGGCGGGCGACCTCCTCCCTCCCGAGCTCTCACGCCGGCCACGCTCCACCTCGAGGACGGAGGCCTCGGCACGGCGGCATGAGCTCCGAGCACGGCATCATCCGAAACCCTAACGGGCCCGGGCGGGCGGCTTCAGATCTCAACACCCGCCGCCGGCCCGTTAGGGTTTCGTTTTTGGATTTTTTTTTTTTTATTATTTTTTATTATTAACCATGGCGGGCATTTTGTCCGCCACGGAAAATCGGCCATTTTCCGTGACCCTTCGTCCGTGGCGACGTAAAAACCGCCACGGAAAATCTTTTTGTCCGCCACGGAAGATCGTTTATGCAAGTAGTGCTTTTAGCGATCTCGCGCAAAAGGCCGTCGAACTGCAGGAGGCGCCATGCTCGTTTAGCAAGGAGTGCTTGGTTGAAGAGGGCAAGGTCCCAAAAGCCTATGCCACCTCTGAGCTTTGGTTTAGTAATTTTGTCCCGTGCAAGCCAATGAATTTTCCTTCTTTTCGTGCTCATCACCCCACCAAAAATTCCGAATCAATTGCTCAAGTTCATCACAAAGACCTCTGCAGAGAATTTAAAGACACTCATAGCGTAAGTGGGGAGGCTCAGTAGGGACGGATTTGACAAGAACCTCTTTTGCCCCACTTGAAAGGTATTTCTCTAACCCGGTCGTTTATACGCTTGCTGAATCTTTCCTTTATGCTTCGAATTTTCCTTTTACCATTCTTCCTTCTGAACCGGGAGACCAAGATATTTTTCATCTGCATTTTTATTGTCTGTTTCCCAGCTTCGGTTGACTGTCTCAATGTTGTTCTCAGAGCAGTTGCGCCCGAAAAGAACACTGCATTTGTTATTGCTGATCAACTGGCCTGTGCTCTTTTCATATGTGCTCAAGATGTTTTTGACCAGCAGGGCTTGCTCTTCATTGGCTTGAACAAAAAGAAGGCTATCATCAGCAAACAGGAGGTGGGAGATACCTGGTGCATTCCTAGAAATGTGTAATTCTTTCAGCTGACCTGTAGAAATTTCCTTATTTAAGAGAGTAGACAAACCATCAGCGACTAACAAGAAAATATAAGGGGATAAAGGATCTCCCTGTCTAAGACCACGTGACGGTGTGAAACCATCAAGCATTTGACCATTGAGGCGAACTGACAACTTGACTGATTTTACGCATTCCATCACCCAGCCAATCCATGTCCTATCAAAACCCAATTTTTCCATTGCCATCTCGATGTAGTTCCAGTCAACTCGGTCGTAGGCTTTAGCCAAGTCCAATTTGTAAGCGCACAATTCCCCTCTTTTGTCATTGCAGTGTTGGATGACATGGAGACATTCGAAGGCAATAATAGCATTGTCTGTGATCATGCGTCCCCGGAATAAAAGCACTTTGAGTTGGTGCAATGATTTCTTTCAATATGGGGCGGAGTCTATTAACAAGACATTTTGAGACTACCTTGTAGATGACATTGCATAAACTTATAGGTCTGTAGTCCTTGAGCTCCTTTGCCTCTTTGTTTTTTGAATAAGCACTATTACTGTGTCATTCACACCCTCTAGCATATGAGAAGAGAAGAAATGTTTAACCCCTTTGATGACATCATCTTTTAGAATATCCCAGTTTCTTTGGAAAAATCTAGCTGGAAAGCCGTCAGGTCCAGGGGCTTTTAGGGGTCCTATCTGAAAGAGGGCATCACTAATTTCCTCATTAGAGAAATCACTGCAGAGATTTGTGTTCATGTCTTCACTTACTCTCTGTTGCAGGTGTTCAGTAATTAAGTCAGGTAGCACTGAGTCATCTTTTGTGTATAGGTTTGTAAAGAAATCCTTTGTCAGCTTGCCCAATTGTTCTTCATCTGTTACTAGGTGGCCGTTGTTGTCTTGCAGACTTGATATCCTATTTTTCTTTGCCCTCCAGGAAGCCTTCCTATGAAAATACTTGGTGTTTCTGTCCCCTTCCTTGAGCCATAAAGCTCTGGAGCGTTGGCGCCAAAAGATTTCTTCTTTGTGCAATAATTCCTCCATTTCAGCAAGGAGCTTTTTTCTTTCTCCTTGGCTGTTCATGACTACAAAGAAGTAATATTTTACACAAATTTTTAAATAAGATAAATAGAAAAACTTAGTGTCAAAAAGTCAAACGTCTCAAAACGCTTAAGATTCGACCGCACTAGATTGAGTATTACAAATCAACACGAATGATGCTGTTTAGAACATCATTTCAAAGATAAACGAAGATGCCATATGCAACCTTTCATGGCTAATTATGATTAGCGGTACAACTTGCTTGTCCTATTTCGGTCAGGACCGTAATGTGAGGCACCCAAGGTGTCTTTTGTCCACACTTATTAATTGAGCGGTAGAGCTTCTGTCTTTTTTTTTTACAAAAAACCAAAGAACGTCATTTCAAATTAGTTGTATCAACAATACGGCCATACATACCGTAGTAATTCGTTACAGGTTGATGAATAAAGCTAAAAAAGAGACGTGTATGAATACTATTATATAGCACCTTTATTTCTTTTTGTGGAGTCAGTACTTCAGATCAGATGACAGAGATGCCAAAGTTTGTTTTAAGGCACGGAGTATCCATGGAAAATATATGGTGGAAACCACATGCTAGGTGGAAACATGGTAACCAACTCAAAAAATCATATCTAGAAAGTTTCAAAAATTCTGAAATTTAGCACACCCATACTACGTACCAATATGTGCCCACATGCAAAAGTTAAGACGTCAACTCAAACTAGGAAAATTCATACAAAAATAACAAATTTCAGTTGCATGTGCACTAAAGGACAAAACCTTTCAATTTTTGTCCTTTAGTGTGCACACACCTGAAACTTGCTATTTTCATGTAATTTTTTTCAGAAGTAATTTTGCATCTCAACTTTTGCATGTGGGCACATATTGGTACGTAGTATGAGTGTGCTAAATTTCAGAATTTTTAAAATTTTCTATATATGACTTTTTAAGTTGGTTTCCATGTTTGCACCTAGCATGTGGTTTCCATGTTTGCACCTAGCACCTAAGTTAATGATCTATCTGTTAATGTATTTATCTCACATAGTTCTGTAATTTTTGTATAGCTCGTGAACAATTAATTTATTAGAGCAACTAACGTACCCTAGCTTGAGTATGTATAAAACAAAGTAAGGAAACGTGTTAGGTTTTAAATAACTAAAACGCTTGTTGGAGAATCACGTTTATTTGCTATGTTGCTGCAAAGCTTAGTACGTTAGCCGGAAGAGCTAGTTCGTTAGCCTGAGAGACGAGACGTGTTCATATCTTCAGAGTTACGGTTACCGTGTATTTATGTCTCTACGTTGCATACGCGTATATCGTAATAGGAACAACGATGGATCGTGAAGTCATTTGGAGTTGCTGAAAGATGGTGCCTTGCCGATCGTGTCACTGCGATGGAATGCTAATTTTGGTTATATCTTACCCGTGCAAGCCCGGTTCATAACCCCTATTATTCTGCACTTTATAAAATATGTTTGTGCATTTACGTTTTAAGGAGTTGAATGGAAATCTACTTGCATATACATCTTATCCTATGAGTCCTACTAGCATGACAGGTTCGTGTAGAATGCTATGCTATAGGTCTTCGGTAGAAGACGCAGTGATTTCTGTCACTCGCGAGAGATAGGAAATATTTATTATGATGCTATCAATGGATTACATGTGGATAATAATCTGGAGACCGGGCGGGACCATACTTGGATTTGGATTGGACTTGGTTGGGCAATCTAAGCGAGGCTTTGATTGTGCTTGTCCCGCTTTGTGTCAATTGAGGACCGTCCGTTCTTTGTGGATGGTGGTCAAGTCACAGATTTTATTATCCCGAGCACATACTTGCTTATGGGAGCGGGAAGACCTGTTACACTCTTGTCGTGGGTTTTGGCTCTTTCCGGGCCGACTGATGGGAGGCGGAGATGGTGGAGGTCCTTGCACTACAATGAGGTCGCGGACCTCATGTGTGGGAGCTTGGAGTCCAAGTTTGGACGGGGACCCGGAGCCCACGGCAGGGGTGGAATGGGTTAGTCTCGGCTTGTGCAGTTTTGTAGCGCAAACGAGGCGTGTGTTTTTCGGGGTACCCAGCTGGGGACATTGATCCGCGAATCGCCGCCGTGTCGGGTACGACTTGGATCGGTATCCGCATCGTAGTAAGAAGTGGAAATATGGAAGATGGAATTAAAATTATTGTTCTGATGGCTCAACTCTTGCTTGAAAGTAGCAAAGGTGCTTACCTAGAATGGTTAGGTAATTGAACTAATCATGACTGCTTATAAAATAAATATAAGGATGCACATTTAGTAATGCTTCTTGCAGCTACAATAAACCACAAGCCAAATAGCCTTGCATATCCTTGGAGTCTTTTATTTCCTCCTGACGGGTAAGTCTTGCGGAGTACAATTGAGTACTCGGGGTTTGTTCTACCCCATTGCGGCGTAACAGTCTTTGATGAGTGACTTTGTGTGTGGAAATCTCCCGGTGGACTCAGCGAGAATTTCCTTTCGCGTTCGGACTTAGAGTTTATTTAAAAAGTCTCACCAAAAATGTTTTTCAAAGAACTTTTGTACCTTGTCATTGAAATAAATTTTATTTCCGCTGAAAAACTCGATGTATTAAAGTGATGTATGAAATGGTTAATAATGATGTAAGCTTTACTCTCTCATTTATGATCCCGATGGAAAAATGTGGATCTTCGAGTTCTCCCTCCGGGTGTGCTCGACGGAATCTGTATGATTTACTTGTGCTCACTTGGGTATTTAGTGTCTAATGGAAGACAAATACTCACGGGGCGCATTAAGTCAGGCGGTTCTGCCACAGGTGGTATCAGAGCATAAATGAGAAAATAAAGCTTCAAAACCTTTTCGAAATTAAAATTTGACAACATTTTTCTACAAAAAGTTAGGGCGTTTGCATCCGAAGTATATAAATAGCCCTATTGTTATATTAGTGTTTAGAATAGATTTGAATAGGCTTTCCTGTGGTGAACTAACTCTCGCATAGTATGCGATCGTCGAGTAGATGCGTTGTTGCGGTCTACGTCGTCATGTCAGTATTGCTGATAGATTCACCTGTTCTTTAAGTGGCGCCTCCCTGTTCGTGAATAAGGTTGTACAGTGGCTTTGAGCGTCGTGCTCGCCCTGTGTCACGCATATCGTGTCTCACGCCTTTCGTACACTCTTCAACGTTTTTGTCGGACCCATGCCTTGTAGTCATATCAATTCCTTTATGTCCCGGGATACCGCTAATGTCCAAGCACATAAAGAATCCTAAGGCATTCTTGTCACTGGTTCTCACCTCGGGTTCTCTATGAGACTCTGCTATGCCCATCGTCCCCTTTTTGCCTTTAAATAGGGGGCACATCTTCCTTGCCAATATCACTCGGTGCATCTCTGCTTGCCTAGCCCTTGCTTTAGTCCAAGCTTCCCTCTCTTTTCGTCTTTGCAACCACCACCCACCAAAAATGGCAGAAGACATGGTTAGCGACTCTTTGCTGAACACTGAGGGTTTTCCAAAGGTTACAGACGCCACTCTGCAAGAGCTTGGAGTGAAAGACCGCCCAGTATATCAAGGTCGTGAGTATGAGGAGCTTGGCACTGAGCGATGTGATGTCACCGTCTACATTGGGAAGAGTGAGAAGTTCCCAAAAGCCACTGAAGCCTGGAGCATGACTGCAACTGGGTTTCGCTTCATCGACACCTATCAGGTTGTGGCTCGCAAGGCCCTGCGGCACCTTTGCCAAGTCTATGAAGAGCCCATTGCCCATTCTCCCATGCGGTTCTTTCCTCCTCGGGACAAGAATCGGCTGGTTTGGGAAGCTCGCCTGGCGGCCTTGCAACTTCAGGGTGGTCCGGTTGTGGTGCACCTGACTTCATACTTGCTAGCTCTGGATGAGCAGTATGACCGGCAGGCCCTGGAGCTAAGGAAGTGTATCCATCGAGCTCAAGAGGCTGAGATCTTCTCTAGGATGCTCGAAGTGCAGCTTGCTGAAGCGCATGCCGAGACGGCAGACGCAGAACGTCGTGTGGCTGCCGCATCGGAGGACTTACAGAAGGCTAAAGACCAGCATGTCCAGGAGTTGAAGGATGCCTATCTTGTCACCAGGGACAAGCGTAGGGCACTTGTCATGGAAGGGTTGGAGCGCCCAATCTTGGAGGGAGTCCCTATCCACCCAACTGGGAGGAAGAGGGTTAGTTTCACAATGCCACCAGCATCGCCACCACCGGAGATATCAGAAGAAGAGCCCGTGTTGCCCCTCACTCAACCACCAAAGAAGAGGGCAGATGCTAGGATGGAGCCTGAGAAGGAAGTGGGTGGTTCTGAAGCAGATTAGTTGTCCCATGGAGGTGTGTCTTTAGCTAGTAGTGTTTTCCCTCATTGTGTTCTAGTGTTGCGACTTGTCCTTGTATCCCGTTCGTAGCCAGTAGATTGCCTTGCCGTGGAGGGCAGGTGCTGTTAGGAGAAGTGTGAGAGAGTGTGCTTGAGCGTTGTTTCCTGTAAGTGGAGGTTTGGAAGTTGTTTTGCATAATCCATCGTGTTTGCCTGATAGAGAATACTGTGTTGACTTACTATGGATGTCCCGATAAGAACACTCGAATGTTTTAAATTAAATCCGTTGCCGGATTTGAACTCCTTGATTTTTGCTATGAAGGCATCCTTGTTGCCTGAATCCTCCCTTGCAATCCTCTTCTACTTCTGTGGTCTCTGACCCCCATTGCTTTTAATATGTGTAAATTGGTAATAGTCACTGGTTAATAGCTTATGGTGCCGCGACGAAACCGAGGGCCCCTGTGGAACACTGCCGCCACGATGATGACGCCGCTTGGCACGCACTGGTATCGAGGTTGTTGATCGGTTGTCTTTTACCAAGTTACACCACCATACCACTCTTGCAATAAAATATTCACCTTGGTAAAAATATTCTAGTGTTCAAATGGGAAGTCCACAATGAGTCGATGGAGTAGTGCTCTTTCAAGTGACAAAGATAATATGGTTTTTGGAAAAGAGAGGAGGAGGATATGGAAAAGAATAGCCTTAATGGACGAAGTAATTAAAGCACCTGTTTTGGCATGGTTACTGTGTACGCTGGCTCGTCGTCGCGTACCGACGGACGTCAACAGTGTCAGGGGGGCCCCCACCTGTGCCCGCTCGCGCGTGGCTACAGTGATGTGCCGCACTCGCCGCCTCGCGCAGTGCGCCCCTCCTTTTTCCTACACTCGTGTCGGCTCTCGACACTCGCCCTCATCCCCGTACCGGACCCCCCTTCTTCTCGCCTTTTAGAACAGCCTCTCGCACGCCTCCTTGCCGGCGAATCCACTCCTCTCATCCTCTCCCTCTCCCCACCTTGGTTCGCGCAGCGGAAGCGTGCCATGGCCAATCTTGTCCGGCACACGCCGGCGATGCTCCTCCACCCGCCCCACTTTCCGACGTGATGTACCCCCACCTCAGCCACCCACCTAAAAGACTCCACATGCGCCCTTTTCCCCTTTCCCATCTCCAGACCGGAGTAGAGCCCCTGGGTTGTTTCTCTCCACCGGTTCTCGTCGTGGAGAAGGATTGGAAAGCCACCAAGCCGGAAGGAAGGAGCGGATGGACATAGAGCTACCGAGATATGGCGTTCGTTGAAGTATTTGTTCTCGGGATGCTTTTCATCTTAGCGCTTGCAATGATCGAAGTTTTTCGCACTCCCGCTTTTACGGATCTGTTGGTCTTTTGCCATGTTACGGATAATCATTATCCTGTTGTTCCTTCATTGCCCTCGCTTATCGAGGCTGTTGGATTAGGCGTTTAGTTGTTCGTCCTTGCTCTTAGCTGCGTTGTTCTAGATCTGAGTGGTTTAGTTTTCAAAATCGTGTAACCTCTCTGAGTGTGCTTTCAGATCTGTGTATGTTAATTGTTTATTTCCACTTCTCGTTCTCGCTCTGAATCTCGGGACGAGATTCTTTTAAGGGGGGTTGATTGTAACACCCCTGGTGTTACAGGCTTGCTTAGCACTAACATTAAGGCTTAAAAGAATTAGCGAAATGAGTTTCACAGGTTCCAAAAATTCTTGACACTTGCAAATGATAAACAAACCTTGCATGACTCGCTGTTGTGTTTGGAGTAATAAACAAATATCTAAGTTAATTTACTCGGTGTGTAAAGTTACAAGTTTCTATAAAAGAATAAAAGCAACTAGTGTTAACCTTTGGCGTTAAAAACAATCGAATAGTTAAACATGGGCATATATATATATATGTATGTAGAAATTTTTGGATATACATATATGTGTGTGACTCACGCTAACACTTTAGCTAGCTAACAATTTCTATATGTATGTATATTCGTGCCTTGCTAGCTAATACGCGGTGGTAGTGTTTAATCGTTGTTATCCTTGCCTTCAATGTCGTGCATGCATGCACTTGGCCGGTGGTGCTTCTGGCCATGACCGTCGTCGTTTAGCTGCCATGCACCCTGCCCAGCGTCGTCACTTCACTTTGAATGCCTCTGCTCCTAGCACTGTGGCACGTTGTTGCTGGCGGCCGTGCTTCCGCGCTCGCCGTCGTTAGCCATTCACCTTGTCCTGCTCGTCGTCCTTTGCTTCTGGCATGCAGCCCTGAACGTCGTGGCTTGAGTTGCCTAGCCACTCAGACTGCCTCTGGCCCTAGCACGATTGGCCGATGAAGCCTGCCCTTGCCTCATCCTAGCTGCGTCGCGGCCGACTCGGACGCTGCTGCTGCCATCGCCTCACCGTCGCGTTGTCTCTGCAGGAACTTGCCATTAACGCACGCACGTGGCTGTATACACACTGGACCTCCCCCACATAAGGCCACCGCCAACCTTAATGGCGTTGCAGACGTGCGTTGCCCTGGCCTGGGCCGACGTCATTAATCTCCTCAGGGAAAGATCACATCGAGCTGTACGTTCGTCGTGTTCTCCTTCTCGCCGATAGTGCGCTCCAGTCATCTGTTTCCATCTCACTTTGAATCACACCAGGCCGGGCTAGCTTGGAGTCTTCCTGTCGTCCGTTCTCCTCAGGCAGTAACCAGCTTGCCATAAAGACCTCGACTCCGAAGCCTCATCCTCCAACCCCTCATACCAAAGAGTAGCCATGGCTGTTGCCTAGCTAGTCAGCTAAACCACCTCAAGCCTCAGTCGTTCGTTGCCGCCGGCCGGAGCCGAGCTGACGCCGTCGTGCCTGCTGCCGAGCGCCACCGTCCCATGCGCTTGCGCGTGGCCAGCTCTGCCCAGACTGCTCCAAGTCTCCGACTCAACGTCGAACCACGGTAAGCTGACGTTGCTTGATCACCGTGCGTATCACCGTGCGTTAGGCTAGCTATTAGCTGCTTTAGCTCGCTGTGACGCCGCGGCCGTCGTGCATGGTGTCCGTAGGCTGCTCTTTGCTTCGTACGCGAGTAGACGGAGCTCACGAAGTGGCTTGTTGCTTCTCTTTCTAAAAGTCATCAAATATGCTTTGGTTAGTAAAATTTATGTAAATTTGAAATGAAGTCTAAAAACCATGGAAGCACTTTTGTTCGGTTCCTAAGTTAATGATCTATCTGTTAATGTATTTATCTCACATAGTTCTGTAATTTTTGTATAGCTCGTGAACAATTAATTTATTAGAGCAACTAACGTACCCTAGCTTGAGTATGTATAAAACAAAGTAAGGAAACGTGTTAGGTTTTAAATAACTAAAACGCTTGTTGGAGAATCACGTTTATTTGCTATGTTGCTGCCAAGCCTAGTACGTTAGCCGGAAGAGCTAGTTCGTTAGCCTGAGAGACGAGACGTGTTCATATCTTCAGAGTTACGGTTACCGTGTATTTATGTCTCTACGTTGCATACGTGTATATCGTAATAGGAACAACGATGGATCGTGAAGTCATTTGGAGTTGCTGAAAGATGGTGCCTTGCCGATCGTGTCACTACGATGGAATGCTAATTTTGGTTATATCTTACCCAGGCAAGCCCCGGTTCATAACCCCTATTATTCTGCACTTTATAAAATATGTTTGTGCATTTACGTTTTAAGGAGTTGAATGGAAATCTACTTGCATATACATCTTATCCTATGAGTCCTACTAGCATGACAGGTTCGTGTAGAATGCTATGCTATAGGTCTTCGGTAGAAGACGAGTGATTTCCTGTCACTCGCGAGAGATAGGAAATATTTATTATGATGCTATCAATGGATTACATGTGGATAATAATTTGGAGACCGGGCGGGACCATACTTGGATTTGGATTGGACTTGGTTGGGCAATCTAAGCGAGGCTTTGATTGTGCTTGTCCCGCCTGTGTCGATTGAGGACCGTCCGTTGCTGTGGATGGTGGTCAAGTCACAGATTTTATTATCCCGAGCACATACTTGCTTATGGGAGCGGGAAGACCATTACACACTCTTGTCGTGGGTTTTGGCTCTTTCCGGGCCGGTGATGGGAGGCGGAGATGGTGGAGGTCCTTGCACTACAATGAGGTCGCGGACCTCATGTGTGGGAGCTTGGAGTCCAAGTTTGGGCGGGGACCCGGAGCCCACGGCAGGGGTGGAATGGGTTAGTCTCGGCTTGTGCAGTTTTGTAGCGCAAACGAGGCGTGTGTTTTTCGGGGTACCCAGCTGGGGACATTGATTCGTGAATCGCCGCCGTGTCGGTACGACTTGACCGGTATCCGCATCGTAGTAAGAAGTGGAAATATGGAAGATGGAATTAAAATTATTGTTCGATGGCTCAACTCTTGCTTGAAAGTAGCAAAGGTGCTTACCTAGAATGGTTAGGTAATTGAACTAATCATGACCGCTTATAAAATAAATATAAGGATGCACATTTAGTAATGCTTCTTGCAGCTACAATAAACCACAAGCCAAATAGCCTTGCATATCCTTGGAGTCTTTTATTTTCTCCTCGACGGGTAAGTCTTGCGGAGTACAATTGAGTACTCGGGGTTTGTTCTACCTGTTGCGGAATAACAGTCTTTGATGAGTGACTTTGTGTGTGGAAATCTCCCGGTGGACTCAAATGAGAATTTCCTTCGCGTTATGGACTTAGAGTTTATTTAAAAAGTCTCACCAAAAATGTTTTTCAAAGAACTTTTGTACCTTGTCATTGAAATAAATTTTATTTCGCTGAAAACTCGATGTATTAAAGTGATGTATGAAATGGTTAATAATGATGTAAGCTTTACTCTCTCATTTATGATCCCGATGGAAAAATGTGGATCTTCGAGTTCTCCCTCCGGGTGTGCTCGACGGAATCAGATGATTTATCTTGTGCTCACTTGGGTATTTAGTGTCTAATGGAAGACAAATACTCCTGGGAGCGCATTAAGTCAGGCGGTTCTGCCACAGATGACCAGTCCACCGGCAGGGAGTACTCCTTTGTTTTGATGGCTACATTGCTCTTGTTCTTGTTCTTTCCATATTCTAGAGCCATGAGCTCCAATTGAACTTTATTGGTGCAAGGCTTCCAAGCAATTTGTGGAGAATCCATCATCCAAAAGGTTGGTTGCCTAATTACATCATGTTCTTGTGATGCTATAATTAGTTCTTGTTATGATGAGAGTTGAGATTTTATAATTTTGATGATCAAAATAGTACATGTGTCACCTACCAACCACATTGTTTCGAGATGAATTGATCAAGTCTTCGATTTCACTTTTGTGTAGAGATGGATCGAGAGTGGATGTTTTTGTCCCGAACGGACCGAGGGTTCATGCATGGAGTCGAGAACTTTACGTTTGTTGCCAAAGCTAATGCTGGGAATGGGAACCTGGTATTCTGCCCATGCAAAGGTTGCAGGAATCAATGGAAAAACCTGAGTCTATTCGGAACCACTTGATTACCAAGGGGTTAATGCCAAACTATACGATATGGAGTGCACATGATGAGGTTGGTGTGAATGTTCCACTGGAAAACAATAATGATCAGGCCATTCCTGCCGTGCACGAGATTGATGCTTGTTGACTCTCCTTAGCGACATCACTAAAATAGCACACGGTGCTCCAGACTCCAAACTCTGCGTCGTCTCCTCCTCTCTTCGTTTTCCCCTTTCCCATTCCCATATGCTACGCTTGCACCTGCGGTGCTCCAAATGAGGTTATTCACTTAGCGCAAGTTGAGCTGCGGTGCAAAGAAATGGTGGAGAAAATGAAGAGAGAGGTTGTGTCATGACCCGGAAATAGGGCCTAGGAGGACAGGCCCCGACAGGGCCCGCGGGCGCCGGCGCCGCCCCCAGGGGCTTGCGCGCCCCCGCCGCCGTCCCCTACTTTCCGCGGATTCTTCGGCAATTAATTTAGGAATAAAGGAGGAAAATATCTAGGATTATCCTTAGGCGTTTTTGGTGTGCAAGGGGCTATCTCATCTATAAAGGAGACCCTTATTAGGAAATAAATAAATAGGATATGCTTGTAAAAGGTATTCCAATCTATAAGGAAACCTTTAGAGAGATTGCTTGAGATACAAGTCCCACTAGCCGGGCTATAAAAGTAAGGGGTCTCAGAATCTTTCAAGGCAACAAGCAAATAAAGAATTTTATCCCAATCTTCCCGCCTTCCCTCTCTCCCAGCGCCCCCCCCCCCCCGCCCTCCACCGCCCGCCCGCGCCGGCGCGCCGCCGATCGCCACCACCACCTCCTCCTCCTCCTCCTTCCCTCCCAATCCCCCAATTCACATGTCGGGCTTCGGCCCAATCTAGCTTTGGAACCCGACAACCGGTATCCGGAGACCACTACGATCCACCCACCACCATGGACGCCGAATCGAAGAAGGCTGGCCAAGAATTTGGGGGACGAGTTCGCCAAATTCAACATTAGGATGGACACGATCGAGGATAAGCTGTCTATCCTCTCCGGTGACGATCTAGCAAAGACTCAAGCGCCATCACAAACTCCATGACGTTGAGATTGAGATGAAATCGATCTTTGAGAAAGCGACCCGCGATTTCATCAAGAAGCAAACCGATGGCAAAGCGAGAACCGGGACGATCAAGTCACGGCGGCTGATCCGGGAGAGCCCGATGAAGGGCTACTTGGGGCCTAAGGCCGCGCCCGGCGGCCCGCCAACCAGGGCGCATGCGCCGCCCCCTCCTCCCCTCCGGTTGACACCTTCCCGTGTCTCGCTCCCGCCCGCACAAGCTATCCTTCCCAACCTACGATGGCAAGGAGGATCCCCTCCCATGGATCAACCGCGCGCGAGCAATTCTTCGAGGGCCAAGGTATGCCGGCTACGAGCAAGTCCGGTATGCCTCCTATCATCTCACGGGGAGGAGCACAAAGAATGGTACATGAGGCTATCCCAGGAGAAACCCGGTGGCGGATTAGGGCGAAGCTTCGCCCAATACGTCAACGAAGCGCCGGCCTGGCGAGCGGCGTAACCAGCCGGGCAAGTTGGCATCGGCTGAGGAAGACGAGGCACCGTCGATGAGTACACGGAGTAGTTCTTGGCGCCGTGGCACGTGCGGGCAACCTCGACGACAAGCGAGGGTGAACATCTACACAAAGAGGCTTGGGCGAACCGCTCAAGACGTACATCGAGATCTCGAGAACCCTAAGGGCGTGGAGGCAGCCATGTCTCGCCCGAGGCGTCTGGCGACGCCTCGCCATCCTCTACAACACCGGCAAGCCGGCCGCAGGCAAAGGCCGGGCGCTGCGCCCATGGCCCCGGCGGCCGCCCCCGAGCCCCCTCCCGTCGGCGGCAACGACTAGGCCGTTCAAGCGGTGACACCCCGGGAGATGACGGAGAGACGCAAGGCTGGACTGCGTTTCAAGCGCGACGAGCCGTTCACACGGGGTCACACAAGTGCAAGCACCTCTTCGACATCACGATCTTCAACGACTACACAGCGATCGACAAACACCCCACTAGCGGGCGTCAAAGAGGAGCCGGGCTGATCCCGAAGGTCCTCGTTGGGGACCCCGACTCCCCGTGCGTGGTGCTCATTCTCTCTACCTCGTCGGTATGATCTCGAGCACGCGGGGCGTCAACATCATCGTCTACTCGGGAGCAACGCACAACTACATCGACCCCGCGTGGTGACCACGGCGGGCCTCGGACCTAGCCGGTGCGTGTCTTGATCACCACCGGCACCGGTGCCGCCGACATGCCGGGCAGCCACCTTCGATGTACCTCTACGCCTCGACGCCCGGCACCTTCGACATTGGCGCCTACGTCATGCCAGGTAACCGGGTGACGGCGTCGATGTCATTCTTGGCATGCCTTGGTTGGCAAGCTTGGGGCCAGTGGCGTGGGACTTCGCGACCCACGAGCTGCGGTACTACCGCGGCGGTCGCCCGAGCACGTTCACGTCGGCTCCACCCCCCCGCGGCGGGCGCTCGGCCTGGCCCGCTCGGTCGAGCATCTTCGCGGCATCCGTACACCTCGACTCAACTTGGGAAGCGTTCGAGGAATGCGGCGCCTTGGACCTCTACGACCGTCCACCCGGCGTCTTCGTCCGGCTCGCCCGGGCTACATTGGAGGATCGGCACCTCTGCCGCGCCGCCCCTCGGCGTCACCACAGGCGATGCCGCTCCAAAGCATGGACGCGAGGGACGGCCTCCTACTCTTCGACGGCCGTTTCTACCTCCCGGCTTCCTCTCCACTATTGCCGGACCTCTTGGAGGCCTTGCTTTAGGGGCGAGTCCGCGGGGCGAACTTCCTCGCCACAGGAGCCTACACGGCCCGAGCCGACTTCAGCTGCACCGACCGCTATCCTATTGGACGGCATATGGCCCCGGTGCCATCACGTCGGCCCAGCCAGGGTCGTCTTCCTCGACGGCATGGATCGCCTCTTCCTCACCGTCAACAATGTCCACATCGGCTCACGATGCGAGAGAGGGGTACCCATCAGCTTTCGCCCTCTCTGTTCGACGTCGGCTCCTTCATGTACGGTACGATGTTGAACTTGGCTGCTACTCCTCCTACTCGCCGTGACATCACCATCTGGCGCCTGCTTCCGCTCTTCGTCAACGCCCTGCCCAATGAGCGTTTCTTATTCCTGGAGAGTCCACCCCGCGACATGGTGCATCAACACCTTGGCGTGGGTGTTCCAAGGGAGCTCCTACTGGCGGCCCGTCGACAGACAGCTTCACAGGAGGGACGTCTGTTCACCGGTACATCTACCATGGCTACATCGGCAATCTTCACTACCTCCTGGACTTTGATCCTAAGCGAACCAGGGATAACATGATTCTCAGGAACCCGGTGCAGGGGCCGACTCCTCTACTGCGAGTTGAGCTCATCATCCCGGGGGCACGATCTCCACCCGGGCGTGACCGAATGGACTTTCATCCAGCCGAGGGCGCGCCCGGTCGGAGAAGGGGGGAGATGTCATGACCCGAAATAGGGCCCGGGAGGACAGGCCCGACAGGCCCGCGGCGCCAGCGCCGCCCCCCCCGAGCTTCTTGTGCCCCGCCCGCCGTCCCTCCTTTCCGCGGATTCTTCGGCAATTAATCCTAGATATTTTCCTCCTTTATTCCCGAATTAATTGCGAAGAATCCGCGGAAAGGAGGGGAAGGCGGCGGCGCAGCGCCAAGCCCTGAAAAGCGGCGGCGCTCCCTGCCCTGTCGGGCCTGTCGCTTCAGGGCCCTATTTCTCGGTCATGACACCATATGTCGAAATGCATCAACTTTCCTACTAATGTATATTTTAATACTCGGTTCTCTGAACAGAATATATGGCATTTCGGACAAACTACAAGCTAGGGATGGCCCTAAAACATAAGCACTCACCACAACTATTCTATCCACTATCCCAACTAAATACATATCAACATAACTACTTTCATGAGCATAATGATCTGTGTGCTATTGATAAAAAAAATCCTTTCAATTGTAAAATGGAAACACCTATTAAAACTTGCAGTTTAAAACTAAGCATGAAGATGCAAACATCAAGAACAAAAACAAGACTGCATTTGACTGTAGTATCATCAGTTTGTGTCAATTAAAGCATAATTTGTGAGCATAACTTAGAACCCTATATATATTTCCTTGTATCATTATTATTCAAGGATCATATGATCTTCGAGCACTTTGGACACAAGATACGGCCTTTGGATCTGCACTTTGTGCACCGAACCAAATTGTAAGTCTTGGCTGGAAGATTAAAGGAAAAATTCCACATTACCACTCTCAATTTTCGAAAAAAAAGTCCGCTTTTGCTCCTAGAACTCTAAAACTAGGTAAAATACCTCCTTCAACTTTAAAATTATTCAACTTACCTCCCTGCTCCAGTTATAAGCGGTTTTAAAGGTGGTTTTGTCTTTTTTTTTTTTATTTATTTTGGCTAAAAGTTTAAAAATCATAGTAAATCAAAGAAAATTATAAAATAAAAAATTTAATTTTGTTAGACTCCACATGAATAGATCTAAACAGTGAATATATAAAACAATATTATTTAGTATAGATTTTGTGTTGTAGCTTTAGATCTATGCTTTTCTATAATTAATTAGAATAGTTCATAGCTGCAGTTTATATGACCCAATTATGGTGAAAATTTTATAGTGGTCTAACTATTGTATGCTTGAACTGTAGTAAAATTTCAAACTCATTGGACATTGTATAACTTAGTTATAGATTTATTTATGTTTATGCTTGTTTAATCTAAATAAATCTATAAATATGTTATACATGATCCAATCTATACCTACTATTAAAGAGAGAAAATTTCTGCCACTTTTTTTTTTCACCATAGTTTTCTTTCACCTTTTCTCTTCTTCAAGTCTTGATCGGTCTAGCAAGAGAGACTTACCGTGGCCGGGTATGCCTCCGGCGGCTGTGAGTCTAACTTTGATACGGGATTGGTTTGAAGGGTGCAACGGACTCATCATAAAGAAAATACAAATTAGATTAGGCTAGGAAAAAAAAAAAAAGAAAAAGCGGGAGAATCTTAACAGAAAAAAGATAAAAATAACATACGTGTTATGTTAGGATTTGTTAACCAAGCCCGATCGACTTAAAGTGTGAACCACCATTCTAATCCCCAATCAGAGCAAATCAAGGCTACATACCTTGGATCATATATACCGAAAATTAAATGACCTTGGTGCTAGCCTTCTAGGTCTCCTTTCTCCTATTAAACTAAGTATCTTTGGAAAATGTATACATCTTCAGCCCTCCCGTGCACATACTACTTATCCAAATGCCACTAGATTGTGTCCAGACATGTTATAAAGTTTGACTCTAAGACGACATAAAAATACATGATATGATTGTTGAATAAATCTTGAGCTCCATGGTCCTGGACAACAAACTAAACATCCTGTAGAAACGCTAATCGGCCTGCCTCCGTGCTAATCCCTCGATCCGTGCGACCTTTGCAGACAAAACCAGCAGCCTCCACAGCACAAAGAATGAAAAGAGAAAAACAAATCAAAGAGAGAAAATTCTTTTCACCAAAATTTCTGTCCACCGCCCCCGCCACTCTAGAGTCCCGAGAAAAAAAATAACACAATCCAATACAATATCAATTAGGAACCATGCATGTCTATTTTCTATAAAAATTTGGGTCGGATCGAGAGCAACGGCCCAAGAGGCCAAGACCCAAAGAAAACGAGTCCACAAAGCAGAGCTCAAATGGACCGACAAGAATTAGGCTATTGGACCCATTTATTGAATTTCTATGAGCCCACCTGCTATTAACCATTTGTTTATTATTTCAGCCTGCAACTATGTTCTGTGTTTCGTTTTGTTTTATTAGATCCATATGGCTTATGAAAGGTGTTGATCATGACCACAAATGGAGTAATATGAACTGCCTGTGTCACCATGCGGAAATCATGGGTACCATTCATCAAATTATATGACCATGGATTGGATTGGACTGATCGTTTGACTACCAAGTTGGCCAATGCAAACGTGTGGGACATGCTTGCCAACGAGGATCCTAGCGACAATGAGGCGACCAAGAGACTTTAGAGGGAGACCAATGAAAGGGAAGCCACGGACATGGGTGTGACGGCTGCGTGTAGTGGGATCAAGTTGGCCAACGAAACTTGTGGAACATGCTTGCCGACAAGGATCACAACGACAATGAGGCGACCAAGAGACTTGAGAGGGAGACCAAGGACAAGGAAAGCGGTGGAATATGGACAGTAGAAGGAGGGGGTGGTAGCAGTGGCCTACGATGCTTTCGTCAACGCATGGCCGCAACGAGGAGAAGGCACGGAACGATCACAGCAGGAAGCAGAGGAAGAAGCTGCAGCAGCCGGTAGCGGTGGCCAATGGTGAGGCTGCTAACACAGACGTCGTCGTTACCGGGTGGAAGGGGGCACTAACGGCGATGAGTAAACAAGCTGAGGAGGAGCAGGCCATAGACGACGGCAGTGACGATGAGTCTGACGGCAAGGAGGAGAGTACGCCTCCTCGCACCAGTTGATAAAAAATCTTTAAATAATAAATTATATTGATAACTGCACAACATGTATCCCGTTGCAACGCACGGGGCATATTTTGCTAGTAAATATAAAATTTTTACTAAAGTTCAAGTATACAATATTTAGCCCACCATAAAAATTTCACCACAATTGGACCATATAAATTGCAGCTATCAATTACTCCAATTAATTATAGAAAAGCATGGACAAAAAGTTATAACAAAAACTTTGTAGTAAAGCATATCATTTTATGTGTTCAGTGTGTAGATATACTAATGTGAAGTCCAACGAAATTATATTTTCTATTTTATGATTTTTCTATGATTTATTATGATTTTTTAAAAGTTTTGACCAAAATAAATAAAAGAATAAATACAAAACCACCTTCAAAGCTGCTTATAACAGAAGCATGGAGGTAAGATGAATGGTTTTAAAGTTGAGTGAGGTATTTTACCCGGTTTTAGAGTTCTAGGAGTAAAAGAAGACTTTTGAGAAAGTTTTTTTTTGTGAGACTTTTGAGAAAGTTGAGGGAGGTAATATAAACTTTTTCCAAGATTAAAAGAGAAAAGAGCCCAATAAACTATCGTTATCCCCAGGCCCAGTCCAATATTTTTAGGCCTTTTTCTGCTAAAAAAAAAACTGTTCAAGGCCTTTTTTGTATCTACTAAATTTAATTACTAGCTGCAAAAACAAATTAGCCAACAAAGATCTTGTTTGGATCCATTAGCTGCTGCTCCTCTCCATGCAAAAGAATGATGTTCTAGGTTTTTTAGGAAAGACTAGTGCTCAACGAAAATTATGCATGTAGCCCTCTTTATTGGATTTGAACCGTGCTAACTAAGAATTGAAATAAATACCTCACTAAAAGCAATGCACGGAGGTATGTAGACCACAACCTCAACCTCAACTTGATATGGCCAAATCTAATATCTATGAGCTAAAACATCAAGTTTGTTTTGGGACAATTTCAATCCTAGACCATCAGGTTGTTTGGAAACTGAGAGAGTAATAGTTAGCTCGGTATGAGCAACTGCAGCAGCAGCCTCCTTTAATTCAAGATCTTTACTTTTAGTTTGAGGGCTCTCTTAACTTTTGATGGCTTGTTTTTTTTTTTTTTTTTTTTGCATCTATTTTAGTAGAAAAGCCCTCAAATTCATATAGACACACCATATGAAACCCGTTCGTAATTCTTTGTCTTCCCTCTTCCTCGCTCTCATTAACTGAGCTATGCACGCTGCTCCTCGGGGAGACCACACCACTTGGTGCCGGGAGATGGGTGGTGAGAAGAGGATGGCCCTCAGGAGCGCCAAAAACACATCGGGCGTCAGGTGCCCCACAACGACGTCGAGAGGAGGCCACGCATCGCATCGAGCATCAAAGACCCGACACTACACACTGGGCCACTAGGAGGAGTCATGTAGGAGCTAGGCCGCGCGTCGAGTGTCCTCTGACTACTGGGAAAAGGAGATTGCACTGAGGCCTCACGTCGGGCATCCTCTGGCCACCAAGGAGGAGAACCTCCGATTGTCGTTAAGGTGGAGACCACTGCTCGCCGAGGATAAGGCCAAGTGTCGGGCATCCTTCGGCGCTGATGGGGAAGAGCACCTCTCACCGCTGTCGCGCATCATGAAGGTGCCCAGGTGCGTCAGGCTCAAGCAAGCCGGTTCCGAACAGGCCGGGTAGGGATGTAAACGGTTGAAACAAAAAAAAATTACGGGTCTCTTCTAGGGTCACTAGGAATGAGGGCCTAAGGGATGGATTTGATGGCCTCCTACTGGTGATGGTTTGAGTGGAGGCCTTCTACACCTGTGTTTTTTTACTGAGCTCTCATTTTTTTTTTTTTTTTTTTGAGGCTTTTTGAGGGCTCTGGTATAGATGGTCCAATAGCTCATTGCTACTATTAGTAGCTAAATATTATATGTTATTAGCTGATTTAGCTCAACTAGTGAGATAGTTTTTAGTTATGTTTTCATCTAACAATTATTTAGACTATTAGTCGGACCACTTTGGATCCAAAGTAGTTATTAATTAGTGGCTCCGACTACAGCTCTACGAATCCAACAAGGCCTAACTATTAACCAATATGTGTTTGGATCTCTAGCTAGTAAGTGGATATATCTCTTGTAATGAACCGATTGAGGTAATCAAAATACGTATACATTGTTAGATCTCTAGCTAGTAGGCTCTATGAATCCAACAAGACCTAACTATTAACCAATTTATTGGTTTATTGCTTAATTACGAACCGATTGGCTTACTACCGGGATTATAAAATCACTGAGCAATCATGGGTAATTATCATTCCATGTTGGAATACTATTTATATAACTGTCAGAATGTATTAGCAACCGGTAGTGATTCTTGGATCTAGACCCGAAATTTATCCAGCAGTGATGGGTATAGCAGTGATTGCCCATTCTATATAGTAGCATTTGCTCTTTTTTTGGATTTGTGGATTCTATAAAATGATTCACAACATATAGAAATTGTTTTCTAGAGGGGTTAGGTTTTGGCCTACATATAGAAAATGATTCGTAGGACGTGTTGATATATACCCACCTGATCTAGAAATCAATTTCGTAGAGACGATTTTCAGCTTCCTCTGCAGAAGGATTTTAACAGTACTGGATCGGAGTCTGACTAGCACCACACAATCGAAATGATGGGGGTCCGCCGGCCGGTCCGTCGGTCTAGTCGTCCACCTTGTGCTATTCACTATTCGACTGGTCCATGGCCACACCACAACACACCTGTGGTCTTCATCGCCTTGCCGCCGCCGCCGACGACAATGGCAGTGGTACTGGATCGCAGTCGATCGAGCTCAGCTGGCCCCTACGTTGCTGTAGGTTGGGGTCGGCGTCTCACTCGATCTTCACAGAGCATTATTATGTACGGTTTGACGCGCTTGCTTGCTTACATTATTGCGCTTCACGACGAATAGCTAGCTAGCTCACAAATGCACACACACACTTCGTGCGGTCGATCGAGTGCCGCCGATCGACCATGCCTGTCGTGTCTCTACCCTAGCCACGGTCCTGCTGTAACTCGGATCACTTCTTTCAGATATTTGAAACATGCATGTTGTCCCTGTGTCCAGCATGCCACCACAAAATAATTACAACATTCCATCTATCCATCACCATCTATCTGTTGCAACTTGGCATCGATCAATAGTCGCAACAGCTTCCCAGAGACCGAAAGAGCATGAAAATGGCAGTACTACCATATATGAACACATCTGGTTCCGCTATCTCCCAACTAGGTCGTGTCAACTTTGGCCACTGTTTCCTCTAGTACGACACAGCACCAGCCAGCATACAATGCCTGGCTCAAAGTAAGAGATCTCTCGAAGTAAACATGCTAAGGATAAAATCTAGTGTGTCTGTGTATATATAGTGCGATATACACATGGGTCCCTCTAGCTAGCACAATCTTATCTACACATCATTTTCATTAGAAACAAAGAGCACCTTGTCTACACATCATTTCCACACCGAAAAATCCAGAGCACCCCATGGTAGAATAACTTGGCCAGATTAAACAGAAGCATGCATTATACGCTTTTTTTTCCTCGATGGCACGTCCTCAAGATAGTGCTAATTTAATTTTTGTTCATAATAAAACAAGACGATGGTTACAAACCCTAGGGAAAAAAAAGGAAAAAAATGTACAACAAGAAATGAAGGAGAGTAACACCTACACAAGGCCTTATTTGGATGCACATGTATTCATCTAAAATACATGTGTGTTGTAGTAGGTTGAGATGGAGTTTAGTTTAAATAATTACATTCCAATCTATTCGTTCAATATGAATTGAAATGGATACATGTGCATCCAAACAATCACCAAGAGCTGTTTTGTCCTTGCCAATGTCCAAATTCTCATTTCGTCTTTAATCTTCTCCAAGATATAAGGTGACCGAGATAGAGTTGCGGCGTCTATTGGAAAAATCTCACATGTTACGTTCATCCCAAGCGACTAGGAGTATCAATGTACGAACACCCTTTTTGGAGGCACTGCACAAGGAATATGGGCCAACAACATTGTCCACCACTCATGATGAGTTTTGTACATTCATCTCATTTACTAGTGAAAATTTAGAGATTTTAAGTTTGAGGAACTACCTCATTCTAGATAATATATGGTGCATCATGACATTATTGCTAAAAATGTAGTAGAATGACTCAATTTCTCATACTAATACTACTTATTAACTTGTGAGGTATAGGGCGACAATATCATTCAATCAGTACTCCAAAGCAGATTCTATGAGACAGATCCTCTGCTTAACTACACCGCCTCTGAAAATGGTGAGATGGGTTCTAGAAAATGCCCACCCTCTGGGTTGTTAATCATTTATAGAGGCAAGCATCCTAATAAGGAAATTGCCTCTATATATTAATCCATTATTTAAAGAGGCGTAGTCTTAGGAAGACTATCTCAGTTAACCGACTAATAAAGATAAACTCCTTAGGATGTCTGTCTCTAAAGATAGTTGCATAAAAATTTATTTTCCATATGAAGTCGAATGAAGATGAACTTCATAAGAAAATTATAAATCACAATGCGATCTACAATTTTGTAGTTGATAATATAGATTTTATTTGAAACTAATTAGAGTACCCAAAATTTGTTTAATTTCTTAGATTTTGAAATTTAAAACTATAATTTTAAATAATCTTGGATGTTGACATGGTTAATACCAAAGTTCCAGTTCTCAATACACAATAAAAAAACGTAGTTGACTAGTTTCAATTCGAAATCATTTAGAGTTTCAAATATGCGATTTAAGGTATTAGATTTTGAAATTCAAAAATTTTAAAATTTCCAACGACCTATAATGTTCACATGGATAGTACCAAAAATGTAGTGGCCAGCCCAATCTATAGTTGATAATTTTTTATTTGATGTGTTTTAGAGTCACAAATAATTTTAAAGTTTATATTTTGAGATTCAAAAAATCAAACTAAAGTTGTAGTGCTTGACAAGCTTTAAAACTTTCTAGTTATTTTTTTTTTCATTTCATGAAGTTACTAAAATATTCAATACAAGGTTACTTATCCTATATACAGTGTACTCATAAATAAGTATCACTAGTACCGAAACCTTTTTTTGTGCGGGCGCCTACGATTTTTTAGGTGGCGGGCAGCAGCGCGCCGACTCTAACGAGAAGGTCACGGATAATCAAAGTTTATCCGTGGGCGGGCCTCTTTGCCCGTCACGGTTAATACATGAACCGTGATTCGGCACGTTAGGATGCCCGTCCACGGCAAAGATTTCGAAAAAATAAAAAAAGGGCAAAAACCCTAGACAGGCCCGGCTCAAGCCATCCATGGGCCCGCCGAGCCCATCTAGGGTTAGGGATCCGCCGCCTCCCCGCCGCATGGATCCGCTGCACCGCCGCCTCCCCTCGTCACCTCCGCCGCGCCACGTGGATCTGGCCGGAGGAGGAGGCCGTGGAGGACGCCGCCGCCGCCCGGATCCGTGGAGGAGGAGGCCGTGGAGACGCCGCGCCGCCGGATCCGCGTGCGAGGAGGAGGCCGTGGAGGACGCCGCGCCGCCGATCCGTGGAGGAGGAGGCCGTGGGAGGACGCCGCCGCCGCCCCGGATCCGTGGAAGACGCCGCCGCCGCCGAATCCGTGTAGGAGGAGGTCGGGTTCGCCGATCCACGGGGGAGGAGGCCGTGGCCGCCGGATCCACGGGAGGAGGCCGTGGCCGGATCCACGGGGGAGGCCGTGGTCGCCGGGGCTTGCTCGCCGCACGCCGTGATGGCCATGTGCCGCCGCCGGGGCCGGGTGATGCCATGCGCCGGGGCGTGTCTTTGCCACCGCCATGGGAGAGGAGGAGGGGATCCGACCGGAGGTGGGAGAGGAGGGGTCGGATCCGAGCGGAGGTGGGAGAGGAGGGGGCTTCGAGTGAGAGAGAGGGAGGTGGGGGATCGCGCGCGACCGGGACGGAGGGAGTTGGTGCGCGGCGCTCGGTGGACGGAGTGAGAGACGAGTGATTTTTGGCTCCCAAACCCTAACTCTGTGTATATATATGCGAACATGTTATCGGGCCTCGTTTTGGGCTGTTGGGCCTCTCATTTACGTGGCGGGCCTTTTAAGATGCCCGCCACGGGAAAGATTTTTTGTGTGGCGGGCACCTTAACACGCCCGCCACGCAAAAGATTTTATTTTACATGGCGTGCGTGTTAAGGTGCCCGCCACGTAAAAAATCTTTCCCGTGACGGGCCAAAAAACGCCCGCCACGTAAAAAAAAAGCAGGACGTGGTGGAGTATTTTCCGTGACGGGCAAAAAAAGTGCCCGCCACGGAAAAGATTTTGCAAGTGCTCGCAAAATCATTTCGTTACTAGTGTATGCAGTGTAGTGGTAATAAGGTGTTGTTTTAGTTGAAGGTGGGTTTAAGTTTGAGCTACTTCACCGTCTTTTCTACTGTCTATCATGTCAGATTCCATTAGGGACACATGTCAGGGATCCTTGGCCGACACAGAGACCACACATTCAATGGCCATTGCCAAAGTAAGGGTATGAGTTTTGCTTAGATTAATCTATCATTGAATAGTTCTCTATCATTCTTTGGTTTGTAAGAGCCCAACTTCGATTGCTTAATCTATTTCAGTATATTCAGTTCCATTTTTTCTTATTCTTGTCATCTGTGTTCTTCGATTAATAGGCAAGGACTAGTCATCATGGTGAGGTCGACTAGGCAGTGCAAAGTTTTTTTTTTTTTTTTTGACAAAAGGCAGTGCAAAGTTACTAACCAGTGTTGTGATTCCACCGATCAGTTAGATCTTTCCGTCATTGGAGGCCGAATAGTGTGCCAATTTTCCACCAAATCGAGAGCCACATGCTGGTGTAGTGGGAGTCGACATGGCCATATTCATCAGACAGTGCGTGCAATGATTAGCCGCCAAGCTAGCCGGCCATGGCGGACAAAAAGGATGAGATTCTTACTCTACTTTGATCCATTAAAAGCTCTCGTTTTCGGGCTACATGACATTTGATCTGCAATTCGATCCGGATGTAGCGGTGAATGCACATTCCTCGGCCATGCCCTCTCAGCCTCACGTCCAGCATTCAAATTCTTCCACATTCCAGAACCACGATGCATCCCCCCTCTACCCTCCTCCATCGCCTTTATAAGCCTACTCATGAACTGATCTAAACTCTACTAGAACGTCTACGTAGACAACAGTCCGACAGCCGCCGCATTGCATTATTCCACAATCTATATATCCTCACATTTACAGCACATCACCATCAGGCAGCTCATGATGCAGAGCCGGCGGCGGGAGAACGGCAGCTCCGGCGAGCTCGACGTGTTCGGCGCGACGAGTTACTTCGCCGGCCTGCCGCCGGCGGCGCCTGACGACGTGTGTCGTCCCAGCAGTGCAACAGAGCTGTCGTACTTCCAAGCTAAGGTGGTGCAGCGTGACACGACGAGGATGGCGACGGAGGGCAACAGTTTCCGCGGTCCACATCAGCAGCAGCTTGCTGGGTTGCATGGTCACGCAGAGTGCCACGACAACAATAAGCAGCTGCTGCAGCTAGTGGCCGCCAAGCGGCAGCAGCAGCCTTCTTCAGGTAAGATCAGCAAGCTCGCCGCCCTCTTGAGCTTCATGGTGTCGCCGTCGCCGTCGCCGTCGCCGAGAGCAAGCTTTCGCAAGGAGGAGAAGAAGCAGGAGTCCCCGTCGACGACTAGGCTGCTGAAGCAGGCGGAGGCGGCGGCATCAGCAGTAGCAGGCGGCGAGCTAGAGACTGCCAATAATACCTACAAGGCGGCGAACTCCCCGTCGTCGTCCTCGCCCGAGAGCAGCGGCATGCAGCTGCAAGGTCTGTTCGGCGTGCACGACGACGACGACGACGAGCAGCTTGATCTGGGCGTGGCGACGGGGGACAGGCGGCTGCAAGGCATCATGGTCGTGAGGGGCATCGGTGGCGGCGAGGAGAAGTGGGTGGTGAGGTGCGTGCCCGGCCCGGGCGGCGCTTGGGACGAGGAGGAGCACCGTGAGATGAAGATGCTCGATGTCGATGCAGCAGAATCGGCATCAAGTGGTGAGCAGAACATCAAGGACGAGCTGCTTGTTGAGGTGGAGCAAAGACATGATGATGATGATAATATTGACCCTGCTCACAGCTGGGATAGCGATTCGAGTTCTGATCTCTTCGATTTGGATCTTGAGTACAGATAGATGATGATGATGTCGTTGATCATCTCTCTACTAGTTAGCTATCTGTCTATATATAATATCTCCATCTATCTATAAGTTGTTGTCTATATATAATATCTCTATCTAGAGCTAGGGTGTGAATGAACTGAGTTTTGTATCACGCATCTTCCCATTTTGCCTTTTTTTTCTCAAATACGCAAAAGACTTGTGCATCTTTGTACTAAGTTGAAATGAGTTTGTTTACAAATGCCTGAACACCTGGATTAGAGGATAGGATATTACAATTAAGCTTAGTATCCCCTTTCATGAACTCCTATAGTTGACTACTCACGCACTAAACAACCAAGCTTGCAAGCTCCTGCTTCAATCCACTAATCGGCGACTTGATCCATAGACTTGGCTCACTATGGATTCGGTATTCCGGAAGGATCTCACATTCTGTTCTTTCCAATTTTTTCAAGCCACCAATGCGAAAAGCGTGTTAGTTCCCTTCCTTCTATCTCCTTGCCATTGTTGCCTCTATCTTCCCTACCAAGAGAGGAGAGACTCCCCCAACTTGTCCCGCGTCAGCTCCAAGTGTGGCGAGAATGTTCCACCAGATTTGGTGGGAGAAAGAACATTCCACGATGATGTGATCGATGGTTTCTGGATCTTAATCGTAGAGGTAACATTGATCAGCCGCATCCAATCTGTGTCGTCTTCTTTTGTCCGCGGTCTAGTGTCTTCTCTTGATCACCAACCATAGGAATATCTTGACTCTCAAAGGCGCCTAGAGCTTTGCACAGGGCCTTGCTTGTAGGCTGACTTGGAGGAGTATGATCCTTCTGTTGTCCACCTCCACACCAGCCGATCTTCGTTGTCGTTGAGTTGGACGCCTGCTTTTGTATTTTTGTCACCCAAATATGATGAATCAGTTAAGCTCATATATTTGTGTGTTGTGTTGTGCATGCAATAAATTGAGTAGCTCATGAATGAACAATAATCTTTGAGTGGAGGGTACAGTTAGTTCCTTATTATTCGTGGATCGGACCTAGCTGCGTACTACGTATATACTGTTGCATGTAGCTAGTTCGTGTTTGCCTTGGTTGTGTGAACAAGCATGCAAAGCTAGCTGCATGTCCTGTGCACAACATAGATACGTGTACAAAAGCAGCTCAAAACAAAAGCTTTGTGACGCAAAAGGAATCAAGCGGCCCATGTTCAGTGTAGTGTTACGTGTACGTGGAGCAAGCCGTCTGTTGTACTGTAGGGACGACTCCAATGCAGGTGCAGCCTCTGCTGCCGGACACAATCTTATCCCAGCTTGCTTGCAATCTAGCTGTACCTGTCTGTCCATGTCCATCTACATGCTAGCGCTATTGAGCTGTGTTAAATGGGTGTCTCCTTCGCTTCCTACCACACGGCTACTAGCTATACACTACCACGTGCATCATATTCATATCAAATCAATCGCTCGATCAATGCGCGATGATCGGCTGGCTACATACGCATGTGTATGTGTGTGTGTTTACGTGAATCATAGCGTTACCAATTTTTGTTTGCATCGACTTTTGGACAGATTTGTTCAGGCCAATGACGGATTAATGTCTGAGTAACATGAATGAGAAGGACGACACCGGGAGCAGAGCATCAAAGTCGTTGTAGTATAGTGGTGAGTATTCCCGCCTGTCACGCGGGTGACCCGGGTTCGATCCCCGGCAACGGCGCTTTTTTTATTTATCTAATTTTTTTTTTTTTTGACCACTTTATTATTTATCTAAATTTGAAGAACGACGTGGCGTGTGTGTACTGAAAAATGACGAGGAGAGACGCGAGCCTAGCACGCTATGGTCCAACTTATACATTCTTAATTAATTTAGGAAGTGTTTACGTTTTAGTTCCTACCCCAATATCTATTTATTATTTAAAATGTTTAGACACATACATGGGTATTAAAAGTTGATTAAAAACTAATAACATAGATAATGAATTCATCTCACTATTTCCTGATAGAATCTAATTTATCCTTTTATTGGTATCCGAATACTTCATCCGATATTCCACGTGACATCCGATGTGATACCCCAAGACTTTTCAGTTTTCTCCCACCAAATAATTAGTATACTATACATCCTCAACATTCATTCACATCGACAACTAGACAACTCGAGTCCGTAGCTTTCAGTGAGGACCGAGGAATAGGCGAACGGCTACTCCCTCCGTTGCGCTGTAAATGTCGTTGTAGCTTCCTGCCCCTCCGCCCCGCTTTAAATGTCGTTGTAGCTTCTTGCCTTGCATCCGGGCAAGAAACTACAACGACATTTAAAGTGGACTGAGGGGGTATGTGTATTGCATAAAAGTTAATTCCTCCTTCTCATTTTATGTTTTTTGACTTTTTTTTTTTACTCTAAGTGTGTTCGGTCATCTTATTTTTAAAGTATTTGTGTAAATATAGTTAAATTTAAGTTATTCTTAAAAACTTTTTATTAATAAAGGAAGCCATTTTTTTTTTTTGGAAAGGGAGAGCTTAATTATATTAAAACAATGTTATTACAAACTGGGGCTAAAGCGGCCGACACGCAGGTCGGGGTGCCATTAGCAATAAAAACATCAGAAAGCTCTCTCCTACCAAACTGACACAAGACATGAGCTGCTTCGTTCGCACTCCGGTGACATTTAGATACTCAAAATCCCGGAAAAGTTGTAGGGCTCCCTTTGCTTCTTCAATGATGTGGCAACTTATAGAGCGATTTTTGCAAGGGTCCTTCAGATAGCATACCGTCGCAAAGCAGTCAGATTCCAGCCAAAGAGGCCCATTCCATGA
This sequence comes from Hyparrhenia diplandra, assembly GCA_015847255.1. Lineage (NCBI taxonomy): Eukaryota > Viridiplantae > Streptophyta > Magnoliopsida > Poales > Poaceae > Hyparrhenia > Hyparrhenia diplandra. The sequence goes on along the minus strand of JADLZK010011996.1, from coordinate 189,708 downwards.
GGCAAGAGTATGTTTTAGACCCACCCACGCTGCAAGGCATTCTGCTTCTTCAGCTGAACCACAATGCTTGTCATTTGACCAACCACGTAACAACACCTCGCCAACATTGTTTCTTGCAATGAACCTAAGCCCAAAGATGCATGACCGAGTGTGGGTCAAAACCCGCATCCACATTTAGTTTTATCCAATCGTGAGGAGGAGGCGACCAAGGAACCTTTTCATTTTGGACACTATGAGCGACAAAAGGAGGGTTCAGCCTGGTCGAGTAACAGGTTGCTTTCCTTTTACCTTTGGTATCCAACTCACAATTTGGGTTCATTTGTGTGAAGTAATTTTGAAAGAAAGTCAACCGAGGCAGATATGAGGCTTTCACCTTTCGCGAAGATGATATCATTTCTAAGATGCCAGACTCTCCAGAAGAGGAACATCAGATTGGCTCTTGTATTTTTATTAACACTATTGAGCAGAATCAGCAACCAATCAGGTCCTGTGTAAGAAAAGGAAGACTCACTAGGGAGGTCCTAGACTTGCCGGAGAGCTTGTCGGAGAGCTATAGCTTTTGTGCAACGGACCATGGCATGGTGTTCGGATTCAGGTTCCACGCCGCAGATTGAGCATGTGGCATCAGGGATTAGGTGGCGTTTCAGTCTGTTTGTTTGCACAGCTAGGCCATTTTGGGCCAACTTCCAAGTGAAGATTTTTACTTTCTGTGGCACCGAAGATTTCCAGATTGCCTCAAAATTTCGCCTATCAGCAGACATGCTTGTGCTACAGTCATTGGGATTCATCTCTGCAGCAAATTTGTATGCGCTCCTGACCGAGAATAAACCATCTGCCAAGCGAGGATATCATCACCCTCCTTTTCTGGAATCCTGATGTTTAGAATTTCTTCGGCCTCATGCTGAAGGAAAATTTGCTTTATAAGGGTTTCATTCCAACGTCTTGGGTTTTTAAGGATCAAGTCAGACACCCTGCGTAATCTGGTTCTCTTTGCCGGTCTAGAAATATTTAGGGAATTCGACCTTGGTATCCAATTGTCCCTCCAGATTTGGATGTTTTGGCCATTATTCACTCTCCGGATGGTTCCTTTTTTAACACTCGAGACCATGTTCAATGCCTTTCCAAGTTGGCGAGGAGTTTGTTGGAAAGCTCATATCTAACAAATTTCCATGAGGGAAATACTTTGCCTTCACTACTACAGGATTGATTTTGCGTGGTGTTTCGTTTTGATTTTCCGTGGCGGGTATTTGAGAAACCGCCACGGAAAATAGATGGCCTGGCACCCTCCCCGGCCAGGGGAAAAACCGCCACGGTTAATCGATTTTTCGTGGCGGTTTTTGTAAAATAACCGCCACGGTTAATCCATATTAACCGTGGCGGGCATTATTAAATAACCGCCACGGTAAAATCAATTAACCGTGGCGGTTTTCATAATAGGCCCGCCATGGGAAATCAGGCCCGAGCCAGCGGCCCATCGGGGCCCATTTCGAAGCACTTCATATATATAGCGAGTCTAAGATTTTTTCTACCCTAATCCACCCTCTCCCTCAGCTCTCTCTCTCAGACACTCTCTCACCCCGTCCCCTCTTTCTCCCTCGCGGCACTTCACGCGAGCGGTGGCCGGATCTCGGCACACCGGCCCCGCGCGCCGGCCCCTTCACGTCCCTCCCCCGACGCCGCCCCTTCCTCCCCTCCCCGACGCCGTCCCCTTCCTCCCCAACTCCGGCGCCGGCCCCTTCCTCCCTCCCGACGCCGGCCCCTTCCTCCCCAACTCCGGTGTGTCTCCCCTCCCCCATCGACGGCGCTCGTCATGGAGGCGCGGGCGGCGCTTCGTCGGATGTCGAGGCGCCGGCGCGGGCAGCCGGCCGCGCGAGGCGGCGGATCCGGGCCACGGCGAGGCGCAGGCGCGCGCTGGAGGCGCGAGGTCTTCACCGCTGGCGCGCGGCGCCACCGGCATGGCGGCATGGAGCTCGGCGGGCGCCGAGCACGGCGGCATGGAGCTCCGATCCACGCCGGCGGCATGGAGCTCGGATCCACGCCGGCGGCGGCGGGCTGACCTCCTCCTCCTCGAGCTCTCTGCCGCCGCGCCACGCTCCCACTCGAGGACGGAGGCCTCGAGCACGGCGGCATGAGCTCCGGAGCACGGCGGCATCCGAACCCTAACGGGCTCGGCGGCGGGCGGATCTGGCCCGCCGCCGGCCCGTTAGGGTTTCGTTTTGGATTTTTCTTTTTATTATTTTTTTTATTATTAACCATGGCAGGCATTTTGTCCGCCACGGAAAATCGCCATTTTCCGTGACCCTTCGTCCGTGGGGCGACAGAAAAACCGCCACGGAAAATCTTTTTTGTCCGCCACGGAAGATCGTTTATGCGGTAGTGCTTTAGCGCCTCGCGCAAAGGCTGTCGAGAACTGCAGGAGGCGCCATGCTCGTTTAGCAAGGAGTGCTTGGTTGAAGAGGGCAAGGTCCCGAAAGCCTATGCCACCTCTCGAGCTTTGGTTTAGTAATTTTGTCCCGTGCAAGCCAATGAATTTTTCCTTCTTTCGTGCTCATCACCCCACCAAAATTCGAATCAATTGCTCAAGTTCATCACAAAGACCTGCAGAGAATTTAAAGACACTCATAGCGTAAGTGGGGAGGCTCTGTAGGACGGATTTGACAAGAACCTCTTTTGCCCCACTTGAAAGGTATTTCTCTAACCAGTCGTTTGTACGCTTGCTAAATCTTTCCTTTATGCTTCGGAATTTTCCTTTTACCATTCTTCCTTCTGGAACTGGGAGACCAAGATATTTTTCATCTGCATTTTTATTGTCTGTTTCCCAGCTTCGGTTGACTGTCTCAATGTTGTTCTCAGAGCAGTTGCGCCCGAAAAAGAACACTGCATTTGTTATTGCTGATCAACTGGCCTGTGCTCTTTTCATATGTGCTCAAGATGTTTTTGACCAGCAGGGCTTGCTCTTCATTGGCTTGAACAAAAAGAAGGCTATCATCAGCAAACAGGAGGTGGGAGATACCTGGTGCATTCCTAGAAATGTGTAATTCTTTCAGCTGACCTGTAGAAATTTCCTTATTTAAGAGAGTAGACAAACCATCAGCGACTAACAAGAAAATATAAGGGGATAAAGGATCTCCTGTCTAAGACCACGTGACGGTGTGAAACCATCAAGCATTTGACCATTGAGGCGAACTGACAACTTGACTGATTTTACGCATTCCATCACCCAGCCAATCCATGTCCTATCAAAACCCAATTTTTCCATTGCCATCTCGATGTAGTTCCAGTCAACTCGGTCGTAGGCTTTAGCCAAGTCCAATTTGTAAGCGCACAATTCCCCTCTTTTGTCATTGCAGTGTTGGATGACATGGAGACATTCGAAGGCAATAATAGCATTGTCTGTGATCATGCGTCCCGGAATAAAAGCACTTTGAGTTGGTGCAATGATTTCTTTCAATATGGGGCGGAGTCTATTAACAAGACATTTTGAGACTACCTTGTAGATGACATTGCATAAACTTATAGGTCTGTAGTCCTTGAGCTCCTTTGCCTCTTTGTTTTTTGGAATAAGCACTATTACTGTGTCATTCACACCCTCTAGCATATGAGAAGAGAAGAAATGTTTAACCCCTTTGATGACATCATCTTTTAGAATATCCCAGTTTCTTTGGAAAAATCTAGCTGGAAAGCCGTCAGGTCCAGGGGCTTTTAGGGGTCCTATCTGAAAGAGGGCATCACTAATTTCCTCATTAGAGAAATCACTGCAGAGATTTGTGTTCATGTCTTCACTTACTCTCTGTTGCAGGTGTTCAGTAATTAAGTCAGGTAGCACTGAGTCATCTTTTGTGTATAGGTTTGTAAAGAAATCCTTTGTCAGCTTGCCCAATTGTTCTTCATCTGTTACTAGGTGGCCGTTGTTGTCTTGCAGACTTGATATCCTATTTTTCTTTGCCCTCCAGGAAGCCTTCCTATGAAAATACTTGGTGTTTCTGTCCCCTTCCTTGAGCCATAAAGCTCTGGAGCGTTGGCGCCAAAAGATTTCTTCTTTGTGCAATAATTCCTCCATTTCAGCAAGGAGCTTTTTTTTTTTCTCCTTGGCTGTTCATGACTACAAAGAAGTAATATTTTACATAAATTTTTAAATAAGATAAATAGAAAAACTTAGTGTCAAAAAGTCAAACGTCTCAAAACGCTTAAGATTCGACCGCACTAGATTGAGTATTACAAATCAACACGAATGATGCTGTTTAGAACATCATTTCAAAGATAAACGAAGATGCCATATGCAACCTTTCATGGCTAATTATGATTAGCGGTACAACTTGCTTGTCCTATTTCGGTCAGGACCGTAATGTGAGGCACCCAAGGTGTCTTTTGTCCACACTTATTAATTGAGCGGTAGAGCTTCTGTCTTTTTTTTTTTTCAAAAAACCAAAGAACGTCATTTCAAATTAGTTGTATCAACAATACGGCCATACATACCGTAGTAATTCGTTACAGGTTGATGAATAAAGCTAAAAAAGAGACGTGTATGAATACTATTATATAGCACCTTTATTTCTTTTTGTGGAGTCAGTACTTCCAGATCAGATGACAGAGATGCCAAAGTTTGTTTTAAGGCACGGAGTATCCATGGAAAATATATGGTGGAAACCACATGCTAGGTGGAAACATGGTAACCAACTCAAAAAATCATATCTAGAAAGTTTCAAAAATTCTGAAATTTAGCACACCCATACTACGTACCAATATGTGCCCACATGCAAAAGTTAAGACGTCAACTCAAACTAGGAAAATTCATACAAAAATAACAAATTTCAGTTGCATGTGCACTAAAAGGACAAAACCTTTCAATTTTTGTCCTTTAGTGTGCACACACCTGAAACTTGCTATTTTCATGTAATTTTTTCAGAAGTAATTTTGCATCTCAACTTTTGCATGTGGGCACATATTGGTACATAGTATGAGTGTGCTAAATTTCAGAATTTTTAAAATTTTCTATATATGACTTTTAAAAGTTGGTTTCCATGTTTGCACCTAAAGATGTATTTCCACCATATATTTTCACTCGCTGGTAACACTTTGGTACCAAAATATCCTCATTATTTATATACCTTTTACTTTTTTATTAACAGGGTTATGCAAAAGCCTATTTCTTTTCACGATGGAGTTTTTGTTTCTCATCTTCAATATGCAACAGTGCATTTCGCTCCATAGCAGTAGGTTTCGCTGATTTCTCTTCAAATGTGTTCCTTCCATTTCAAATTACCAGAGGTTTTGACTTTTCTAAATACATTTTTTTACTATGTCACTATACATAGTGTATATCTAAATGTATAACAAAAGCTATAAAAACGTACTATGCCACCATTACTCACAAGAAAAGAAAATGTACTGCCTGAATTTGACGCCCACTTCCTCATACTGCCAAGACCCGTCCGCTCTCTCTCCCTAGGGGCAACTCGACGCCATCACCGCCTTCGGCTTCCGTTCCCATCGCCCCTAGCCTCACTGCCAAAGGTGAGGAGTGGGGTTCGCCCTTTTTTTTTTCTAACATTTTCTCTTTTATTTTCCTTTCCTCCATAATAAATCGGGCTAGGTTAGGTTGGTCGTTTCAGTGTTTTCGATCTGGCTTTCTATTTCATATCGGATCGCTAGTGGATGCAACGTCGTCTTTAGTGATGGCATGCACTTCCTAGAGAGATTGAGGTATGTTGGCATAGTCCTTCTCGAAGCCCACCCCCGCCCCCCCCCCCCCCAACAGATTGTCCTTCCGACCGTCGGTGATGGTAATCGGGCGGCAACAGATCTACCCTTTTTGGTTGGTGGTGGTGATGCTAGCGACGTCAAATCTTATGTTCGGTTCTCACCTTCAAAAGATATGGCTGATGTGCTCTCATCACCCTTTAGTCCCCATAGTGGTTGAGCTTGCCGCACCTCTTTTGTGGTCTCTATGTTCGTAGAGTCTTACGTTGGTAGAGACTGGTTCTCGGGTTCAAATTTGGTGTACTTCCATGTTCGGTTCAACCATGAGAAGATATGAACGATGCACCAAACGCGAAGAAGATGAAATATAAGGACCTAGTGATGTGCTTCAATTAAATTTAATTTAAATTTTATATTGAGATCTCAGTTGTAAAAGGGGTTTGTTTTAATCTAATGAGATCCGGCCCCCTTCTAAAAAAAAAAAACTATGAACCAAGAAAAGGTAAAACTTCTTGTAATTGGAATGGAGTAACTGATACCACACCCTGGATATCCCCCCCGTCGGATAATAATTTCTACAATGTGTATTTCTTTTCTTTTCTGCATATTTAGAAATGATCCAAATCTGGACAATGAACTCTGAAGGCAAATTGCTTTCCCAGTTCAAAACTAGAAGATTTGAAAGTAAATTCCCATTCATTGACCTGAAACTTCAGGTTGTTTCTTACATACTCCTATTGTTTACACTATCAGGCAATCTACTTTCCAATTATGTCTTCCCTTTAAAGCTACCATCATCACACCACCTGCATTGCAAAGAATTTGTTCAGAGTTGAGACTTACAAACCATTCAAGTACAACAAGAGGATGTACAGCAGCAAGAAGGTCAATGAAAACGAGTTTTGTCATCACCATACCAAGTAAATGTTGTATCTCTGTAATCCTGTATGAATGTACCACTCCAACCAAATTCCTATTTTTATGGACTCAAGCAGAACATACTACACCAGAACCTTGCTGCAAATATTCAAAACAAAAGTGGAAGATTCATGTAGCGGTTAGTATATCACCACTAGAACAATGCACATTCATCCAAATAAGAGGAAAAGTCGGTGCATCTTTGTCTCACCGAGCATGCCTCGATGTCCTGGCACCCGCATAACAGTCTACCATTGAGCAAGTCTGTGGCCTGGAATGCGCCCCCTTCACTTCTCTGAAATATTTCAGTTCAAAATAACGTCAGCCTCATCCTGTTGATATTTTCAAAATTCTGAACAGTGCTTCCGTAAAAATTCTTGTGAAAAGATTGACTTTCATATTCCTAGTACCTTGTAGTAATCAACGGCGATAAAATTAGCCCATCGATTCCCTCTGCGCCATAGCATGTATTCACCATGTCAAGAAGATTCTGGGAATGCTGCAGACATGCTGTCAACTCGATAGGCACCGAGGGGAAGTAGTTCATGAGCACCAGAGATTTAGTGTTGTCATTGAGAGGAGCAGACTCAGCACGGTTTGAGCATTTCCCAGCATCCATCCCATCATCACCATCTGAGATCAAGCATACCAGTGGCGTTTAATTGAACTGCAATCTACCAAACAAAAAAAAAAGAAAAAGAAACAGGAACAGATGGCTCACAATTATTCTCAACCATGAAATTCCACTGGTAAGCAATGCCTTCTGTACTCTGCTTGAGCTGATGGAGGTGAATACCAGGAGGCGCTGGTTGCTTGCAACCATATCGCTGACAAGTGGCCAGTCCTGACCGTTCTGCGGCATTTTCGACACGGGAACCAGTAGTTCAACAGACCAGACGCGTTGAACACATTGGTTAGTCCATTCGCGCGTGAACGTAGTCTTCCAGGATTATCGTGGACGATTTCAGACGGATTCGCTGAAAAGAAATGCCTCGATCTCCTTGAAAGTGGCAATTGCAGGTTCCTACAATAAATGGCCACCCCAAAGTATGGTAAAACGGCATAGTCTGAAATACCTTCAGTTGAGATGTTATAAGGCAGGCATAGGCATGTTCAGTGTACTTACGAATGCAGTGAAATCGTTGCATTTCCTCCACTTGAATGGCACAACCATACGTCTCCTTGGAAGTCATATGTGTCGAGCATCAGTGCCCGGACTCCGTTCTGCATATCATAGCAGACGCCACCACGAGAATGTGAATTTCATTCCAGGTGGAGAGATGCAGAGCAGGACATTTGAAATAACCGGAAGGGACATTACATTGAGCTGATCAGTGACCGTATCCTCCTGGTTGTCAAAGGTGACTCGTGGGACTCCAGTGTGCGAAGGCTCCCGACGATGGCGTATGAGTTGTGCGTCGTGAGGTAGGCATACTTGTTGAACGGCAACGAGTTGTTCTGAATTCAGGATGTGAGCTTTATTCAGTACATGTACATGGGAGAACGAGTATGATAGATTTCGTCCTGGACTAGTGAGTGCTAGAGCTGGGACTTGGGCCGTGCGGGCGGCACGGCCCGCCCCTCTCGCGTGCTCGTGCCATTTCGGATCGTGCCTTTTAGGCACGGGAAGCTTTATCGGGCCGTGCCGATGCGGCCGCGACAAATTTTTTTCTTCAGCCCAAGCACGGCCCGTGGCACACCGGCACGACGCCTTCGGGTCTTTGGCCCCCAAGCACGGACCTCAATATATCTCCACTACTTCTCTTTTTATGGTCTAATATAAAGATAATATGTATCTTGTGTATACTATTTTGATAAAGTTTTAATGATTTTCATAATCTATTGAAGTATTAGATGAGAGGTAGTACAATAAATGCTGTAAAATCATATTATAGAGTAATAAAAGTGTGTATGTGCCACATTAGTGTCGTGCCGACTTGGGCACGCCCAAAATGCGGCGCGTGCCATATAGCCCGTCGTGCGAGATCCTAGGCACGGCACGCCCTCGTGTTAGGTATGTCGTGCCGCACACTTGCCCAAAATATTTCGGGTCGCGTGCGTCTTGGTCGTGCTAAAAGTTCGCGCCATGGCCGCCCTCAAATGGCACGGCCCAAGTCCCAGCTCTAGTGAGTGCAAATGAATAGTATTTTGTTTTTCCGGATATACTCTGAATTGATTTGTGATGGATCGACAACGTATCTGGTGTGCCAGAAATGGTAATTAATAAGAAACAAACAAAGTCTAGTAGAATCGTAATCTAACCGCAACAGCACAAAAAACTGCTCGCCATCCGTTTGTATAGGCCTAGAAGAGAAGAAATAAGGCAAGAAACGAAGCGGAGGCCGGCGGCTAGGCTTACAATGAGCTGGAAGGGGTTGGTGGCGACGGAGCGGACGCAGTGGGAGCCGGAGAACTTAGGCTCGCAGTCGAAGCACCACTGGCCGGCGCCGCAGTCCGAGTCCGTGGAGCACGAGTCCCCACCTGCGAAGCACCCATCAATCTCAATCCAGGGAGAGAAGGGAAGAAAACAAAGAAAAGGAGAGGAGTCGTCCTCCCTCCGGCGCTTAATTACTTACATTGGCAGCCGCTGGTGGGAGGAGGAGGCCGAGCAAGAGGAGCAGGAGCGGCGGCGCCAGCACCACAACCCGAACAGGCGCCCCCGCTGTAAAGGACAAGGAGCGGGCCATGTGTCTTTGCTGGTCCGCCCAACCCCAACAACCTCCCTCCCAAGGTGGAGAGAGAGAGAAAAGGGGGGAGAGAGAGAGGAACAGAAGCGCGGCGAGAAAGGATAATGCCGTTCAGGATTCTTCAAAGGATTCCTCAAGGTCTCCGTCCACCTTGGACTAATCAATCAGAGTTGGAGGTGGTTGGAGTGCAGGGTTAGCTTTGTCTGTCCCAAGATTTATACTCCATCCAGGACTGTCAGGTGGATTTGCAGCAACGGAATGCTTGCTAAATTCAGACGAGGGAGGAATGGCCGTGCGGATTTGGCAACTACGCTGTCAGTGCTTCTTGCTCGTCTAAATCAGATCCTCCTACAGTAACCACCGATTATTATATATATTGTATTCATAAATAAAATAAAAGATGTTTTTTATAATACAAAAGAAGAGAGAAAGAAACTCGTTGTGGCGGCTGCCGCGGCGGATCCCATCATGCGGGTTGGTGTTGCTTCCAAGGCGTTTTGTTTGTTGGGTGGCCAAAGACTGACTCCGGCTCCGGCTTCGTCAGGTCGCCGCTGCCCCTCCCTATTCTTGTTGTTGCTTCATTCAATTCAAGAGTCAAACGGTGACAAAAACGTATACACGCAGCTCAAGTCGTCAGCCGCGCGCGCCACATATGAATCCGTCCTGGCCGACCAAGCAAGCGCTTCTTCCACCAGCGACGCTTTCATAAACAAGAAAGTTGCGTCCGATAGCGTACGTCTCTCGCCTTTCTAAAAATAGCCTACGTCTCTCATCACTGTCCTATAAAAATCAATGAAAATTGGTGATTTCACTTTTTTTGTTATTACTAGATAAATACTCGTGCGTTACAATAGAGAAAAAAGCTACGATCATGTAAATGCCATGATAAAGTATAAACATGTATTGCACTGTTAAAGAAAACAATACTTTCCACCTCTAGTTCTATGTTATTGTTTTTCCCCGGATAAATTCCTCAGCTACCCCCAGTTTAACATTTGTTTTTCCGCCTCTAGTGCATAATAGTACTATATAATCCTGGGACAATCTTTGCCCCTTTGTATTTATGCTTCTATATCTTTTTATTCCTTTCTGTTTAAAATTATAAGTTACTTTATTTTCTTTTATTCATTTAGTTATGTATCTAGATAGATTTTGATACATGAATATTATGCATAGCAACATGAATGTACTTAAAAAAAAGTCAAAAGAACTTATAATTTGAAAACGAGAGAGTATTAAACAAAATATTGTCCGGGCCAGGCTCTTCTGTTGACACGATCGAACACCGTGCACAAAATACATCTTGTGTCGCCTCTAATTCATCCGTCGAAATACGTAAGGCGCAATGCCACTCTCATCCACATGAGACGTGCGGTCACAGAGGACAAACTAATTAAGCAAACGCTTATAAAGAACGACATTGACGTACCAACACTTTCCAATGCGTAGACGTGTTGTATGTGGATTAATTACTACTCCTTCGGTTCTTCTGATAAATTTAGATTAACTTCACCACTATTGATAGATTGAATGTTACGAGGCTTGTCCGCATAGGGACGTTGCAAAAGCTTAACCATGGACAATTAACTCATCCTATAATCCTGGAGTGCGTATTTTACAGAAAAACATAGGTCACTCGTATTTTATCAGAAGAAAAAAACTATGACTGCTTTCCTTGATGTCGCTCATGTTAAAAAGGAGAATAGACATGCATGGGGTGCGTTCAGCTAATCTGTGCCAAATAAAAACAAAACCACATGCCGATTTTTTTTTTTTTTTTTACCATACACGCCGATTGGTTGGAGGATTATATATTGGCGTGTTGGTATTTGCGATTAATTGCGATGCAACTTGCTGCTACTATATGTGCTGATCACCGTGTGCTGCGATGTTGTTCAGTGTGGGCTGCACTGGCTGCTAGCCAGTAGGTCAACGGCCCAACCCAGGAGAGGAAAGCAAGCCGTGCGCCCATGTCCACAAGGAAAAAGTCCACATTCCTCCCCCAATTATCACGTAAGTTCACTTTTTTTCCCTCAACTCCAAAATCGAACAAATCACCTCCCCCAACTTTTCAAACCATGCATTTTTCCTCCCTCGAGCGGTTTTGAAGGCGGGTTTGCTACGGTAACCGTGGGTTGCTACAGTACCAGCATATTTGTCTTTTTTTAAAAAAATCCAGTTGAATCTTTGAAAAATTATAGTAAATCATAGAAAAATCATAAAATAAAAAACCTGGTTTTGTTGGACTCCACATGAGTAGATCTACACAGTGAATATATAATATGATATGCTTTACTACAAAGTTTTTGCTACGAAAAATTTTATCTTTTTCATTTTTATTTATTTGGTCAATCTTTAAAAATCATAGAAAATAAAAAAAAAAATCATAAAATAGAAAATCCAATTTTGTTAGACTCCACATGAGTAGATCTATACAAAGAATATTTAATATGATATGCTTTAGTACAAAGTTCTATAAGGTGAATATATAATTAATTAAAATAATAATTCGTAGCTTCAGCTTCTATAATTATTTTGTCGAACTAAAGTATACCATATTGTATATTCACTCACTGTAGATCTACTCATGTGGAGTCCAACAAAACCGTATTAGCAAACCCACGGTTATCTGTAGCAAAACCGCCCTCAAAACAGCTCAAGGGAGGAAAAAAAATGCATGGTTTGAAAAGTTGGGGGAGGTGATTTGTCCGGTTTTGGAGTTGAGGGAGGAAAAACTGAATTTCTTTGATAGTTGGGGGAGAGAATATGGACTTTTTTCCTATCCACAAACACGTTGGGTATGGCCTGTTTTGTGTTTTTTGACCTTTAACAAAGCCCTGGAGTTTCGGGCACCCATTGTAATCTAGTTAGGTCGAACACGCGCGCCCAGGAAAAGAGTTGAGCAGCTTATGGCAGATGAGAGTTCCTTTGAAGGTCAGGGTTTTTCTGTGGTGGCTTACAAGGCACTCGATTCCTACCGAAGATATGACACCACAGGAACATGGCTCCCAATAGCAGGTGTTCTATCTATGGTGGAATGGACTCATGGAGACACGCCCTTCTGGAATGCAACTTGGCCAGGTGCGTGTGGGCTCTTGAGAAGGAGGAGATCGTTGAGTTCTTGAGCTATATCGACACGCCTGATGCCATGGCATGGCTAGCTGAAGTAATGCGAGGTCTCAAACATGGAGAGCTGACGAGAGTAGTGGTGCGTTTGTGGGCAATTTGGCATGCTCACCGGCAAGCGCTTCATGAGAATAAGTTCCAAAGCCCGCTCTCAACTCATGACTTTGTAGAAAGATTCATATCCAAATTGGAGATGGCAGAACCAGTGTTGAAGACAATGCCGGCAAGAAGTTCAACCGCAGTCAAGTGGATCAAACCGCCTGAGGGAATGCAGAAAATCAATGTTGATGTTGCAGTTTCGAAGAACTCGAGTCGATCCACGGTTGTGGCGGTGGCCGAAAACGGGAAGGCCGGTTCTTAGGAGCTTCGGGTGTTGGTTATGGATGGATGCAAGGACCCCGAAATAGCTGAGGTCGCAGCATGCCGCGAGGTTCTAGACCCGGCAAGTGATCTGAACCTCCGGTGCTTTTTCAGATGGCGGCGATTGTTCGAACGCGGTCAAAGCAATTCATGGTGAGGGTTTAGGGGTACATTGAGTTCTAGTCAAGGAGATCGGGAGCAGGTTGACAAGCTTTTCCAGAGCCAATATCATCCACGAGAGGAGAGAAACAAATGTGGACGCCCATCGCTTGGCTAGAAGTCATGTTAATCAATCATTTGATAGGTAGATATGTTTGGTTCCTATCGCCTCGATGGAGTTTGTAACAAATACAATGTGATATACCGAAGGTGGGCGGTCTTTCTCAAAAAAAAAAAAAAAAAAAAAAGTTATATTATATCTCTATGTGAGTATTTTCTTTTAGCAACATATCTTTGTGGAAACTAGCTTCGTGTGGAAACTATGAAAACTACAATCAATATCGAGGATCCGGATCCAACATCTAGGAGATAGGTGGATTTTTACAGTTAGACCCCCACCCAACCCATTGTAATCTGATTAGCAAAGCTAACGTTGAGGGTTAAGTGCAAATATCCTCGGACGTTGGATCGAGATCCCGTGGTCTTGATTGGAGTTTCCATAGTTTCCACACGGCTAGTTTCCATAGCATACGTTGTCATTATCTTTTAGGCAACGGATCAAAAGGTGCAAACAAACCTCTCTCGTAAATCGTGCAAACTTCTTATCCGGGTCATAGGATGTTGATCCAATGGGGCATACGGGGAGGTGGAAGTGGGGATTTACAAAATTGTGATTAAGGCGGCGGCAGCTATGTGTAAAATTACTCAATCCTCGTACCTTTGGATCAACATCCAAAGGCCTAGATTGGAAGTTTATAGGTTTGCACGGATAGGTTGGTTTACACCTAATCCGTTCCCTTTTCTTTTTCTTGTATGTATCTTTTTTCTTTGTAGGAGTAGTTATAAGTATTTTACGAAAATAAAAAATATATTTGCTACCAAAAAATGTGAAAATGAAACAGATTAAGGGCATCAAGCATGCATCTCATCGGGACAATCTCCATTATAAAAAAGTTAGTGTATAGAGTGTCAAATACTAGTAACTACTCCGTATCTAGCTACCTCACCCGATGTTGCTTTTGCTCAATAGTATACAAGATATTTCCGTACCCGATGTTGTCCGCTTTAGATTCAATACCGTATTCGACACAAACCGATATGGGCCCGTATATGCATTGGCCCAGTAAAGCACCGACGACCCCAGACCATCTCTTCTCTATAAAAACCTGGCGTCCGCTTTCGCAAACTCGCAACTCCCAACCAACGTGTCCTCGTCCTCGCCGCCGCCGCAGCCGCAGCCGCAGCGATGACGAGCTCGCCTGTAGACTTCCATCGGCAGCCTTGCCCGGACCGCATCATAGAGGACGCCGGCACCTCCTTCGCGATGGGGAGCCATAGGCGGCTCCCTCTTCCACTTCATCAAGGGCCTCCACAACTCCCCCAACGGGCTCCGCCTCGCGGGCGGCGGCACGGCGGTCCGCATGAACGCGCCGCGCGTCGGGGGAAGCTTCGCCGTCTGGGGCGGCCTCTTCTCCACCTTCGACTGCGCCATGATCTACGCGCGCAAGAAGGAGGACCCCTGAACTCCATCGCCGCCGGCGCCGCGACCGGGGACTCCTCGCCCTGCGCAGGGGCGTCCTATCCGCCGGAAGGGGCGCGGTGGTCGGGGGCGTGCTCCTCTGCCTCATCGAAGGCGCCGGGATCATGCTCAACCGCACCATGGCTAATCCCGCGCCTCCGACGGAGGAGGAACTGATGATGATGCAGCAGCAACAGCAGTACCCGGCAGGGCAGGATCATCCTGGCTTCCTCGGAGGAGTGCCGCCCAGGACGCCGATCGTGGTTGAGGAGGTTCCGGTCCCGGTCGCTGACTCTGGCCGTGCTGGTGGCGGGTGGTTCGGCGGTTTGCTTGGGAGGAAGCAGCAGGGCAAGGTTGCTAATGGTGGTGATCTCAGGTGTGACCCACTGGAGTTGGATTTGCCCAGCACGGCTGTTCCCTCCTTCGATTAGTAGGCGAAAAAAAATGCAAGGTCTTGGTCAGATTATAATTTTATTGCAGACTATACATACACAGTACTAGATTTGATTTCATTTTTTTTTTTCCTTCTGAATGCTGTTTGCGGGCGCTCTTGTCGCGATGATCACGTGCTATGTCGAAAGTGGTGTTCTCATCACTCGTCATCATGAGTACGTAGCTACACAAGGATTGAACCTCATCTGGTTCTTTTTTCTTTTTTCAGTTCTAAAATTCGATGTTGTCAGCGCCTAAGATTATATATGGTTATTTTTTTTTCCTGCATTTATATGTTTTTCATGTGTGTGCATCACATATAGATTTTGTCTCTGTCTTTCTCTGATTCACAATTCTACAACAGAAGTCATTTATTAGCTATGTATATCAGCTAATATATATAACACAAGATTTGTCTTGAAAGTTGAAACATGCAAGAGGCACCACACTGAAGATATGCAAATAGGTTGACCCAATATGTTTGTTTTGTCAATGCTATAGCTTGTTGGCATACAAATAGGCACCACTGGTGTGTGACATCTATCATCAATAAAAGTCTTTGGTGAGTTTGTCAATGGTAATTAAGTTTTACTGCCTCGGTTTTCCATCAATGTTCATACGTGTGCAAAGCGTGTTCCTTGTGCGATGTGGAGTTGTGCTTGTGTCTGCAATGTGTTTGTTAAGTAAAAGTGAATGTCAGTATGTCAGCATCGCGCATTGGCAATATGGCTCTTCCAACAGGCAGGACAAACGATAGCCAGACATTTAAATTAAATAAAACAATCCGTAATCAATTTTCATATGAGATTAGTCATTTATTATCTATTATTTATTTTGTCATTATTAGAATTTATTTTATTTGGTTGAATAAGGTTGGACCAATCCAATTACTTACAAAGCAACTCCAAGTGACTCTTTGTATTTTTTCCTATTCTAAATTATTAGGAATGAAACCTCTAACTTGCCTCTTTAATCGGATCTCCAGATATAGACATCCTCTATTCTGGATTTCTCGATATCCAAAGATATAGAGCGAGGAGCTCTCTAGAGTACGCACAAGAAGATGTAGGAAACGGTTGGAGGATATAAAGATATAGAAAACGATTTTTACTTAATTAACTCTATAAATGATGATTTTAAAAATATAAATTCTAGAAGGACTCTTGAATATGCCGTCATAAGTTGTACGTCCCCTTATAATGTATAAGTATGTTTGATGTTTACGCTTACACCACTACACAAACGGTTTTGTACACGGTCAAAGACGATTTATACCTATTATCAAAATTGTTATTGTTTAAGATAAGTCATTTTCATGGACAATTCTATCAAAACAACCAATCCTAAATATTGATTTTCAGGGACATTTATCTAAGGTGGTACTGTCCCTAAAAATGGCGGTTTGGTAAGTAAACTGCTCTTGAAAAAAAGTAAATGAAAGACCCTAGTTCTATAGTAGTGTTATTAAAGGATGAAACCACTATGGTCCCTAGATGTTATTATTAAAGGATGAAACCACTCTAGTCCCTAGATTTAGGATTACTGAAGAATATTTTCCTCCATGTTCATTTTTTTCGCTTGTTATCCGAATCGTCCCTATTCCAAAATTTCTATTCAAACAAACATAACTTAGACAAAAGAATAGTTTATCATTGTAGCTTATGTATATTTATTTTAGATATATCTAGAGACACGGTGCGTATCTAAATATACACTATGTATCTAGAAAAAAATGTCTTATAATTTAAAATACAAAGAATATTATTTATCACTTAGGTCTATTTGGACATGAGTTTTTTTTCCATGTTCCTGCTTTTTTTCCTGTGAATTTAAACTTCTGTGTAACTGCGTTCCAAAAAGACCCTACATCATTAAAATAATAAATTCAAGCCATGGCCTTTTCAACAGAAATTGTAACAAATGTAAATGGGTAAATAGAATTCTTACAGGGCAAGCACAAAGAAATGTTTCCCAACAATTTGTGGCCTTTTCAAAAACAAAATTGTAACAAATGTAAATGGGTAAATAGAATTCTTACAGGGCTTTCAAGCACAAAGAAATGTTTCCCACCAATTTATTTCTTTTGAGAGCATCCCAACAATTTATTTAAGAAGGTCCCCATTTTTTTACCTCAAATCCCTATCTTGAAATAGGACATCCGCTATCCCACAATGAATTTGGAGGATTTCTGCGTTTTTTTTTTTCAACCGTGTTATGCGCAACCAACCGTGCAAAATCCTGGAGGACATGGTGGGGCCCAGCCCAAAGCCTCGAAGTCGACGCCACGTAGGCACGTACTCCCCGTATCCTCGTTCCTCCTTCCTTCACTTGCGGGCTTGCCTCTCTCCGCGCCGCCGCCCGTGCCTTCCCATCGGCGTCGACGGCTTGCCTGCCAATCCCTGCGTCCAAGCCCGCCGCCGCGGAGATGACGACGCCAGAGACGTCGCGGGAGCCCTGCCCGGACCGCATCCTCGACGACATCGGCGGCGCTTTCGCGATGGGCGCCGTTGGCGGCTCCCTACCACTTCGCCAAGGGCCTCCACAACTCCCCCCAACGGCCACCGCCTCGCGGGGGCGCCACGGCCGCGCGCATGGTCGCGCCTCGCCTTGGCGGCGGCTTCGCCGTCTGGTGCGGCCTCTTCTCCACCTTCGACTGCGCCCTCGTCTACGCCCGCGCCAAGGAGGACCCCTGAACTCCATCGCCGCCGGCGCCGCCGCCAGTGGCCTGCTCGCAGTGCGACGGGGCCTCGGCGCCACCGGCAGGTCCGCACTCATTGGCGGCGCCTTCCTCGCGCTCATCGAGGGTGCCGGGATCATGCTCAACCGCATTGTGGCACCGCCTCCACCGGGGAGGAGGACCTCCTGCAGTATCCCGGACAGGATCCCGGCCAGTACTACGCACCACCACCTGGTTTCCCGAGAGTGCCGCGGGCGCCGCCGATCGATGTTCAGGAGGTCCCGGTCACTGAGTCTGGCGGCTCGACTGGGTGGTTTGGCGGTTTGTTCGGGAAGAAGCACCAGGACACGGTTGCTGCTGGCGATCGCAACAAGTCGGAGCTGTTGGAGATGGATTTGCCAAGGACGGCTCTTCCCTCCTTCGACTACAAGTGAAAAAAGGTTAGCTTTTGTGTATTCTACTTTAATTTCGTTGTTGCTGGTTCTTTCAATTGTTGTTGATTTGATTTAATTTTGTTGAATGTGGCCATTGTTGTTCTTATGCATGTGCTCTGTGGAAGTCTGGAGTACCTGGTACTTTTAACTTTTGAGTTACTTCCTCAATGGAAGCACACATATTTTCTCCTCACAGTGATCCAGAGTTAAACATGCAAAGTGTTTTAAATTACTCCTACCCAAGTAGCAGTTTTGTTGCAGTTCTTGAGAAAATTTACACCAAGCTCATACAATTAACTGATTTGCGTTTTGTGCTGTAATTAACCCAGGACCATAATTGGTATGCCCACTGTTGTTTCAGTTCTGTATATGTATGCTACGCAGTTGTTGCCTAGGGCATGTTGACGCATAAGGTGCAGTAGTGCACAGCATATTGGCAGATAATTCAACTAGCGAGAGCCAATCATCCGTGTATCTCTGTTTCTACTACTGATGTCACTAGTATGGTTATTGGTTTTGTGACCATTATGATTGTGAACTTCAAAGGTTTATGGTTTGCCCCACAAGAAGGCTGGCCTGAGGATATATGCTAGGAAGGAGATTACGAAAAAGGGTAAATGGAAAAATAGTGGCAACACAGGATCTATATATATACCTTCTATAGTTTCACATGCCTGACAAACTTTTGCCACTTACTGTCAGTTTCAGTCATAAGTAAAGTATAAACTTGCTTGCTTCTAGGGTATGTGCCTTACCTTTTGTGAGATTACCTTTCTTTATGTTGTGCCTGAAGAGAGTTATTTCTAATATGCATTTGGACTACTTAAACACCTAAGGATTTTTATGTTCTGTGTGGAGAAAGCACCTGCATTGAATTCTTCCAGTGCTTTGCATTTGGCTCTCTGATGCATGGATGTTGAGCTCCTGTTTAGGATTTATATTGCCAAATAGTAAAAACCTGGAAATTGTTGAAGTAGAGAAAACAGGGGTTGAATGATAGGTACACCATTTTTGAATAACCTGACAGGAACAGACATTTATATGACTTGAACTACTAGGTCTTTTTTCTTCTCGAATGAGAACTACTAGGTCTAGTGATGCTGTTTTTTTTTAAGTTTTCTGTATTTTGTAAGTATTATTAATCCCATTGAACAGTATAATGTTGTTCGACATACAATATTCCAGAGGGTTTCAAATTGTGCTGCAATGCTATTTTTATTTGTTGTTTCTAAATTGCCTCCTTGTTCAATTTATATTATTAGTAGCATGATGTTCAGATGATATCTGAATATCTTAGTATCTACTGGAGTTTCAGGGACTTAATATGCTTCCAAGATGAGTTTAATAAGGTTTCTCTTCCGTTCTTCCTTGCTCTGATCTGTCCACTTATAGAATTGCCCGTCCACCAAAGCACTAAATAGTTGATCCCATGATTTAATTTAGCTATACCAGCAATTAACCAGACATGCCTGGCCACCATTTAATGTTTAAGCGGCGTTTAAAAAAGCTAAATGGCTGTTTAGGTGAAGAATGGCTCCAAATAGTGATTTTTAGTAAAGCGCTGCAAACAGGCTTCATTTTTAGAACTACTGTTCACTTCAGGTTTTATATGTTTTGTAACAATTATGTTTGCATTTTTGTTTTTGTGTATGGTGCAAGTTGAATCCGGCATACACTCTGCAGCTCTCTTGGCTGCTATTGCTTGGATCAGGGATGATAATCCCCCCCATTCTGTTAGGTTTTGTATGTCTGTTTTTTCCCCTTAGCTATGAGAGTTCCATTCTTTCAATTGGATGCACTAATAACACATTCCTGCACTGTTGCTATAAATATGAATATGTTCCAAAATGCACACATTGTTGTGTTTTCATGTCCTGTGGTACTTTATTGTTAGCCAGCTAGAAATTTTCATTATCTGGATTTTGAATTCCACTAATATTTTCAACAATTTTCTAAGAAAATACAACACTTTATATTCTTAATATGGCTACAAATGTCCTTTACCTATGCTTTTACTGTAAATCAGTCGGTGGCCTTTGAGAAAGCAAAGTTGCAGTATTCTTGGTTTGTTACGCTGTAATTTTAAATAAAAATGCAATGACATTGTCCTAATATCATATATGCTAACGAACTCTGTGTTTTTCTGTTGTGTAGGTCACATTGTCCTACTACTAGGGAGGGGCATCAGAAGTTTAAAATGACTCCTAAGGCCTGGCGGCAGAAGAATTATACGGCAAAATAAAGCCTACCTTTGAATTCAAGGACTTAGTTTTATTTGACAAAATTCACTAATAGGCTTGTAGACTGAGTATAAGTTCACGAGCTTTTTGCTTATACTAGTATACTGTACCGTGTCGAGTGCAAATTAAATCTCCGTAATGACTTCATTCCATCTCTTTGTAGTATATGACGTGGTTCTATTTTGAAGTGGGAGGAAGAGATCCACGATCAGTTGCTCTGTTGTCACCATCATTTATACTGATTTATAGCCACTGCTTTCAGTTAAGTACTAACAATGGTCATGCCCTTAGATGAGTGTGCACTATGCAGACTGTAGAGCTTGCACTTCCTTCATCTCTCATAAATCACATGTATTGGTGTGCAGTTTGAGGGTTGAAGAATATATATATGCGTCTGGAAGCGGGTAGCTGAAAGTTCATTTACGCAACCGTGCGATAGCACGGGGCCTTTGAGATGGCAAAAACTGCTGTGTATCTAGTGTTTAGAACTTGGGATCGGAGGCATAACCGAGTAGTACTGTCAGATACAAGAGGAAGATGCTAAGAATTGGTGGCTAATGATTCAGTGTTAACGGCTGTAGGTGTGTTTGGCTGTTGTCGTTTGGGGAACAGATGTATTGTTCTGTCAGTTTAGCGTGGAGTTCAAAACAAAAAAGTTTGGCGTGAGTTAGGCTGACAGGTGGGGTCGGGTGTCGCCTTGTGATAAAGGCAGCTCTGTAATCTCTGAAACGCTATGAAATGATGAATGAGAAACTGAATCCCCATCTTCTTGCGTTGCTTATCTCTGAACTTTTTTTTATATATAAGTTCTCTCTGAACTTTACCTTCCCAATTCTTGTTGTTCTTCTGAAATCTCTGCACTCCACAATCAGTCAGGTCCTTGATCGGGCCCCGAGGCTTGACAAGTACTCATTTTTTTCTTTTTTTAGAAGAAACAAAAGGTTATATTACGTCAATAATTGTCAATATTGACTTTCTTTTCCCGAGGCTGCCTCCTAACGGGCGACTAGGGCTTCTCCGCTACCGGGCGTCGATTTGACTGGCCCCTCCTTCGACGACCTCTTCGCCGGGGCGGGTGGGGGCCAGGGTGGATCGACGTCCGGGCTCGTTGTTGCTGCTAGGGTGTGGAGTCTAGTAGATTAGGGTCATCCATCGCTGTCGTCGGTGATGGAGTTTAGGTTCCGGCGGTGGCGCGCCCGGCACGACAAATAAAGTTCCCGGGTAGTGGTGGATGCTTGCATGCTTCGTGGCCGGCAAATAATCGGCGTCGGGTGTGTGAGCTCTTCAGTCATCCTCATAGGTTTGTGACTCTTCCTCATTGCTGGGTTTCCAAGCGGCGGTGGACGTTTTCCCGGTCGGGTCCTCGTCCGGGCGGTGGCGGATTTTCTTTTCCTCTTTCCTTTTGCCAAGGGGCTAGCCGATTTTCTTTCAACGAAATCGATTCGCTTGGTGATCTGGGCGATGGATGATGCGGCTTTTCCAATGCTTGGTGTTCCTTGGCGGAAGCAAAGGTGGAATTGGATCGTCGTGGTGGTGTCAATGGCGAACTGGAGGTCGGAGACGAGAAAGATGACATTGGATCTTGAGGACACAATTTTAATTTTCTTTTTCTTAGACGTTCAGTTTGTAATAAGGGAGGATGTACTGTGCTGATGCTTAATATATCTTCCTTTTCGCAAAAAAAAAATGTCAACATTACAATCTGGATGGATTCTTGGGAGAATACATTCTAGGCTTTCTTACATCCAAGTACAGTCTAAATGAGAAGAGAAGGTAATCTCAGCAAGATCATGGGCTTCAGCATTGGCCTCTCTTGTGACATGAGATAATTCAAAGAACTTGCATCTCCCACTAAACTTTTGAATTTCAAAAAGAACAAGTAAAATAGAAGACATGTTCCTGGTTTTACTTCTCCGAAAGGCAGGTTTTACTTCTCCAAAAGGCTAGTAGCTCCAAATTATCGGTTTTCATCCATACCTCAGCAAGTTCATCAATACATAGCCCCATCACGTGCTGGCTTCTACAAGTAACCCTAATCCTACACGGTGAATTGAATACAATTCCTGGTGTCCGATGATGTCACACTCAGTCAACGATTCGCCCGGGATAAGTGTAGTGGCTGAATATTTAATTTTTAAATAGCTATTACTAGTAGTTTTTATTTAATTAAATTAAGTGAGCCTGAAAAGACTAATGGGCCTGGCCCGTTAGTAATTGTAAACCCCTCATATAAATATGGGGCAACTATTGTGAGGCAATCAATCGAGAATAATTTAGGGTTTTACCCTTCTATTTCCACCTCAAGCTGCGCCGCCGCCGCACCGCCGCCGCCGCGCCGTCGCCGCGCTAAGCCGCCGCCGCCGGCCTCGGCTAGCGCCGCCGCCGCCGCCGCCGCCCGTCGTTCCTCGTTATGTCATGCCTCCGTTATCCTCCTCACGCTTGGCCGGAAACAGTTTGTGACAGATTGGTATCCGGAGACCGGGCGATCCAATGGCCTCCGACCGGAGCAAGATTCATCAACAACTACATCACAGTCGTGCGGGCATCATCGCCCCCACCCTCGGCTAAATGCGTTCCGCCCTCCAAGCGCTCTCTTCATTCATTACACGTGGACACCGACGAGTTCACCATCTGCCACGCCTCAACTCAAAAAAATTCTTCACCCATCGGGACGCCTACAAATTCCTACAGAATTTGTTACGGATATTCCTACAGAAAATCCTACAAAAATTCCTCCAAAAATTCCTAGACAGACTAGCAATAATCTCAAATTATTTTTTCCGGAGTATGATAGTAAGAGAGATCCTTCGATTGGTTGTACAAATGCAATAAATTTTTTATCGCCAGGGGAATAAAAGACAAAGGATCGATTCAGCTTGCTTCGCTCCACCTTCAAGGAAACGTACTATCTTGGTTTATTCGTTGGGAAAAAGAATTGGGTCAGCCAGGTTAGCCGAAATTTTATGCGGCAATCAACAGGCATTTTGGGTCGCCAATGCATAATCATCTAGGCGATCCGACAAATCACACACCAGCTGGGAGACTTGTACACCTACACAAATTGTCGATTCCGGCTAGATTGGGCGAATTGACACCGATTGCTTGATCGTCGGCGATCTTGACGGCGCGTGATGGTGTAGATGGTGATTGGGGCTGTTTGGGGAGTAGTAGGGAGGAAGAAGAAGAGGAGGAAGAAGAGGAAGAAGCGGCGGCGTGGGGCGGGCGCTGCCGCGCCGGAAGGGCGGCGCTGGCCGGCGCGGCGGGCGGGCGCACAGGCGCCGCAGCGCCTTGAGCGGCGACGAGGAGGCGGCCAGCGGGCGGCGGCGGCGGCGGACGACGCGCACTGCGCGGTGGAAGGAGAGAGATTGAGAGCTAGAGGGTCGGAGAGTTTTTAGGTGTTACCCCTTTAATTTTTCTCGATTAAGATCCAAACGACATACAGCTCCCTTGTATTTATAGTCCAGTGGAAGACTTGCACGCTAAGCAATCTCTAGGAGGTTTCCTTATAGATTGGAATACCTCTCTCACAAGCAACCTATTTATTCCATATTTTATTCCTATCTTTATTCCTTAAATATTCCTTACTTAATTGCGGCTAAACCGACGCGGCGCGGTTATTCGGGCCGGCGGCGGCGGCGTCGGCTGGAGGTGCGCGCTGCCAGTGGCCTTGGGCCCTAGGCGGCGGGCGGTTCCCCTTGTTGGGCCCTATTCCGGCGATCTCGTTTTGGTTCATGACACAAATAAATTTACAAAGAACACTAAATAAGGTACAACACCTCTCTCCCAAACAATAAGTTATGCTATATGTTCTTTGGTCTAGCCCCTCTAATTCGAGATAGAGGTGCAACTACACCAACCACCGATATGGAGACCGCTATAGCATTGGCCAGACACTTCTATTTAGCAACACGTTGACAGAGCTCAAAGGTAAACATTCGACGACATTCAGATGTTCAAATATTAGTTCATAGATTAACTGGCATATCTACATGTCCTACTATGTAATTAATGATCACTATGAATGGTATGAATTTATTGGCTTTATTGGATTCTGGTTCAACACACAATTTTGTGGACTCTGAATTGGCAACCAAACTGAACCTACCGAGCTCTCCCTCACATCGATATCACCGAGTCGCTGTGGCCAATGGAGCACATATAACAAATGTTGGAAGGTATGATGCCATCGAATTTTCTATTGCTACTGAAAGTTTAAAAACAGATTTCTTTAGCATTAAATTAGGCGGTTATGATGTTGTCCTGGGTGTGGAATGGTTGAGCTCGGCGGCTATGATGTTGTCCTGGGTGTGGAATGGTTGAGCTCTCTAGGAACCAATGTTTAGAATTTTAATAAGCTGATTATGAAGTTCGACGTCATAGTCAACCTATCATATGGCATAGTTTATCCAAGGAAACAGATCCTCCGTCGTATATTCTTGTCCTTTCTTTCCGATACTCCAATGGAACCTCTATTGCACAAATTCCAACAACTTTTCAAAGAGCCTTCGGCCTTCCTCCTCAGAGATGCTATGACCATCGTATTCATCCGAAAGATCCTACTCAACCGACAGTTGTTCGCCATTACCGTTACCCTCAGATACAGAAGAATGAGCTGGAATGACAATGCACTGAGATGCTCTCTCAAGGTATCATCAGTACGATGATTTCATTTTTCATCTCCTGTTCTTCTTGTCAAGAAACATGACAAGACTTGGCGTTTCTGCGTTGACTATCGGACACTCAATGATACTATGAAAGATAAATTTCCAATACCTGTCATTGCTGAATTATTGGATGAGTTGCAAGGTGCCAAATTCTTCAATAAACTCGATCTTCGCTCAGGCTATCACCGGGGTAGGAATGTATCCTCCGCACATAGAAAAAACAGCCTTCGAAACACATCAAGGGCATTTTGAATTTTTGGTTATGCCATTTGGTTTATGCAATGCACCTTCAACCTTTCAAGCATTGATGAATGATATTTTGGGACCCTTCCTATGAAGATTTGTTCTAGTTTTCTTCGATGATGTTTTAATCTTCAAAGAAATCCTAGACTGAACACTTAACACATGTGGAAGAGGTATTCAAGGTATTGGCATCCCACAACATTTTCTTAAAGGAATCTAAGTGCCTCTTTGGTCAATCACAACTTGGTTATCCGGGACACATTATCTCTCGATCTTTGAGTGGTTGTTGATCCCGAGAAGATAGAGGTAGTAAGCCGATACCTAAAACTCTCGAGAGAACTCGGGGGTTTCTTAGGAGTTGCGGGTTACTACAGAAAAATTCATAATGGATTATGGTACGATTGCTCGATCGCTACAGATCTTCTAAAAAAGATTCATTTTTCGGACACCTCTAGCGACATCGCCTTTTGAGCATCTAAAGAGAACATTGTCTTCAACGCCAGTCCTACAACTTCCAAACTTCAACAATCTTTTCATCGTAGAATGTGATGCTTTCGGTATAGGTATGGGCGCTGTATTGCATCAAGGCAATGGTCTGATAGCTTACTTCAAAGAAAAAGAATGCCCGATAGGTACAAAAAAGTAGGCAGCTTATGAACGAGAACTCATAGGATTGGTAACAACAGTCAAACATTAGGGACCTTACCTTTGGGGTCAGCCCTTCCTCATAAGGTCAGATCACTACAGTCTCAAATACATCTTAGATCAACGCTTATCTACTATTCCACAACACCAATGGGTTAGCAAATTACTTGATTATGACTTCACTTTGTGGAATATAAACCGGGAAAATCCAATGTGGTGGCTGATGCATTGTCTCGATAGAACATTGAGGAATCCTCTCTAATGGCTATTTCGAAATTCAATTGGGTTTGTTTGATCAATTACGTGAGGAAATTGCGTTCAATGATGAAGCCATAAGTCTTTCCATAATCAATGGTAAGGATTTAGCATGGGAAGTCTGTAATGGTTTGATTCTCGTTCAACAAAAAGGTATGGCTTTCACCATCATCCAAACACCGCAAAACCATTCTTCA
Organism: Hyparrhenia diplandra; assembly: GCA_015847255.1. Classification (NCBI taxonomy): domain Eukaryota; kingdom Viridiplantae; phylum Streptophyta; class Magnoliopsida; order Poales; family Poaceae; genus Hyparrhenia; species Hyparrhenia diplandra. Next base: position 163,452 of record JADLZK010011996.1, on the reverse strand, counting down.
TGCCATTCATGATTCAGCTCATGAGGGAATACAAAAGACATTACATCGATCCCGTCAAACTTTCTTTATTAAACATGATTGACGCATTGTCAAAGAGTTCGTGAATGATTGCATAGTGTGTCAACGCAACAAAACAGAACATCTGCATCTAGCTGGACTCCTTCAACCCTACCAATTCCAGAACAGATCTGGGAGGATATTTCCATAGACTTCATTGAGGCACTTCCTAAGGTAGGCACAAAGTCAGTAATCTTAACGGTGGTTGACTGTCTATCCAAGTATGCCCACTTTATACCCCTCTCTCACCCATACACAACAACTTCAGTAGCTCAAAAAATTTTCTCAGAAATTGTGAGATTACATGGTCTACCGAGATCGATTGTTAGTGACAGAGATGTGGTTTTCACTAGTCAGTTTTGGCAAGAGCTCTTCAGACAATCTAATATCATTCTTACGTCCACATCAGCTTATCATCCTCAAGCAGATGGACAGGCAGAGGTAGTTAATAAAATTGTCACAATGTATCTGCGCTGCTTGACTGGTGACAAACCGAAAGACTGGGTGAGATGGTTACCATGGGCAGAATATTGCTATAACACTTCATATTATACATCCACCAAAACAACGTCATTCAACCTGGTCTATGGGCGCCACCCACCTACAATTAGAGGTTACGATCCGGGTGAGACAACCCTACCTTCTGTGGATGCTATGTTATCTCAGCGTGATGCTTTCCTCAATCAGACAAAGGTTCGTCTACAATTGGCACAAGACTACTACCGTAAATATTTTGATGCTAAACATACAGAACGACAGTTCAAAGTGGGTGATTATGTCTGGCTCAAATTATTATCCCGGTCTGCGGCAACAATTCCACCATTATACAAAGGCAAGCTCTCTCCAAAATATTTCGGACCCTTCAGGATTAACAATTTTTTTACTCCAGTTACATATGAGTTGAACCTACCGTCTGGGACTCATATACATAATGCCTTTCATGTCGGTATGCTTAAGACACCATGAGGAGAGATTCCTGGCGATATACCGGAATTGCCATGGATACACGAAGGTACACCAGTCCCCTCGAAAAAGGAAAACAAGACAGATTCACGGATGCTTCATGGGAAGATGCGGACTTATTCAACAAAATTTATTCAGATTTCCAGCTCAAGGACGAGCTGAATCTCCAGCCGAGGAGAGATGTCACACTCGATCAACGATTCGCCCGGATAAACGTAGTGGCTGAATATTTAATTATTAAATAGCTATTACTAGTAATTTTTATTTAGTTAAATTAAGTGAGCCTGAAAAGACTAATGAGCCTGGCCCATTAGTAATTGTAAACCCCTCATATAAATATGGGGCAACTATTGTGAGGCAATCAATCAAGAATAATTTAGGGTTTTACTCTTCTATTTCCAGCCTCAAGCCGCCGCCGCCTGCACCCGCGCCGCCCGCCAGGGCCCGCGCACGCGTGCGCCCCCCTTGCCGCCGTCGTTCCTCGTTACGTCACGCCTCCGTCATCCCACTCACGTTGACCGGGAAACGGTTCGTGACAGGTGATGGTCAGAGGCAATTAATTAAATGTGAGATCTCGAGACCACTCGTAGAACTCTAAATGTCTACATTCAAATTTGCACAGAGTTATTTGGCTGTTGGCTCCGACTCGAGTACTGACTTATCTCTCAGATCTATAAACAAAACAAAACAAAACAAAAATCTGACTTTTCTTTTTTCTGTTTTCGTAACATGACTGGATACTAATAACTTGTTAATTCGTGTACCAGTTGGAAACCTGTTCGGATAGGAATTGCTTGCTTGTCACCCGAGGAGAGGTGAATTCCGAACACCAAAAGCCGCAGCCCGTATATATCAGATTAGGGCATAATAAACACGAGAGACACGTCCAAGCGAAAACCGCTTCCGTTCAGACGATCATCGTGCTAAACAAGCTGCACCGCCGCTGCCAGAGAGAGAGAGAGAAAAACAGCCGCCGGTGCACGATGAGCGAGGACGAGCCGGTGTACGATGCGAGCCCAGACCCCGGCTATCGCTTGATCAACGACTCGGGCTCCGGGTTCACGATGGGCTTGGCGGGCAGCTCCATCGTCAGCCTCTTCGGGAGCCTCCGCCGCGGCGGCGGCGGCGGGCTCGCCGGCGCGGCCGGCACGCTGGCCGCCTACTTCGCCCTGTACTCCGCCGTGGAGACCACCTTGGAGCTCGCGCGACCGAATAACGAGGACCTCTGGAACGAACTCGCCGCCGGCGCCGTCTCCTGGGCAGCCGTCGGTGTGCGCCGGGGCGCGGCTGGCGCGGCCATCGTCGCGGTTACCTTGGCCACCGACTTCTTCGATGGTCGCATCCCGCTGCTGGAGAAGCCGCGGCAACAACAACCCCTGCCCCTGCATGCGCCCACGACACTCGCGGCCACCGGATTGTTGGGGATCCGCCGGGGCCGCCCATTGTGGTTCAGGAGGTCTCCGTCGTCGGTGACCAGGGGCTGTGACGACCTTCTTCTAATCTAGCCGCTGCTCCGTCTCAGTATACGCAAATTTAATAGGAGTATCTGTCTTCGATTAGGTAATCTTTTCTTTATTAAATCTGCTATGTATGAGTCTGATGATCGATCGTCAGGTCGTGGCTTAAGATAATACTGAAAATATCTTTTGGCATCAGCTTCTGATGACGTACAACTCCTAATAAATTATATATGTTATTATGTGTTATATAAGCTAGGCCTGCATGCAGGTGTTGTAATTTTTTATCAACCATACCTATATTAAAGTTAAGGATATAGCAGGGGTGGAGCCAGGATCTGAGAATAGGGGGGCAATGAACAAAGCAAAGTTGAACTGATAGCCGTACCATTACGCTGAACAGGGGGACTCTGCAATATGAATGCCTCGGCTTGCAATTGCTTCAATACAATTATCATTTGAACCAATCGCTTATAAAAAAACTATTAATGTTTACCGTCTTTCTCTTCTTCATATTGTGAAGAAATATTAGAAAGAAATTTAGAATCACATCATTTTCTCTTCTTCATATTGTGAAGAAATATTAGAAAGTGAAATTTAGAATCACATCACTAATGTCTAGTGACTGACTAACTGTTAATTGGACAAGAGATTACGTGCTACTAGTGGACGAGTGGCAACAATCAGCCGGCGGCCGGCCACGATCTATATTAGAAGGGCAGATCTATATTAGAAGGGCAAGGGACCTCTGAGACTGAGAGTCAGAGTAGCACCTTACCTCTTGTCATTGTAGATTGGTAGGACGTCAGACAGCTCCTCCTCCTCGTCCGGCTGGGGCGCTCCGGCGGACGGCGGTGCTGCGGTGCCGGCGTGCGTGCAGCGTCCGTTGGAGCAGCGGGAGTGCGGCGTCCTCGACCGGTCAACGCAGCCACGCGGGGAAATCGAAGAGACGCGGCCAGTGGGTCACGCGTGCGGCGCTAATAATGGTATGGTCGCTAACGCTTGGTATTCTGGGCCACTCTCAACTGGGCCTCAAACACAGCTAATGATCTTTTGGGCTAAATTAGGGGTATTAGAGACTTCAGTGGAGTATTGGGGGTGCCAGGCCCCCCCCCCCCTCCCTCCGCCACTGGATATAGCACAAAGACTCATACAAATACAGATACAGAGGAGTAGGATATAGAGTACCACCATAATAGCACAGAGGCCCTTAACAGCAGAGAAAATTACAAGTAGGTCCCTTGGATCTCTGCGTAGCGATTCTTTCGGAACCCCTCTAGAAGCCATGGTCGCCGTCCCCAAATCGGAAAGAGCTCCATCGCCACATGGCTTTTAGCAGAACCGCAGTAGACACTCGTCATGGACGAGATGAAGGCAACGTCGAAGAAACATCGGTCAGGGACACGCTCGAAGGTCTATCGATCTTGGACCCAAGCTCGTCGATGGCGAAACCAGGCACCGCGGGACGACCAAGCTTGGTCCACTCTCCATTCTTCCCTTTGGTCTAAGAAAGGGTTGCCGAAGAAACCCTAACAAAAGTTGGTTGCCCAACATGAATGTTACCGGGGAAACCTGGAAAAAAGGCATCATCATTTAAACACTAGCTATTAGCTATGTTATCACAGCAAACGGATGGCTCCCTGACACCAATAATATAGCTTGCCAAGCAGCCTTGTTCCCTATGAAAGCGCCCCGACCGTGTGTGTTGACAAAATATGCCAGAGCTCGTGTGCACTATGTGTATCGGTCGGTACGGTGGCTTAGCAAAAATTATGGCCTAATAGTGTATATTTCCTTCATCCCCAAATGAATTAATTTCTCTATAATCATCATAAGTCAAACTATGAACCAACTTAATAAGAAAGAACAGCAATATTTATGATATACTCTCTCCATTCCATATTGTAAGTCATTCTAAGAATGTTGGAGAGTCAAAAGATATCAAGTTTGTTCAAAATTATAGAAAGAACTATAAAGATTTGTGAAATCAAATAGGTATACTATAAAAATATATTTAACGATAAGAATCATAGATGAAGCCCCGGTACATACGAGAGTTTTCTAGACAAGAATGAATGAGGTACCCCTGTATATCTCGATTTTTTTTTATGTGTGTTTAGTTCGACAATCCATGGGGGATATGGATGGGACGGTCCTCATTCCATGGGTGTTTGTTCAGAGTCAAGTAGGATGAGCTGGAATATCCCTCTAGGGAATGAACATGCTCTGAAATTGGATCCTTTCGTCCACCAGAAATAAGGGGATGAGGTGGGACAAGTGGATCCATGAGCCATTGCCAAAAAAATAATAATAATAATAAAAAGACTCAGAGGTAAACCATAAAAATCAAATTTACCATCCCAATTTTTTTTTCCCAAAATATACCGAAAAGAGAGGGTGTCCTATCCTCTTCAACCAAACATAAAACCGGGTCAATTTAACCCTAAAAACTAGGTCCGGCTCATCCCATCATGACTCTGAACGAAATACACATAGAGGATGGAATCATCCCCAAAATTTTCTTAGTGTGTGTTTCAGAACCTAGGGGATGGAATCATCCCTAATGTCAGGGACTAAACTAATTTTCACTTCAATCCGCTTCAACACGTATGGACGTACTGTCGTACTGATACGGATACACGTGCATCCAAACAAACCCTTATTAGTTATACCTACATGCCCCTTATAATGATGGGCCGGAACACTAGAACCTAAATGGAAATTCGACACGAACTATATATTTTATATATTATATGTGTGCCTTTATGTTAATAATACAGTATACCTTATAAAAGTGTCGGTTGCGCTACTGTTCGATTAAACGAAGTGAGCTATTGACAACATTATTTTCTCTTGGTCGTCTGTATATTAAATTTTATCACGAGAGCGGTCAGTAAGTCGATCATTGGGAGAAATCCATCTCACCTACTGGATCGCATCGTAGACGTAGAGAGCTTGAAAGCAGCAGTTTGCTAACCACTCAAATGTCGGTTCTATATATACTACATTGGTTGCTCTCTGTACCCTGTTGACTTCCCGGAAAGTTAGGTTTGGCTTGGCTTAGACAACGGCCCAGCAAAAACGAACGTATATACAATTGCACGACCCTGTACGTACGTGGATATATAAATTGAAATTCTACGTATATACGTACATATAGTACATACATGTGTTACGTACGGTGGATAGTCTCCAAATAAACACGGCCGGAATGATTGAGAGACGAGAGAAATTAATTAAAGGATGATGAACAAGCAAGCAGGAAGGAGAGATAGCTTATGAATCATGCATCTTGGCCTAGTAGCTGTGGCTGATGTGCGTGTGATCAAACGTCGCAACTAGCGCAACAGCATCTTCTCACCTCACTCATTTAAACATGGCGAGTGACGTGCTCGTCCGTCGCCATCAGCATCACGGACACAGATCGTACACCTCCACCACACCAAAGATACCGTTGCCCTCCCTCTCTCGAATTGAAGCTAGATCCTCCGCGTCCCTTTCGACCTTCCCTCCCTCCGTCACCAACCACGGTTGCTTCAGGGCGGAGCAATTGCAATGCGGGACAGGGATCTGCCGCCATGGGTCGACGATGGATCAGATTCAGCGCTAGGCCGGCCGGCCGGGAGGTGGAGGAGCGGAGCCATCACCTCCGTCACACGCACGCGATTTCTTTCCTTGTTTTCAAATCGACTAGTAGTTCAGCTCGAGTCCTCGTTACGCAACGCCGCAACTCGACCAACCGGCGTCGGCCAGCTGAGTGATCGATCAGCCGCCCGGTGTGACGTGCCATCTCGATGGGCATCTCTCTTCTTCCGATCCTCTCGTCTCTTCTTGGCCGCTGCAGCATGCACCAGGCAGCCGGCCTTTTATTCACCCTGCCGGCCTCTAGCTTCTTCCTCCAGGATCATCAGGATCGGAGCTTGTGCTGCTCCCACCTAGCAGCAGCAGCAGCTTCAGCCGTGGTGGTGGTGTTGCTAGCTGCTACGTACCTTCTTGCAGAGCCAGAGGCCGCCGGCCGGTGAGCTCATCAAGGATCCATCCATGGGGCTCCGCCACTCCTCCGCCGCACTGCTGGCTCTGACCCTCGCGCTCGCCTACTGCTCCGTCGCAGGTTCGCCGTCCGTCGCTTCATTCATTCATTCATTTGAGAAAATCAAGCCTTGTTTCGTTCTTACATCTGATTGATCAACGGACGATCGATGCTCGATCACCTCTCCTTGCATATATTGCAGTGGTGGGCTACGACCCCCTGGACCCTCGTGGCAACATCACCATCAAGTGGGACGTGATCTCGTGGACGCCCGACGGCTACGTGGCGATGGTGACGATGAGCAACTACCAGATGTACCGGCACATCATGGCGCCGGGCTGGACGGTGGGTTGGTCGTGGGCCAAGAAGGAGGTGATCTGGTCCATCGTGGGCGCGCAGGCCACGGAGCAAGGCGACTGCTCCAAGTTCAAGGGCGGCATCCCGCACTGCTGCAAGCGGACCCCCTCCGTCGTCGACCTCCTCCCCGGCGTGCCCTACAACCAGCAGATCGCCAACTGCTGCAAGGCCGGCGTGGTGTCGGCGTACGGCCAGGACCAGGCGGGGTCCGTCTCCGCGTTCCAGGTCTCCGTCGGCCTCGCCGGCACCACCAACAAGACGGTGAAGCTGCCCAAGAACTTCACCCTCATGGGTCCCGGGCCGGGCTACACCTGCGGCCCCGCCACCATCGTGCCGTCCACGGTGTACTGGACGCCCGACCACCGCCGCCGGACGCAGGCGCTCATGACGTGGACCGTCACCTGCACCTACTCGCAGCAGCTGGCGTCCAAGTACCCGTCCTGCTGCGTCTCCTTCTCCTCCTTCTACAACGACACCATCGTGCCGTGCGCCCGGTGCGCGTGCGGCTGCGGCGCCCATGGCGGCGGACACGCCGGCACCGGCGGGTGCATCGAGGGCGACTCCAAGCGCGCGCTGTCGCCCGGGGTGAACACGCCGCGCAAGGACGGGCAGCCGCTGCTGCAGTGTACGCAGCACATGTGCCCCATCCGGGTGCACTGGCATGTCAAGCTCAACTACAAGGACTACTGGCGCGCCAAGATCGCCATCACCAACTTCAACTTCCGGATGAACTACACGCAGTGGACGCTGGTGGCGCAGCACCCCAACCTGGACAACGTCACCGAGGTCTTCAGCTTCCAGTACAAGCCGCTCCTACCATACGGCAGCATCAGTGAGTATCTGCCATCGTGTTGCTTCCATGTTTTTTCTGCTGATACATAATCATCAATACACAATACGATGGCAGATGACACTGGCATGTTCTACGGCCTCAAGTTCTACAACAACGACCTGCTCATGGAGGCCGGCCCCTTCGGCAACGTGCAGTCGGAGGTGCTCATGCGCAAGGACGCCAGGACCTTCACCTTCAGCCAGGGATGGGCGTTCCCGCGCAAGATCTACTTCAACGGCGACGAGTGCAAGATGCCGCCGCCGGACTCGTACCCCTACCTGCCCAACGCCGCGCCCGTCGTCGCCTCGCCGCTGGTCGTGTCCGCCGCCGCCTCGGCGTTCCTGCTGGCGCTGCTCCTGGTGGCATGACCAACGACCAAGGGCAACAAGGCCTCCATTTCTTCATTTGTTCTTGTTCCTCCCCCTCTCGTCCCTTGGCCAGGGGAGCAGAGTACAGTAGGCAGGGCAGTTTGGTTGCCAAGACTTCAACACTTGGGTTTCGCTTCGTTGCTTCATCAGAGGAAAACCGTCATGTATGTGATGTAACTTCAGAGTTGCAGGGCATTTTGGTTGCCAAGACTTCAGCACTCTGAATGCTGGCAGGGAGAAAAGAGCAGACATATAGAGCACAGGTTTTCTTTGATTTCGTTCTGTACACATAATCCAGATACTCTGTTCAAATGATATATGAATCAACATACTGAACAATAGCGTGCTTTTCTGAACCAAACAACCCCAAGATTTGGAAGATTTGTCTTTGGGGGCAGTGATAACTGATACGTCTGCACTAACCAATCTTCAGATATACAATACACAAAATGCGAATGAATCAACAGCCAGCTTGCAGGATCACAGTTTCACATCCGAATCAGCACACCAGAATCATTAATATAATCACAGTTTCCGTCTTGACAGCCACATTAATATAATCATCCTTACCCACTAGATTAGACTACAAGAAATTCAGGATGTTTGATGTGTCAACAGACCAATGTGACAATCATTAGTTTCAATAAACAGTTGCCTAAACATTAGCTAATCCATCAGTAGCGACTACATGCGAAGCTGTAAGAACAGCATCGCCGTCCAAATCGCGATGGGCAGAACGAAGGATGAGCTCTTCAGTATGCGTACCGGGGAAGAATTAGGCAGCCATGGGTACGCATCTGGTGGAGGCATGACGCAGCTGTCACCATTGAAATATATCCGCCTTGGGAACGCCCAGCCTTTCTCGAAAGTGAATGTCGACGGGTCCTTCCGAAACAGAAGCTCAGATTGCACATTTCCATCTGGCCCAGCCACCATAAGCAGGTCATTGTAGTACTTGATACCCCACAGCATTCCAGTATCATCTGCAGCAAAATATCGGTTATGATATTTGATATCGAATTAATATAAACATGGTCAGGAGGTGCAACAGATACTAACTTATTATTCCATAGGGGTTCAGAGACTTGTAGTTGAAGCTGAAAATAGTAGTAACTTTGTCGAAATTCGGATGCTGAACTACCAAGTTCCACTGTGAGTAATTCATACGGTAATTCCAATTCGTAACCGTGATTTTCACCCTCCAGTATTCCTTGTAGTTGAGCTTGACATGCCAATGCACTCTTATCGGGCACATATGGGGCGTGCACTGAACTAGAGGAGCCATGCTGCTCTTGCCCGGTCCATTTATGACAGAAGCCAAATAAGGTGAATCACCCCTACAAACACAAACAAAGAAAACGTTAAGTGCAAAATATATGGTGTCTAAGAGACTTTGTGAAGGGATGGTACTTACTCAACACAGCTTCCTGGTCTGGTATTCTGACAGCCACATGAACATTTTGGGCAGTTAACTATAGTTTCATTGTAAAATGATGAGAGTGAAACACAACAAGTTGGAGCCCGCTGAGCTACAAATTGGGAATATGTACATATCACGTTCCATGTCACTGCATTAAAAAAAGGCGTTCACTATTCAGTGACCTGAACATATGCTACCTAGCACACAATAAAGCTCTGACAAAAACCATAAGCCAGAGATTTTTATCATGACAAGATAGAGTTTTTCCATCTAGAGAAGAATGCCAGAACAACTTACCATGAGCTTGAGTAGTTCTCCTTCCGTCCTGAGAAATGAACTTCGTAGGAGGCTTCACCACATGAGCTACTCCACAACTGTATCCTGGTCCTGGGGCCTTCAGAGTGAAGTTTAAAGGCGCTTTCACTGTGTAGTTGGTAGTACCAGATCGGCCTACACTGATCTGAAATGATGCCACTGCACTGACTGGATCTTGAACCCATGAGTTAAGCACTCCTCCTTTGCAACAATTTGCAACCTGCATGTTGTAAGGTGCCCCAGGAAGCAAGTCAACAACTGCTGGATCCCTCTTGCAGCAGTGTGGTATATTGCCTTTGAACTGAGAGCAATCCCCTTGCTCTGTGGTCTGCCCACCAACCACGGCCCAGATGATCTCCTTCTTTGCCCACACCCATCCAAGATTCCACCCGGGTGCTTGGATATGCCGGTATTTATGGTAATTGTATATGGAAACAACAGCCTGCAAGTGCAGATTTCACAGAACACCATAAACACAAAAGAGAGCGTGCATATATATGTTCCCCACTTATAGTGTTACACTTATACTAAGAGGATGTGCAAAACACCAGTCAAGTGGCCATGCCTGTCTTCAGCATGAAAATAGCACTTTCAGGAATTTCGTAAGATTACAATTTAATATGATGCAAACAGAGAATGTCAGACAGAACTCAAATGTATTTCATATGATCTTTATGTGGTAAATTTCCTTGGAATTCAGAAAAAAACAATTTCTGAGCCTGTCATCTCATCTTCCTCAAACAATTCGTCATTTAAGATGTAAGGTCTTGTTATTATAAATAAAACAGGTCTTAACAGTATTGACAGTGGTACTTACAACATAGCCATCTGAAGTCCACTGCATGACATCCCATTTGATTGTGATATTCCCAGTTGGATCAAGAGGATCATATGCTTCTGCAGAAAAAATGTAGGAGAAGATCAGGCAATCTTTTGGACTTCAGTTTCAAGGTATGATCTTTCTTCTCTCCCATGAAGACTTAAAATGCGACAGATCTAAGACCACGCTATGTGATGTATTTTAATACACAAACTAAAACACCATTGAGAGTAACATAGTGCCTAGAATCAATATGTATTTCATGGACATGCACTCATGCAGTAGAAGCATAAGAAATTACACATTCATCCCTTAGCCACAAAAATAAATAACTACAATTAAGGCTATCCAGCAATCTATGTGCATCCAGCTGTAATACAAATATTGGCAGGTAGACTGGTTCATAGGATAGAGATGGTAACCATTGACATAAGAATCAAAGTTTACTAGAAATTACTAGGAACTAATAGGTCAAAAACAACAGTAACCACTGACACAACACGGATCAAAGTTTACTAGAAATTACTAGTAGGAATTAACTAGGTAAAAAAACACCATCTTCTATACTCCACAGAGTGGAAAATGTCAAAATAGGGAGGAAACTATGAACTAAATCAATGGATGTCCGGATGATGACATAAGAAAACACCTTTAATCTTTAACCTTTGCAGAGTTTATTTTGGCACAATCACCTAAGTTATCTAACAGTCAAGAACTCCTGAAGGACAAAGGTCAGGACATCAGAAATATTTTTTTTTCGCTGAACTTGCCAGTATTCTGAGGATTTAAGAAATGTTCCCTCTTGACATCTAACTTGCTATCTGTAGTCATAGTGCTCAGGTCAGTATATGAAAGGACAAGGACACCATTGTTTGCACAACTGATTGCTGCTTCTTCTCAGTGCCCAAACGGACGGAAGTTCTAATAACATCTTTTCAGGCGGGATTCATGTTTGGATTGGCTAGTCATGCAACTGTAAACAAAATCGCTGTTGCTATCATCAGATTCGTATTTGTGAACCAAGATACTATGGAGGTCCGGCCAAAAATAAGGATCAGAGTGAAATGCGCAGGGGCTCAGGTGACGGCATTTAGGGAGGCCTTTCAGCTTCGACGCAGCAAGTAAAAAATCGGATAAGAAACCAATACACCAGCAGCTGAGCAGAAATTTCACAACATTTTGCTAGGACTGAAGCGCCGGCTAGTGAAACACGCACTGACCTGCCAAAGGAAGATGCAGAGAAGAGAAGCCGGCGAGCAGAGCAGTGGCCGCAGCAGCGAGATGCTGGAGGAGGAGGAGTCGCAGCCTCGCCATTGCTCACACCAGAGAGAGATGGAAGAACCTGGGCATGCCTCCCTCCCTTCCCTCCCCCCCTCTTCCCTCCCTCGCATTTATTGACATTTCCTTTCATTGGTGCGAGAAAGGCAGAGCAGGGCGCCTAGGAAACCGTGTCAGCACTGCGAGACAGAGGACGGAGAGAGAGAGAAAGCAAAGCCTGCAAAGCTGCAGCAGCAGCAATGCGAGAGAGAGAGAGAGACGTTTCCCGTGCCCGTGCTCCGGGGTTTCTGAGCCAGTGGGTTTGGAACTAGTGCACGGAGAAAGACCGTTGAAGGTTAGTATTGGGCCTGATTCCATTATCGAAAAAAACGTATTGGGCCTGATTTTTAAGATGATGGACCCACCCACCCACCAGGTTTAGAGCAGGTTTGGATGCTCTAGAGTAGTTGGGTTAAAAATTAGTTTAACAAATAAATTAACTAAGATTCACGAGAACGTATCATGTGCACACCGGACTTATATGCAACCATGCTCATAACTAGTTGGATGTCTAACTAAAAAAATACTCAATCACCTATTAATCCTCCTATTTAGATGCACTATAACTAATTTAAGCTAAAATTATCTAGCCTCGTGCTATCCAAACATGTGCAGCTCTTCTTATTTGGTCGCTTGTATTCTTTTGGTCAAGTTGCATCACGCTATTCATTGGGTACATTAACTCATGTTCCGATTCAGATATAACTCATCATGTTCATAATCTCAATGCGAATTTTGAGACTTAGGCGTGTTTGGATCACGCCACCGTCCGCCCCGCCCCCAAATGTGGCGGCCACAGCCAAAGCGCCGTTGTTTGGTTCACATCCTATTTTTGGCCGCCACCGTGCATGTTCATCGTGTTGCTCCATCAACTTCGTCGTTTAGCATGCACCGTTGATGGCGAAAAGCGGCAAGGCGGAGGCGTGCTTTTTGATCGCCACATGCATGTGGCGAGGCGAACGCCGGCTTAGATCCAAACATTTGCATCGAGAAATGGCTGAAGCCATTTTTTTTTACGAGGCTCAATGAAGCATCACATTTTTATTTCAGGTAATTATAATGGTAATAACTATTTTTTTTGTTACATTATTGTTATGTTTCATGAACTAATTCTGCATTAATCCTACGAAATAATCATTTCAAGCAACAATTTTTCCACAATTGAAACGGAGCAAATACTGAATACAAATGTATCGAAATAATACATTCTCAGGGGTCCGTCCATGTCCATAAGAATACGACTGCTAATAAAAATAAATATAGATGTGCTTACTAGTACAAAATAGCCAGCCTCGAAATCCGTCACAAAAAGGAATCTAATTTCAGCTAGGATAAAACTGACAGCGACTAATATATGAGGTCTGCATGTCTCAAGCTAGGATAAAACTGGCATGAAAATTTTCGACTCTGATATGAGGTCTCCATGTACTGAAAACTTCTCCCGTCCCAATCCGTCAAATACATGAACAACTCTTCACTAACAGCAAAAAGGATATCCAACTCGGACGCTTCACTCAGTACCCTTGATGCTCGTAAGCACCATTTGCAGCCCCAAGAGATGAAGCAGCCGCCTCGTCCAGAAACCATACCAACTTTCCATCAGTTGGTTGAACCATTCTAGCCGGTATCGTTTTAGCGTCTGGGCCTTCTTGACAGTCAGAAATGGAGAAAGACACGGCGTTTGCCTTGTCTTCTCCGGTGGCAACCATGGCGATACTCGATGCCGAGTTTATCACGGAAGGGTAAAGGTGATCCTCTCAGGTGGAGGCTCTGGAGAGTCAGTGATGTAGGTGACCCAGTCGTCTTTCAGCTCAAGCGCTGGATGGTTGGGGAACAGTGAGGCTACATGCCCGTCAGGACCAACGTTTAGAAGAATAAGGTCAAATTTGGGGCAGTCGTTGCTCTCTGAGACTCCAACTTTCCGAGCCTTGACCAGCTGCCGGATGGCAAATTCGTAGTCAGTTGCTGCCTCTTCCACCGTTGCATTGTCGTTGATGGAGTAGATATGCCCGTGACGAATAGGCACCTACCAGTCATTCACATGTAACTCACGGTTATTGGTTTACCCAATGGAAATGCTTGGTATGTAAGGTAATAAACAAAATGAAAGATGTACATGATCCACACATAGCAGAGGCAAATGCAGTTAGAAAGGTGGAGAAATAATGCATCTTCAGCATGACAGTAGAGATGCAGATGCTCAATGAAGCATCAGTACTTGTTTATACACTCACTTTTAGCATCCTTCAGTAACAATTGTAAGAAAGTGTCAATGCATATGAACTCGTGCATATTTTAACCAATCATTCATCCAGTAACTATGAGTGGGAAAGCGTGATTGGATGCGGATGACAAGCAATTTTCAGATCAAAAGATAATCCAAAATTTAATCTAGGCCCCTTGAGTTCACTATCATGCTAGTTCTGGATGAGATCCACTGACAAACATCAATCCAATCCTAATAAAGTTTATATTTGATAACAATTGTTGGGCATAACATAACAATAGAAAGATGTGTCAAGATTTTTTTGTGGGGATATGCCAAGATGACATAAGCAGCTGCCAATCCAAGAGTAGTTGGAACAATAGTAGGTAGGAAGCCTTAATGTGGCTTAATTATTCAGAAAAGGATTTTGCATGAGCTGTACAAATGACAAACTAGGCCCATCCTAAGTCAAACAAAACCATAGGTCGGACAAAAAACAGTTTTCATAGTACACCAACAAATTAATGAACATAATGAACAGGTACGACCCAAATTTGTTGCGAAACATATGTAAGTAAAAAACTATATTTCAACTTACAGAGCATGGTAGCTAATTTTTCAAACAGATTGCACCAGATCAAAGCACAACGACTGAAATCATTCTGGTGTTCTCCCAATGATTTGGTGCAACAAAAAATGGATTTTGTGAAAGATGAAAGTGAAGTGACTTGGTTCAGAAACAAAGTTAGTACCGGCAATCTTCGTATTTCGTAGTAAAACTCAGCAAGTATTACCCCCTAGCAGATTGAAATGTAAAAGACCAATTACTGTTGCAGCAACTTTCCTGGTTGCTACTGGCAACCACACAAAGTGCTACACCGACCTTTTACAATATTGCTGTCAGTTTAAACTTTATGTCAAATATTAGTGCTAGCTCTGTATGTTAATTCTTGAGTATCTAGCACATGCCAGTACAAAGACAAATAAAATAAAATATATGTTTTTATATATAAAGAAACAGAAAAAATAAGCACCGTCTTTGAATGGCATATTGTGTGACTAATATTGTACTATTGTAATATGGACCTGCATTTTTCCATAATCAAATCAGTATAGCAAAAAGTCCTTTTCTATTTTTTTTTTTAAAAATTACACCGTGCAGCTTGGATTCTCCATTTATTTGAACTTTTAAATATTAATATATATTTTCTAAAAGTTGGTTAAAAGTTAAAAAGAAGAACGATTTTGGAAAAAGCCAAAGTGTGCTATAATTTGGACCTAAAAAATGATATTCCTCGTAATCATGGAGGGCCATATGTCAGATATGTTCCATCAGTATGACTTGGTGGGATTGTGAAACCTTACTACCAACTTCTGTCTGTTCAATGTATCTGCAAAACTAATCAAAGTCATTGACTTTACTAATATCTTACCCATGTTAGAAGAGTTGAAGAAAATTGTTAAAATAAATGACATGATTCTGTTGCAAACAAATCAAGATCAATTGTAGTAGAACATAAGAAGAATAAAAATTGGTGGACACATAAGCTCTGTAAAATAAAGAACAGATGCAACAAATACATGAACTTAGCATGTATCCTGTTGTGATATGTAAATTTAGTGTTTCTTTCAAAAAATATGTAAATTTAGTGCATAAAAAAATAAACAAAGGCCACATATTAAGTTGATATACCTTGGAGAAAAATTCTTCCTTTGTTAATTTGTAGTTACTCTCTGCATGGTTCTTTGCTACTGCACGTTCTTCAGCCCAGAAGATGTACCATTTAGACCAATCAAGGGTCTTGTTGTATGGTGCTTCACAGAGCTTCCTTTTCAAGAAAAAAAAAACAGTTCGGACTTCAGAGGGAGATACAAGAATATGCATACAGAGTTGCAGTTTTATTGGAAAACAGAGACAGCATTACCGCATATGTCTGACAAGAGGCCCTCCAGAAAGGGCAATAGCAAAGTATCCTCTTTCCTTAACTGAAATTTCTGAAGCTTGTGAAATAAACTCTGCTAGATCTGTTGCCATCTCGTCTGAACTCTCAAATACCCTAATTTCGCAGTCCTGCTTGGTTTCATAGGAGGTCATGATTTCACTCTCCATGGTTTTGTTTATTCCAGAAGGCCAAGACCAGCTGACATTTCAAATAACTTAAAAATGAAGAATCTGCCAAATTATGGAATAAACAAGATATGCCTTATGGATCTACTAATTCAAGCTACGCTTAATGAAGCAACGTGTTCATATCTCTGGTTACATTTTGTTCACAGTTCTGCAACACCTGTCCAACAGCAGTTCTACCATTTTTAGCTCGAGTGCTAGTAAAGAGAAGACAGATATAGTTAAGCTGTCAAATTTTAGGTTCGACCATTTCGAATATGTTTTGGCTAGAAAGAACTGCTTAAATATGACCATCTATGCAGGGGGCAGTGCTCTGTATCTCAAAATTTAAACTCCCCATGTTTTGTAGAAAGATCTCAAACAAAAATCACACCCCAATTCTGTAGAATGAACAAACAATTCAGCCTTGGTGGAGACTAAGGCAAGTACAACTCATAGTTATACCACTAAAAAAGAATAACAAGCTGCTTAAAGTCGACGTATGAGGATGAAATCTCTGTGGGGGGAAAACCTTTCAATACTTGGTCAGGTTATAAGAAACAAAAAGGCAGATCTAGTAATATCACGAAATCACCGGTCAGTACTCTCTTGAGAGCAAATAGCATTTTAGAAGAAAAGGAATCTTCTTTATCGTTTAACTCATGCCAGTCAGTGAAGGTGAAAAGCAGGGCAGGACCCGGAATGGAAAGACAGACAGGAAGCAAAGGGAAAGGGAAGCTGCCCGCCAGGGCAAGCTCTAGCAGCCAGCCATCATTTGGGCCAAAAACCAATTCAAAGATTCCAAGCTTTTTGTTCTCGGAATCACACAACAAAAGCATCCAAATTCCAAAGGAGGGGGGAAGGGCCCAAAAGCTGAGAACCCGTGAGCAAAGAAAATTCCATTCACTTTACTACTGGCACAGCACATACATACATGTGGTATAGGTAAAATGAGAAACGCTGGGCCTGCAACTGCCATTGCTTCAGGCAAAATGAGCACATACGGATGGATCGATCGAGCTGACACGGCAAGGACGAGGAGAAATCACCAACAAAACTTTCCCCAAATATAGGAACTTCCAACCAGTCAAATAAAGATACTCTGATCAAGGAGCATTATCTCCATCCCCCCACAGTTTAACCACACTCCACAGAGTCTATGCACCAATGCAGCAACAGGCAAGAACAGGAACACAATTGTGGGTTCTTGTGGCCCAGATCAAGAAGCAGTCCCAAGATCAGAGTTCAGAGCAATAAGAAAACCAGACCCCAAGAACAAGAACCCTACCTGTGCCGAGCATTTCCTTCCCCAGCCAGCCCCCTTCCTTGTTGCAACAGAGCGCAACAGAATAAAAGAAACCCAGGGGGAAGGAACAAGAAAGCAGGCATGAGTGCCCTTTATTATTTTATATCTGCTCTCGCGGGAGCATAATTTTAGAGCATGGCTAATAGATACGCCGGCTGCCGGCGAAATAAACTGACACGTCACTCAAGCACAGTGAGCTATGATGGTAGATTTCAATAGCATTTAATATCTCCATGGTGCAGCAGAGCCGCAAAGAGCGAATGGTAACCGAGAGCGGTGGTGGAGGCCCCACAAACATCTATACGCTCGCTTCCCGCCGGCGACTCGCGAAGTCGTCTGCTTCTAATCTCTCTCATACTTCCTCTCTCTTCCACGCCGATTTTTTTGTCGACTTGGAGCCCATTTCGCCGGGCCGAGATGGCTTCATTGTACTTGCTCTTACATGGAGAAGGAGAAGAAAGAATCGGAGAAAGGGTGACATCACGCAGCAAGAGGACGAACCTTATTTTAATCCCGGAATTTCGCAGCGGATTTCTTGTTGTTTTCTTGTGGCGTCTGCCTGTGTCTCTCCCTATCAGCCTGTGGCTGCTGCTGTGTGCGAGTGGGGAGCCTGCCTGACCCTGGGAGCTGGGAGCTGGGAGTGGGATTAAAGAAGGAAAACTCTGTCTGGGCTGGGGGTCCTAGCTGATGTTGCTGCTGCCCCCGTACGTGCGGGTGCGCTGATCCTTATCTCCCCACCCCCCAGGCGGCCACTGGGCACATGGATTCTCCAGAAGGAGCTTTGCTGGACTGCGATGAATGGCTGAATGCTGCACTTGTTTTTCATCAAGGTCATTCAGAAACACACTAGTATTATTGTAGTATTCCTGTAGGGTTTGTGAAATACTACAAGCTTTTATTTTAACAGGAGTTGTGTTTAAATTTTATAAGAAACAGTTCATGGCCTGTTTGGAACAAAGGAATAAAAAACACAGGAATAGAAGAAAACAAAGAAACAGGAAAGGAATTGAGGTGCAAAACAGAGGATTGAAAAAACACAAGAATTTTATAGGAATATGACTGGTAGGTGTTTGGAACACAGGAATATAACTGGTATAGGAAATTCAGAGTTAGTTGCAAACTCAATTGCTTAGATTAAAACTTAACAGTAATTTTTTTACCTTCTACGAGTCTACGGATTACTTTTTTTACCATATATATCTACAAGCTACAGATCAGTTGAAGTATCGAGAACGCCTTCTCTCTCTGAACGTACAACCATACAGCAACGCCATTGTCCACAAGCACACCTCGCCAATCTCCTCGCCAGCGCACAAGCCAAGGCACACCTCCCCAATCTCCTCGCCGGCGCGCAGTCGAGCAAGCAGATCGACATAGTGCGGTAGGATGGGGTGCTATCCCGCTGGCCGGATACAGCGCCGCCGGCAGCCGGCGCGTATTCGAGGAAGCTTCCATCCAAGTTTATTCATTCGTACTTGAGGAAGCTTCCATCCAAGTTTCTATTCTTTGCTCTCGTTTTCTTCCATTTCTCAGAGTGGATACTTGTTATTTCTGAGAACTAGCAGCGACGAGGAAGAACTGAAGAAGAACGCCATGACTGATGAGCTTGATTAGTGCGTGAACTCGCGTGCCAGCAGCGTAGGAATGATTCCCTTAGCTCGGAGTGGATTGTTTCGTTCCTCCAAAAGTACAGGCTTCTTTGCCGTTCCGGAGGAAAGGCTCGATGTCATTCCTGCGTTCCAAACGCAGTTACAGTGAATAATACTATAGGAATTCGATTCCTATACTTTTCCTGCGTTTTTCCCGTGATCCAAACGGGGCCTCAGTGTGTAGGGTTTGGGAAATGAAAAGGATTGCATGTGTGTTCCAATAATTTTGCAGGATTCTGGAGAAAAGAACTGCGTTTGTTACCGTAGTCAGGTCGGTCAAAATGAGTGAGTAGTTTAAACAAAAGTAGAAAAAATGTTAAATTGGACATAAATTACCCATTAATTTATGGGCCTGCTTGGTTGCGGGGCACGCCCTGCCACCAGAGTGTGGCAAACGCCACAGATGCGTGGCAAAGTGTGGCAACGTTTTTTGTTCGCCACAACGGTGGCGAAAATGAACCTCGAGAAAGTTAGGGCCGCCACACATTAAATGCCAACCAAACACCGGCCTACTCCATGTGGTCGCCACCGCTTGACGAGGCGAAGTCCGGCGGCAACCAAACAGCCCCCTATATTTGTAAAATAATAAGCAAATCGGGCTCTTCGACCGCCGATACAAAATATTTTCAAAAAAATCACAAAATTTCTAGCCCAGCGGTTGACCACAATAAGAAAAAAAAAGGCTGAAAATAAAAGGAGTAATCACAAGAAAAAAAAATATTTTTAGATCCCTATCCTTTTTTTTTTTTTTTTTTTTTTTTGAAAGTATCAAGAGCAATGACCTCCAATGTTCTCCTCGCTACGTGGATTTTGCCAATATGTGTTCCCTGCAAGTTGCCGACACAAAAAGAAGCAATGTGCCTTTTGTCACAGAGAGAGAGAGAGAGAGAGATTGTTACGTACCCATTATAAGTGTTGCAAAATGCAAACCCCCACCCCAAAGTCAATCCTCTTCCCCACTTCGCATGTTAGCTATCACCTTGTATTCTAAATTATATTTTTTGGACTTTTTTAGCTATATGGCCTAGATATATGATATGTCTAAATAATAAATAATAAAAATTGTTTATCTAGAAAAGTTAAAATGGCCTATATATAAATTGAAATGGAGCGAGTAGTTACCAAGCATCTGAGTAATAAACTCAATTCTCCAAATAATATTTATCTTATTGTCAATTGAAAAAGAAAGATTGAAAAGTTTCATTATGAAAATGCATACACCCCTTTGATGGATCAAATGGCAACACTATTAAGGCACTAATATATTTGACGAGATTATGTGCATGTGTTAGTCCCTAGATGATTCGAATTAGTTTGCCTCCATGTTTACATTCATAATGATGCCACTTTGGAAGATTATAAGGTTAAAAAAAAAATAGGGGCAGGGCACTCTTCGATCGTCATTCTCAACTCAAGATTTATTGAGGCTGCCTTCTTTTTATAAAAAAAAAGGGGGCTTGTGTAAAGTAGGTTAATGCATAGTTATTTTCAGTATATAGTAGGGATACAGGATACTCCCCTTTGCTCAACATTTTAACCAAAACAATTAAACTTTACACTTTAACTATTATTAGTGCTTTTACAATATATTTTCAAAACATAAAGATCGTATAATAAGATTTACCTTTAAACTTTCTTCATGATTCTCAACATTCTAATAAAAATAGTAGTCAAAGTTGCACCTCAAAGACTAAAATGTCAACAATACTAAGGGTGGTTTTGAATTTTCTGCAATTTAGTGTTGAACAATTATATGTTGTTTGGATGCAAAAATCTTTTGGTTCTTAGAACCATGCTATTGCTAAGTTGTGACTATTTAGGTTCAAAAACTCTACTCAACGTCTTTATTTTGTTTTCCTAAACCATGATTTCTAGATGCATGTGTTTGAAAAACAATGAGTTCTAGATGCCATTGTTTTTCTTCTTGAATTATGACATACGTGGATGGTTTCCAAAAATCTATGATGACATACAAACACATCCTTGGACCATATCATGTATCCCAAGCTGAAACCTAGATGTACTCGTACACGTATTTGTACATTTCTCTCAGGTACGTTTTGATAAAAAAAAAGGCTGAAACCTAGATGTGAAATTCCTCTTTTGCCCCCTAGCCTTTCTAGTGACAGGGACTTATTTTGGTTGAGCTAGCCTTCATCAGTTAGGAAAGAGAAGGGGTCATATTACGAATAATTCGCCTGGTCTTCTTCATGTGGAAGCATATGATGCATCAATCGTTGGCTGAAGTGACTGGAATTAATTGTATTCATCCGTGTTCAAACGGTACTCCTCCGTCCCAAAAAATAAATGACGTTTTCGTTTCCCGAGAAACATCTACCGGCAATTATATATTAAAATAGGATTAATATTTATATTACATAATTAGTATCATTGGAAAGATCTTTTGATCTAGTTTTTTAACAAATTTATTTGGAGATTTAAATCTTCTACGTATTTTCTATAAATCGAGTCAAACTTGTGGCACGAAAAACCCAAAACGTCGTTTATTTTGGGACGGAGGGGAGTAGTGCATTTGTGGTCCTTGGTACCTTTACACGGAAAGGGATGTACTCCTGTCTTCATTATTTTTTTTTTTTCGACCGCGCCGTTCGCGCGTATTTCATTAAGAAGGAAAAAAGTTCAAACAAGTTACACGGTAACCATATAGTTACCGATAGAAACCCTATGAGCTACCGGATACAAAGATATGGTGTTACATTGTTAAAGATGTGCGACGGGACAAAGACGCCGGAGATGGCACGAGATCACGCGCCAACACCCTCAAGGCCCTCCACGTTGAGCTCCATGGAGGATAGGTCGAAAGCACCATCCAAAAGAAGTTCGAAACGACGGCGCTTGGACTGGGACATGCCACGCCTAAAAGTCTCCCTCACCTTCTCTTTAATGGCATCGTGCCTCTCCTTGGTCGACATGTTCCCCGACCACGGCAAAGCATCGCCTAAGCCCGTAGGGTCGCATTGGTCGCCCTCGGGCGAGCCGCACGCGCCACCGCGCGCACAAAGATGGTTCTTTGGCCGGAGTCGCGGGGCGCAGCGGCGGGGCCCGGATTTGATGATGGGCGAAGCCGGCGGCGACACACCACTCTCAATCTCCGCTTGCCGCTACGGCCGGTTCGGCTCAACCTCGTCCCCGGAGGGACGAAGGTGGCGCCACAAATACAACCATGGTGCCAACAAAGAGTCCCGGATCTCCCGTTGTCGACGCCCGCCAAGTGAGGCGGCGGTGACAACCTCGTCCGCGGCAGATGACACCGGAGGCGGCTTCGAGGGAGCGGCGCGGTGGTTCCTCCCCATCGAAGGGGCCTCCACGAACGGGCCGAGGTCGTAAACTCCGCCGCCACTAGATCCGCCCACCCGGTCGGCCGCACCAAGGGGCGGGTGTTGGAGAGCGGGAGTCCCACAAGAGCCGCGGCGTAGGGTCCGTCCCCACGGTTCAACAAGCATTGGGTCCCCCAAACGGGAGGCTCCACGGCTTGACGCTGCTCGGTCCGCCAACGGGTCGATGCGGCCCGGCGGAAGCTCACGAGGTGGTGACCTTTGGCAAAGGGTCAACGACATCCCTTGTCGGCGACGACGGTTGGCCACCCTCGAAGGCTTGCGTCTCACGCCCGATGACGACGGGCGACGATGGTGGCCGCGGCCGGCGCCCCACCGGTGTGCGCATCGCCCGGGGCGAGGCACCCCCGCGCGCCCGCACGCCGGCCGAGGGAGCCGGGCGAGAATCTCCCCACGCGGATCGGGGCCACGCGGTCTCGGTCTCGACCGCCGAGAGCCCCTGCCGCCGCCACCGCGCCGAGCGCACAACTTCGCCGGAGTGTCGCCGAGGTGGACGACGGTGCTTGCAATCCGGGCCCGGTGCCTCATGCTAAGGCGATGAGGCGGCGGACGCAGGGACGTCTGTAATCGACGGCGATATGGTCGCCCGCCAAGCGGTTGAAGCGGCCGACGAGTGAGGGCGGCACAGTCGGCCGGGCGGCGACGGGGAGGTGGTGCGGAGGCGCCCGGACGACGGCTTTGGACAAGCGTGAAGCCATCGGCGTCGACAGCGCATCCACACGAGGGACGTGGTGCCGAGAGGTAGAAGGGCGACAAGGAAGGCATTGGCCGAGCCGCCGTTGATGCACGGGCACCCCGCCGACCGGGTCGTGGCCGAGTCGCAGTACGCTGGCACACGAAAGCGGCCGGGAGGGCGCGGGAGCCGTCGTCGCCCCCGACTGGCACGGCGACGTCCGACGAGGGGCGACGATGTCGCCCCTCAAGGAGAAGGCGACCGGGCGTGAGGTGTTCTTTGACCCCTCACAAAGGCGCCGCCGCCAAAACGGCGGCGAGGGGGCTCGACCAGGCGGCCCCACGGCACGCACCGGCCGGAGGGAGGGCAAATCATCGCCGACGTGTCGTCCTCATCATCAGCCCACCGCCGATGCTTTGCGCCCCCCCCGAGCCGGCACCGGGTAGGAATGGCGCGGCATGGGGGGAAGTGGGAAGACGACCGATGAAGGAGGGGGCGTAAAGGCGGATGGGGACGACGCCGGGGTCGAGAGGCCATGTCGTGGCCCTCATCGCCCCTCAGGAACGTCTTCAACGCTGAGAAGCGAGCCGGGATAAGATGGAGACCGGTCCTCCTGTAGTTATATAGGGGAGCATGTCTCACAATCACCACATATATAGGTGAGTGGTATAGTTGTGCTAGTAAAAACATTATTACATCCAGTACACCCGACAACCTCATAGCTTGTGCCCTCTGGCCATATACTCTGAATTATCAACCGGCTGGTGAGGAGCAAACATGTGGTCATACTCTAGTAACTCTACAAATATCACAAGTTCAGCTTACTAGGGGTGTATTTAGTCACTTATTACGCACATCACCAGACCAGACAGATGAACTGACGTGCCAGAACTGGTTTTAACATTTGTTTAGTCATGATGATGAACAGTGGCACGCAACCGATGTTTTCTTAAAACTACAGTTCAAGGAGATTTTTCTGGTTGTGTGGTCTGGGCAAACGATGTACTACATGAAAACAATGGCAAAAGATCTATCAAAGTGAGACCAACACAACGCTATGAAAATTGACTGTAGCTGTTATCTGGCCAGAATAAAATTTGCCTTGCCTGTAACTATTAGTGCAAGCACAGCTGCGGATTGGTTAGGAACAGCCGAATCCTGTCATTTTCAGCGTCACAGGAAGCAACAGAAGATTTCAAATCAGAGTTGCCGATATAGAGCACAGCATTAGAAGTATGAAGGCGCGCCGTCTAGGCCGCCTCTGAAGGTGTCCACGTATGCTTCGTCCCTTTTCGTGCGTTAGATAGAAATTTCACGATCCAGATGAGGTTGTCCCCTTCCTCGCATGCATGCAAGCACATGTTCAATGAAGTGAGGGGACATATACATGGAAGCAAGTGGATGTACACATGCACTTGGCCTCACATGTCACCATGCATGCATGGCCAGGGACGTCTGAAAGGACACATGTGAATGAAAAAAAAATAAACATGCATGCATGGAAAGGACAAAGATTAGACATGCATGCATGCAAAGGACAATTCCATGCAGAAGACAACAACAATGTAAAAATTGGTTCTCAGAAGGACAACATGCAAAAAAAACAAATTGTAGTTGTCCATCGCATGCAAAAAAAAATTAGATCTTTGCATGTGTAGATCTTTGCATGTGAAGGACAACTCCAATTTATTTTTCTGCATGTTGTCCTTCACACGTAAAGATCTACTTTTTTTGCATGGAATCTACTTTTTGCATGAGGACAATATGCAGAAAAAGTAAATTGGAGTTTTTGCATGGAATCTACTTTTTGCATGAGGACAACATGCAGAAAAGTAAATTGGAGTTGTCCTCGCATGCAAAAAAAAAAAAGTAGGTTCCATGCATGTGTCCTCATGCAAAAAAGTCGATTACATGCATGCAAATCCTAATGTCTTTCTTGCATTATTTCAGATCAGGTGGATGCATTAGATGGTAATTAACAACATGCATCAGATCAAGTGGACACTGAATGAAGTGAATAGGTAAGTGAACAGCAAGAACCTACTACATGCAGAAAGCAACCTGAGATGAGGCCACAAGGATAATACAAAAATTACATGTGTCCTTTACAAAAATTTTACTACGACATAAGGAAGTTACATCACATGTGGCTTCTCCCTTTTTAAATGAATTTACTATAATCTAGATACTACATATATTTTTCATTTTTCATGTACACAATACTTTCCAAAGCTATATAAGAATAAAACTTAGTATAGGCTGCAGAAATTTAATTCGCAATGGGTGCTACAATATTAGCTTTTTTACCATGAACATAGATACCGTAGGTAGCTAATATTACCTTTTTTACACCATGTATGCTAGGCTTTGTTGCTTCGGAAAAAACACAACATGGGCAAAATAGGTCAAAAGTAGGTCCTATTTAGCCTGTCTCCTTCCTACGAGTAGACAAAATAGCTCACTTCGAGGGACATGCATGGGAATTTGTACTCTCCAGTTGTGCAATGCATCTACACCCATGCATTCATTAGCAGTCAGTTCTTCCTCTTGAGGGTGTAGTTGGGCCCCATTGCCATTAGTAAGCTCCTTCCACCCATCGGTGGCCAAGGCGCCCTTGGCCTATATAAGCATATGGTGGCCATCCCACCCTCATCGCCCTCCATCCGTTGCTTCATCGCCCTCCTAGTGCTAGAGTACATCCCTAGTCGGAATTTTGAAAGGTATGCATCCTCCTTGTTTTCTGTTAGTTTCCAACCTTGGTTCTTGCTCTGAATGGCTCACTAACATATACTTATGCACTCCCTCGCAGGAATGCATTCAGCAAAGACCCTCTAGGAAGTACGGAGGCAGTGAGCCCTATGCTACCCTAGTAGTCTCCTTGAGAACGTTGTTACCTAAGGCAAAAAAACTATGCACCATCCAGTGAATATACCATCACACAAATACCAGTGCATGTGCAAGCATATGGCCAGTAGGTCTTATTGTGTCCAACTATGTTCATGTTCTCCAGTATATTATTTAGCAATGTTGGCTCATATGCATTCTATCATAGACGCGTTACTAAGTAACTTCATGTGTACCTTTGGTTGTGTAATCTTGCATATGTATGTGGCCAAGTTCCTCTTCGTCACCTTAGGACAAATGTATGTGCTGTGTGTTTGTGATATATATCCCAAATTGGATGAGTAGGAGCATCCCCTACTCAAGGTCTACTATATGTTACGATGGTAATCAGCATTGAAGCCTGGACAATGGTAGCTCATTTTGGTAGTTATTTCATTTGATGTTTAAAGAAACAATCAAGCAGAACCCACTCAAAATATTTATCAGATCATCACTTATTTTGGGTGTTAATAAGTACTGTGTAGTAAGGCAAGTCACTCAGGCTAGCAAGTAACACGTATGGGACAAAAAGAAATCCAGTCACTCAGCTAACAAGTAACACACGGTCTAGAGAATTCAAGAATGTACCCACCTACGCTCAGGTTTAGGTAAGTTATTATTAGTAAATAAGCTGCTGCAATGGATGGGGACCAATTTGCATCTCTCGACGATGATTACAGTTACACCTTATGCTATAAGGTGTTATGCTTGGAATTATATTGCCCAAACAATCAGCAGAACCAAAGTAACTGCCACCTTTGATTCCAAAACTCAGTGTGTGTTGGGGTGATATATCAGTGTTTTAACTACATTTGACTTGTCAGCTAATGGAACACCTGCCGCTAGATCCTAAAGTTTACAGCTTGATGCCACTGTGATGGTTTTAAATTTCAGTTGCACACCTAACCAGTGGCCTTGTCAAAACACAAATGGAGGAAACCACCATTACCTAATGACCATTCAGTATATATTGCTGTTATCAAAACTAGGTGCATGAGTGTTAGGTCCACTAAATTTATTTGGGTCCTTTGGACCGTAATTGGGGCTGCGACCAAAACTACCATTTGGGTATGGCGGCATTTTTATACAATCTAAGAGGAAATAACTATGAACTTACATGAGCACTGACAAGGGGTGGCGAGCGCTGGTGCGGGTAATGAGTGGGAGCTTAGCCTTGCGGCCTCTGTGCACAGCAACCATGGATCTTTCCATCCGTGCATCACGCCGCTGCAAAACCTAGCCTCGGTATGAAGGCCTAGTAGTTGCTTGCCGCCTTCGTTCAGCCTTGCCTCTGTGGTACGGCCCAAGCACGCCACCACATTGGGGTGACGCCATGCCCAGCGTCGGGCACAGGATTTTGAAGCTGGGTATTCAAAATGTATAGGAGTAAAAAAAATCCACAATGAAAAGGCTAAAATTTGATTGTTTAATGTTTTATAGTATATAGAGAGTATATACAACACATAATTCATTCATTATTATTCCATATATTCAAGAGACAGCAAATTTAACATATCTTGCGACTGCCCGTTTCCAACAAAGTCCTCAAACCTTGGAACCAATATTTTATCTCTGCATAGTTGAGATATAAAATGAAATTAAGAGACTAGATTATGTAATGTAGGAACAAATTGATATCCCTAAATACTTCGCTGCGGGTGAAGTGTTTGGTATAGGAAACAATACGTAGACCTAAACTTGATATCACGCCGATGGTGTGCTGCCTTCCTTGCACCGCTCGTGTGTCGTGCAGTAACGACGCCGCTGTCAGCACCACCTTCCATGGTGGCCGTGCTGGGTACACACGGTGCAAGTACTGCCGACAGTGTTGAGGCAGCGGCTCCAGCTGATGATGACCACCATGGGAACGACTAAAAGTATGTTTGTTTTACCTCCACGAAAGATTATTTTGAGAGGGAGCATCCCTTGGATTTGTAGTTTCCTTATTGATAATAAAGATTTGTACCTATGTTACAGCCAGTGCCCACTCTTGAGTTAGGTGTGGGTGCCAGGTCGAATCCATCTACTTGCTTCTTAGTTAAAACCGAATTAACTGAGTCTATCTACCTAAACAGACGCTCACAAAATAAAACAAGTGAAATAAAAAAAAAGGAAGAAAAAGAAAGGAACTCAACTGTACCTCATCCGGTGACTGCCGACTGGGGAAGGAGGTCGATGTCGAATTCCTCGTGGCCTCGTGGGGAGCTGTCGCACCGGGTGGCCACCGCGGCCGCGCCGCCGGTCCTCAGCTCCACCCTCCGCGCCGTCGCGGCCTTCCCCGAGCAGCAGCGGGTAGGTTAGGTCACTAGGCCTACGGCGTCGTACCCCTGCAGTTGGGCGCCGTGGGGAAGCCGGGCAGCAGCTACGGAGCAGAGGTGTGGGCGTCGATTGGGCCGGCGAGGGGAGGGAAGCCGTCGTGGATCCAAGAGCGCCGGGCGGACGACGGATTCGTGGAACGACGGGAACGGAGATTCGTGGAACGACGGGAACGGAGCTTCGTGTTTTTATTGATGATTGAGGCAAAGGGAACTTTGTGCGCCACTCAATTGGGCTGGGCTGGGCTGGGCTGGGCTGGGTGCTATATTTTTTTAGGCAAGCATACGCTGACATATGCATCCGAGGCTGTTGCTGTAAAAAAATATGCATCCAACCCTTTACCTCTTTTGTATTCGTAATAAATATTTGTCTTCTCAAACAATTATGCAGGTCTTCCTCTTAAAAAAAAAGAGAATTGGATTCTCAAAAAAAAAAAAGGAGAATTGGCTGTGGGACACCGAAAGTGGTGGATATTTGCCGAGACACACTAAAAACGATTTGTTTTGCGAGAACACACTCGTTTCCATTGTTGTTTACACCACGCACCGCTGACCGGTTCAAACCAAATCGTGTGAGGCAAAAGACACCGGGTGCCCCTTTAGCCATGTTTGGGTCGTCCGAGCCAGTCTGGTCGAACCTGACCACCACGAATCGTTAGGGTTAGGCTAACTCCGTCTCAATCCCCGTCCCCCTCGACGCCGACGCCTCTCGCTACTCTATCTCCCGACACGGCAAGGTCGCCGCCACCCAATCCTCTACCCGACACAAAGACGCCGCGCCACCACCCAATCCATCGGCCGTCGGCAAGGACACCTCGACGTTCAGCTACGGAGGTCCGCTCCACAATGGTGGCCGTGCGGCAAAGGGGCACGGCGGTCCACTCGCCGCGAAGCTTCCACCGGTGAAGGCGCCGAGGCGGACGCGCCCGACCTTGTCGCCATGGCCTCTGCCCGACGACGCTGGCCGCCGCGCCACCGAATCCCGCCCCGGCGCCCATGCCATGCCTCCACCCCACACTTCTTCTATCGTGGAGCGGGGGACGGGGATTGAGACGGAGTGTGCAAGCTAACCCTAACGGTGGGAGCCGGCCGGTTAAATCTGGTTCGACCAGACCTGGCTCGGACCTGACCCAAACATGGCTAAGGGGCACCCGGTGTCTTTTGCCTCACCTGATTTGGTTTGAACCAGTCAACAGTGCGCCGTGGCCAAACAACAATGGAAACGAGTGTGTTCTGGCAAAACGAATCGTTTTTAGTGTGTCTCAGCAAATAGCCACCACTTTCAGTGTCCCACAGCCAATTCTCCCCTTAAAAAAACAATTATGCAGCTCCGTATCGCAATTTATTTGGTTACTCTAGCCATCGATTTTACTATAAGTTGCATGTATTATATTCCTAGATATACATCTAAAAGAAATTATAGTATATATTCCATATATTGGGAATCAAGAAAATTATTGGTGCATTGTCGTAGTAATTGAACAAGGAAAAAGATACATGTCAAAAGAAATGAGAGTCTTGCAAGCGAGCTTTATTCGAAGACAAACCTGACAAGAATCGGGGAAACAAGTTTTACAGTAGGAGTTTAAACGACATCAAAGACAAGCAAGACCATATTATACTAATTTCACTTTCCTCTCTCCGCCCCTCGATTCACCCCGCAGATAGAAGACCGGGACGGGCGACGCAACCAAGGGAACCCTATCACCTTGCCTCCTGGACCTTCATGTCATTAGCGTAACACCAGAGGTGTTACAACCAACCCCCTTAAAAGAATCTTGGTCCAAGATTCGGAGCAAGGACAGAAGGGAACAAACGAGATTACATTGCACAGATATGAAAGTACACATAAAAGATTACACAAGTTTGGAAACTAAAACGCTCGGACCTAGAACCGCACAACTACAAGCAAGGAGAAACAACCAATCGCCTAATCAAACAGCCTGTTTAAGCGAGGGCAATGAAGGAACAACAGGAAAATGATTATCCAAAACATGGCGTAAGACCAACAGATCCAAAAAATGGAGGGTGTGCACTCAATCATTGCGAGCCCTAAGATAAAAAGCACCCCAAGAAGAATTACTTCAAAGAACGCCAGATTGGGTAGCTCTGTTTCCGACTGCACCTGCGAAGAGAAAATACTCAGGGGATCTACTCCAATCTGGGTATGGAAAATGGGGAGAGGCGCGCACGGGATATTATAGCCGGGTGACTGGCGTGGGGGTACAATGACGACGCGAAGTGGGACGGGTGGTGGAGCATCGCCGGGCGGTACGAGACAGATTGGCCATGGCACGCTTCCACTACGCAGACCAAGGTGAGGAGAGGGAGAAGACGAGAGAAATGGGTTCGCCGACAAGGAGGCATGCGAGAGGCTGAGCCAAAAATGTGAGAAGAAGGGGGGGTCCCGTGACGGATCGAGGGCGAAGTGTCGAGAGCCGACACGAGTGCAGGAAAAAGGAGGGCGCATCAAGCGTGGGAAACGACGAGTGCGACACAACGCCGCAGCCACACGCGAGGCACGCAGAGGTGGCCCCTTACACTATTGACATCCCCCGAAACGCCGGGCGACAAGAAGCCAATTTACACAAAGAACAAAGCCCAAAACTATCGTTTCAACCACTTATCATTTTTCAAAAACCTACTAACTTGGTCACTTGAAAGAGCACTACTCCATGGACCCATTATGGATTTCCCATTGAAACGCTAGAGTATTTTTTTTTTTACCAAGGAGAATATTTTACTACAATAGTGGTACAATGTCAGAATCGGATAAATTTAAGGAACAAGGAATTCAAATCGCAACAGATTTAATTTAAAATGACTTGAGCATAGTGATCCCACATAATGCGATGTTGTAATTTGTACTCTTGCCACCTAGAATGTAGTCCCACGCAATGTCGTTGCACTTTGAATCTAAATGTGCCGGCTACTTAGACCCAAATTCATCGACACTTTCGTTCTCGCACATTTTACGAGATATCCTATACCAAGAATGACATGTTGCACAAAGCTGTGTCCCAATAATGGTTGTGCCTCATAATAGGGGCGTCATAGCCTTCCTACCACCTCCTTTCGCTACGCAGACGCCATCGGGCCATGTGGCGTGCGCGGCGTCCACAACTTTTGCGACGGCCCGCTATGCACTCTTATCAAACCTCACGCCATTCGCACACTCTTTCTGCGTTTTTGTCGGCTCGCTACTCTACAACCGTACTAGCTCTACAATTATGGCCTCGGATTCGGCTCATGTCGGCACACCCAAAGAATCCCGATGTGTTCTTCACGCCGCACCCACATCCGATTCTCGTAGTCGACTCGCCTTGGCCACTAGCCTTTTGCCTTTAAAAGGGCAGGCCGGGTCCTTATCACTTCCCACTCACATAGCCCACGCTTTTGAGCAAGTTTCTCACTCATTTCTCCCTTCCAACAAGTATCCACCAAGCATGGCGTAAGACTTGGTTAGTAGCTACCGCTGAACACCGAGGGCTTTCCCAAGGTTACGTACACCACCCTACAAAAGCTTGGAGTGAAAGAGCGCCCTATGTATCGTGGTCGTGAGTATGTAGAGCATGGCACCGAGCGATGCGAGGTCACCGCCTACATTGAAAAGAGTGAGGAGTTTCCTAAGGAGATGGAAGCCCGAGTATGATCGAACCGGGTTTCGCTTCATCGACACCTACCAAGTTGTTGCCCGCAAGGCCCTGCGGTATCTCGTGCCAAACCTATGAAGTGCCCATTGCCCGTACCCCCATGCGGTTCTTCCCACCTCGGGACAAGAATCGCTTGGTATGGGAGGCGTGCATGGAGGCCTTGCAACGTCGAGAGCGCAGAAGAGGACCCCATCAAGGGCGCACCTGACGGCATACTTGCTCGCTCTAGATGAGCAGTATGATCTACAGGCCTTGGAGATGAGCAGGTGTCTCCGTCGAGCCGAAGAGGCTGAGCTTTTCTGTAGGATGCTCGAGGTGCAACTTGCCGAAGCACATGCCGCTACGGCGTCCGCAGAAAGTCGTGAGGCTGTTGCATCGGAGGACCTAAAGAAGGCCCAAGATCGTCATGTCCGGGAGTTGAAGGATGCTTATCTTGTCACAAGGTTCAAGCGTCGGAAACTTGCAATGGAAAGGCAGAACCCTTGATCTCGGAGGGCTCCCTCACCATCACTTCGAAAGGGAAGGAGTGCCCCATACTAGATGGAATCCCAGTTGCAGGCATGCAAAAAATCCAAATGGCAGTCATGGAAGTTCCCCCCGCGCCTCCCTCAACAGACGCTTTGCAGGTAATTTCGGAGATAGAGTCCGATCATGTAGAAGAAACAAGCCCCCTCACTCAGCCATTGCCAAAGAATGGTGAAGCATAATCTAAGTGGGCATATCACCCCCTCATGGAATGAAGACCATTAAAAGTTGCTCGGCGCATGAGGATATGTATCTGTATTGTATTGTAACGTTTATATTTTCCACCTATTATGTAATCCCACGTAATGTAATGCTTTGGCTCTAGTGGAGTTAGCTCCTTGAATCCCCATCTTTAGTATTGCCTACTATGTAATCCCAAGTGATGTAATGATTTTGCTCAAGTGGAGTTACCTGCTTGAGCCCTTGCTTTAGTAGTGCCATGTAGACGTCCTTAGCTTAAGGGGACTACTTAAACTTTTACTCTTTCCACTTCCAATGTAATCCCACCCAATATTGCGCCTTGAATCTAGATGTGCCAGTTGCTTAAACTCAAAACTAACGAGACACTTTGTTACTGCATATTTATAAATACTTGTACACCAAGCACATCACCCGCAAATGGCCTTGGCAGCAATGGCTAGTTTTTCAGTTAAAGCATACCATGTTTCGCCTTATGATTGGTGGCCTTTCCTTCAGGTGAATAGCACATCAACCATTTAATCTGGCCAATATATCCCTGCTACATTAAAAATCAGTTTTTTTAAAAAACAATAGCGGGAGATCTGCCGCTCAATTCAGACGAAAAAATATTATGTACACGATTAAAAATCATAAAACAAATTCAATGGATCCTTCCAGATTCACCTGATCATGGTCTTAAAGAAAGCCTCACTATATCCTGAAAAATCCAACCCAAAACAGAACAAGGCACAAACTAACAAAGATTAACTTCACAAAATAATTAATTTTTTATTTTAAGCATGAGCTCCTTTTATCACGAATAGATAACAGAATATTCTAGTATGATTCATCATCATTCTCTATTCCCACCTAAGTTATAGTATCACTCATATCCTTTTATTTCATCAGGTGATAAGACAAGAGGTGTGCTGTGTGCATGGTGTGACATCTCTTACCAGCTACCACTAGCAAATTTGTCTCATTGTTTTTTTGTGGCTTGGCCAAAATAAGTCAATGTACAGAAGGGACTTGAAAGAAAGCTATCAGTTTTGGTTGCCAACATCAATACTTCAATCCAGAGCTTGACAAATTATCTAGTTGTACCAGTCTCAAGATTTTAAGAAGCCCTTAGCTATGCTTTCTATGGAAGACTTGTCATAAACACAGAACTACCTAGCCAAGTGCACCTTCGATAACATGCAGTATCAATATCAATTATCATCAAGCAGCATTTCCAAAAGAATACGGCTCAGTAGCAGTTATATATAAGGCAAGTGATACAGATTTTCTTAAAAGCAAACACACAACATGCTAACCTCTTTTTTAGAGGAGACAATGGGCGGCATCAGAGCTCTACAGTTCACAGTTCCTTGGTCATCCCGTGATAGGCAGCAGTGCCACAGACAGAATTCTTTGCATTTCTTCTTAATGAAATACACATCGTTTGGCGTGGTCTCAAAAAAAAAAAACAGAATTCTTTTGCAGGAGATTAGCAGCATTCAAGCAAGACATGCATGCTTTTTGAACATTAGCATACTCTCAGAAGATAAAATGAATGATAGAACATGAGCGTAGTGGCACAATACCTTGAGCTTAGAAAATACATCCACAAAAGAGAGCAGCCAGTTTGTCAGGTTTCAGTAACATGCACATGACACAGAGATTCAAGTGTAAGCACCCATGGTCCTTTTCCTTTGAGCTAAAGGCACAAATAACTAGTATATATATTATATAATAATGTCTGCTAGACCCATCAGATAGCATATACTATTTACCATGTCCTTTAAAAAAGAAGACTGAATTGTGGCAAGCTTAGTAGTTATCATTTATGAAGATAAGTTGCACAAAAAAGAAACTATAAAGTACATAGTAAAAGTTATTGGAAAACTATGGCCTGGATTCTTCTACACAAAACTATGGGCAGAAACAACGGTTGGTGACATTGGTAGACTGTCAATCCAAGACATCTTTAGTAGGCTCATATAAGAGTGAATAAAGCAATTTTATATTTCTGTGGACGTGTTTTGATTCCTTCATTTGACTTTTCCATTAGGATTAAAGGATCTGTGGCACACCATATTATGTCAGCGCACATCATTACCGCTAGTGTACAACTAAAATA
The DNA here is from genome assembly GCA_015847255.1 of Hyparrhenia diplandra. Lineage (NCBI taxonomy): Eukaryota > Viridiplantae > Streptophyta > Magnoliopsida > Poales > Poaceae > Hyparrhenia > Hyparrhenia diplandra. The sequence goes on along the minus strand of JADLZK010011996.1, from coordinate 128,541 downwards.
AAAGTCAAATCATTCTCACTAAGAAAATAAAAAAAAGAATAAAAGATAGTTACAATACAAGATGTCAAAGGAAAGTTGAACATTTAAGAAAATATAACAATAAGGATGGAGCAACTTGGTAGAGTATGAAAACTTCTCTAATGTACTAATCAAATACAAAAGCATGGATAAAACACAGAAATGGACACTACACCATTAATTTTAGGTACTATTTATAATTCACAGGAAATATTTTAATTTCCTGCCCACCTACAGGGTACAGATTAAGCAGCCACGGAAAGCTTGTAAAAGCAAAGGTGGTTTCCATGGTACAGAGTGCAAACCGAAAGGGCTTTAACAAAACTACAAGAATAGCTTAGCAGATGTGAAAATAAGCTACAGAAGTACCATCGTTTTCAAGAAGTCGCTAATTTCACATTAGATCCCCTTTTGATTTGTTATGTCTCAGTTTAACTCTTCTTTATGCATCACATTAGGATAAGGGAAGCAAAGACATTAACTTCCATAGCAGTGCCTCTAGCAGCTACAGGCACGCAATGATTTGACAAAATAAAGCAACTTGGGTGCAGTTTATCAACTAGGGAACTCCAGAACGCAATCAAAAGTGGATCTTATCGGTTATGCCAGGACCACTAAGCAAAACAACATGTAACCTATTGTCAAATCACAATCCCCTCAAGAAAAAAAATGTCAAATCATTGCTCTTTTTCATTAATAGTCTATACTGTTTTATATTGCTCTTGTATCCAAGTTTCTCAGTCTCGCTAAATTAAATAATGCCAAGAAAGACAGGTAGCAATGGCCTCACTAGTACTGATTCTTCTTTTATTATTATCCTCTAACCTGAGGGACCTTTTATCATGATGTGAATGAATTATCAGCTTCACTAACAATACTGGTTTATGTAATGACAGCCCACCATAGTGGATGAAAAAAGCAGGTCAGCAGAATCCATTTCATCCATATTTTGAGAAAGTTTGTGCTTGGCTGTCTGCCATCAAGAAACATAGAAATCATACAAAGATGTGTAGGTGTAAATAAAAGTTTAGATTTAAGACCTTACTAGACTGGAAATCTTGAAAGCAGGGTACATATAAATTAAATGATTTTTTGCATCAATTTTAGCTGGTGAACAGGAAAATTCAGAAAGAAGTGCAAATATATCAATAGAAAATCTCACTGATGTGAAAGCCTTAAAGATGCAGTTCATATATTACATTGCTTAATAAAACTGAAGAGGAATTTTAATTTTAAAAATCACTTACTAGCTACAATTATCTGCAGTGAAGATCAAAATTTGCAATACATTTATCATAACAGCCCTAATCTTAAACAAAGCACAAAAGGTGCCACTTAGATATGATGTTCTGTAAGTTATAATTTTGTGAAAATACAAGAACACAAGCAGATAAAAGGTAGTGAAGTACTGGAGTTGTCCAAATGGATGAAAGATAATTCCCATGTATCTCTACCTCACATATTGCCTATGCTAACATCTTCTCTCCAAAGCCCTCGTCTCCTTAAGGTGCTCTCTTCTATTAGCACCATTCTACCTACAAATAGTCACAGTCTAGCTTCCTCCCAAGTCCCATCAGATATTTACCTAACTGAAGCCACACATCTTCTCTGTGTTTTGCCTAGCACCAAAAGTATGTATGTAAATCTAAGCAGTAGTCCTCTTGACCTTAGTTTTTTTTTTTTTTGAGAGGTCACCGTGGGGGCGGGGGACGATCCCCACCTGAATTTATATTAGTGGCCCCTAACGGACTGCATGAAAGTAATATTTACATCTTTGGTCTCACACAAGCTGTGGAGACAAGGAAGGCGAGGAAGAGTGAAAAACACCCAAAATGTACAGAGAAAACTAAGGCTGTAACACAGCCTCGAAAAAAAACACACCATTTGTCAGCAATGGGTTTCTTCTTTTCCTTGAATCTTTGGCGCCATTTCTCTGCAGTTTCTTTGCAATCTCGAGAGCAGAGACTACTACGCCCATGCTACACCTTTGTTGATCTGAACTTTGACATTCCAACTATTACCTACACGTATTCATGATGAGGTTCGAAATGAGCGAGCGCTAAGGTGAGCGAGCGTCCCCCATCCCCCCACCGCCGGCACCATCCCCGCCGCCGGCCACCGACCCATGCCCCCCACAGTTCCACCCACTCCAGAGGCCGCCCCCACCCCACCCAGCAGCAATGCCCCATGGTGAGTCCTGTCGAAGCTGAGATTGAAGAGGAGGAGCAGCTGGATTGGGACTACTCCGATGCAGAGGAGGAGGACAGCGACGACGCCGCCACCCACCGATCTGACCATCCCGGGTTCAGATCCGCCCGGCCGTCTTTGGTCGATTTGGCGGTGGCCATCACCCATGTCCTGCCGGAGCTGCAGCTGGCCAAATTGCAGCGCCATTACTCCAAGATGCCGCTTGCGGTGCGCAAGCAGATCTGACCACCAAGCACACGCGGATTCCACTACGGAGGCAAGGATGAGCGAGGATCCGCTGCGAAGGCCATCAATGTGAGAGATCCGTTGGCAATGGAGTGCCTTCCCCGACTGGGCCGGGCGCCGGGCTCAACGACACTCACCGCCCGCGCCGTGAAAGACCGCCTGACAACACAAGCAACAACGACAGTCGCCAGATCCACTTCGGTGAAAGACCGCTCACGCCCTCGCTCCTCTTCGGTGAAAGACCGCCTGACGACTCAAGCAACAATGGCAGCCCACAGATCCACTTTCATGAAAGACCGCTCAAGATGCGGTAGCCGGCGCCTCCGCCGGCCGCGCCCGTCCCATGGGGCGGAAGAGGGTGTGGAGGCGACCGAACTTCCGTGCCTCTCAACCAGCCCATCCGCCGCAGAGTGACCGCCCGCGCATCAACCGACCACCCAGAAGAGGAAAGCCAACCATTCATGGCCGCTGGCGTCTGATGGGAGTGGAGAGCATCCGACCTTCAATGCTACCGACGGCGGGCCGCTTTCACCAAAATGGCAAGAATACGGGGGAAGCACCGGTGGAGAAAAAGATCGCCGCAGAATACCACATCGGCGAAGCTCTCGCACGCGGCGCCGCTCGCTCGGTGAATCCATCTCCAGGCCGAATTGGCTATAAAAAGCGCCCAACCGCCGGCGCCATCGTTGCCTCGCTCTCGACCATCACGTCGCCGATTGCAGAGACCCGGTTCGTTGCATCCGCTGGCTTTGGGCCGGCCACACCTCAAAGCTCGTCCTCAACGCCGCCGCAAGCGCATCCCGGGCAATCTTAAGGCTAGGCTAACCTTCCCACCTGAAAGCATACACAGCCGCCTCACCTTCCCTGAACTCCCACCACCCGCAAACCCCAACACCTCCAAGCCGCCACCACCTCCCCAAACCCTACCTAGCCAGCAACCACCAAGCTCAAACGCTGCAATGGAGCGCTTCCCGGCGATCGCGGCTTTCCGTCCGGCGCTGAACAAGGTGGCGCTGGTCTCCTCTGACGCCATGGCCGCGGAAGCCGGCCGCCTCCTTGTGCACGCACGCATCGTCATCAGTGCGGCCGGGCAGCTACTACGCCAACCATCGGACATCACCTACGCTACCCGGGCGGTCAGTACCGCAAGTGGCTAGCCACACCTTCTGCGTCACCAGGCTGACAGCTACTTCCTTCGTCGCCGACTTCAAGTTTGCTCCGGCCAGAGATAGGGCGGTGCTCAAGGGGCACATCAACATCGGGGGATCCGCTTTTCCTATCCGCCTTGGCGCCGGCGGGGGGCGGTGGACTCCACTTGGTGGTTCCACGCCAAAGTCGACCATGGAGCACGCCCCCGAGGCATGGAACGAAGACGGTGTCAAGTCGATCCTCGGCGACTCTCGTATCTTTGAGAGGTTTGAAACATACTCGCCCCGAGGACAAGGGGTCCTCCCAATTTCTCACCAAGGGTGTGGATGGAGATCCCAAACAAGCTCCCCGAGTCGTGGAGTTCGCTTCTTTGAAGCAAATGCCGGAAGGCCGCGGAGATCATGCCACCATGCCACCGGTGGGCGTAAAGGGGGACAAGACTATTCTCATTCACCGAGGGCTACGGAAGACCGGAGCAGCTTCCCCACCGCCTCGACTTCGGACTCCTCGTCGGACCACGGAACCTCGACGGCCGGGCCAGATTTCATCCCCTTCATCCGGCATGTCGAGTCCCGGATGGCCGGCCTCTACAAAGAGGCCGCTCATGCCGCTGCGATCACCGGGTGCGTGGACCCGATCCCCCCACATCGCCGTTGTGATCGGGACCCCGATGATGAGGCCGACCGCGATGGACAGCGACGGCACTCACGACACGCACCGAGGCGCGAGGGTGAGGCATCTGGCCGACGGGTGCGCGACGACCGCTCCGCGGCGCGCCGCAGTGATGGGCCACGCCTCGCACCCGCATCGCCGGGCAAAGACTGAGGCGACACCGACGCGGCCGCCGCTTGAGCGCCGACGGGCCGCGACGGGCGGGCACGTGACGAGCTCCCTCATGCCTCCGAAGAGGGGGAGCGCCACCGGTCCCGCTCCCCCCCCGCGGGCTCGAGATTGAAGACCGACGCGGCCGGGACGGGCAAGAGGACCCGCCGCCCACCACTACGAGCCGGCTCCCGTGGACGCCACGCAAGCTTGACGAGGATCCCATGTACCAGGAAGCCTTCTTCCACGGCCTCCACGACGACACGGTGCACTCCCCGCGTATGTACCGGTCTCGACCTCGTGGCATGGGCGACACACGGAGGTGGATCCAAAGAGCCGAGGAGATCCTCTTTGGCCCGGTGTCCAGCCTTCCGTCCGGAGGTGCTCACGCCGCACTACGGATGAGGTAATGGAAATTTCAGATCCGTTACCGTGATGGACATTGATGGACCACGAGCGGACACGGTGGTGGGAGGAGCAAATCACGAGACACCGGCCTGAGGACTCCGCGGCCGCTCCCGGTCTCTTCCCCGCAAGCTTCCACAGCCGTCCCCCCCCCACACCGCCGCCCGCAAATACGACGCCACAAATCAAGGCACGCAGGGAGAGGAAGGAGCCGACCAACTCGCCCAAGATCGCCTTTGTCGCCAAGACATCTATCGCTCCAAAGGCGGAGCGGGCTTAGCGTGTTGATGAGAGAGCTCGCCATCGACGGCTCCCGCCAAAGAACCCTCCGACGACGCGATCACCGAGTACATCGACCTCTATGCTGATGACCTTCCCCGAAAGCAAAAAGCAAAGAGGGCGATCCAGGCTGCTTCCAAGCTTGGGAACAAGAAGCTTGTCAAGATCCTTGAGGCGGTGGTGCAGGAGGCAGGAGTCCTGCAGATGGAGGCTTAGTCAGATTGCTGCCATTCAGTTTATGTTTCAGTCTTGTTGTTTCGGCTTTGTTTCCATCATGTTAGTGAACCTAGTGCCGCGATGTACCGTGATCAGCCGGTTAAGTTAGGTTGTGGTCGCCAGTATTGTTGGTGTTTGATGACCTCTCGCTGGCGATCCAACCGGTTGGTTTGGCCGGTGTGTTTGGTTAGAAGTCGGGTCCGGCTCGTTGTAGAACAAGGTCCGGCCGCTGCCGTGTGTTGTGACGTGATCAATAGATTTCTGTTGTTGCTGGCCATGGCTGCCTCTGTTATGATGCTAATTTGTGTTATCAATGATAGAGTCTGATCCTAAAATTTTAAATTGGAATGTAAGGGGGCTCAATTGTGCAGCTAGAAGGGAGGCTGTGAGGTTAGTATGTCAACAGGCCAGGCCACTCATCATCTGTCTCCAGGAGACAAAGTTAGACACTGTTGACAGTCGAATTGCCTGGGAGGTATTGGGCCATAAATTTCATCAAAATTTTGAATTTTTGCCGACAAATGACACTAGAGGGGGAATCATAACAGCATGGGACTCAGATTACATCTCAGCAACATTAATTAGCAAAGGAACCTACTGTCTGTCGGTGGAGATTACTGAAAGGATCTCAAATCAAGCCTACATCTTAACTACTGTGTATGGGCCGACAACAGATAATGAGAGGGTACTTTTCCTGAATGAAGTAAGAGGCTGTCGTCCGCGAGGGAAACCATGGCTATGCTTGGGCGACTTCAACCTAATCTGCGATGCTCAAGACAAAAACAATGATAACTTAAACCGAACCAACATGAGGAGATTCAAGCAGGCACTGGATGCAAGCCAGCTGATTGAGATCAAGCTGTTAAACAAAAAATACACTTGGAGTAATGGAAGGAGGACTCCAACTTTGGTTAGACTTGACAGGGCTTTCCATACACTGGATTGGGAGGACATCTATCCTAATTGCAGCTTGATAGCTCTAAGCAGCTCCCTCTCTGATCATTGCCCCCTCTACCTGAGCATCCATCAGAGGCAGCACAAAAGAGCATCTTTCAAATTTGAGGCTTTCTGGACTCGGATCCCTGATTTCTATGTTGTTGTGGCTGAGGCCTGGGCAATACCAGTTGGTGGCTCCAACCCAATAATGGTGCTGCATAACCGTCTGAGGAATACAGCTACGGCCCTAAAGAAATGGAGCAAAAGCTTATTCAGTGAAGCCCGCCTACAACTGCAAGTGGCAAACGAGGTCATCCTAAAACTAGAGACGGCTCAGGAATCAAGGACCTTGTCCGTGGAGGATACTGACCTGCTCAAACAACTAAAACAACTGGTTCTGGGCTGGGCGGCCATTGAGCGAGCGCGGAGAAGACAAAGCTCGAGAGTAATCCAGATCAAAGAAGGTGATGCCTGTACAAAATTCTTCCATCAGCGAGCGAAATGTAGACAGAAGAAGAACCTGATCGCTTTTCTGAAGAACTCAGACCAAGTGATGGTATGGAAGCAAAACGAAAAGGAAGAGCTTATGCAACAAAACTTTCAAGGTATCTTAGGGGAACGAATGGCAAGACAGTACACACTGGACTGGGATTGCCTTGATCTTAGTACCCTGAATGATCAAACCATGGATAGTCCGTTCACGATGGTGGAGCTGCAGCGTACAGTCAATGAACTACCTTCTGAGAAGGCGCCAGGAACGGATGGATTTACGGGCCTGTTCTATAAAAAGTGCTGGGGTATTATAAAAAGTGATATGTTGACAGCAATGAACTGTGTGCATGACTTGCGGGCCGGTCCTTTACAGTTGCTGAATGGAGCAAACATCACTCTCATACCAAAATCGGAGTGGCCAGAATATCCGAGTGATTTCAGACCTATAAGTTTGATCCATTCCTTTGGGAAGTTCCTGACAAAAACTTTGGCTCTACGATTGGCACCGCATTTGGACAGCCTCATCTCAAAGGCACAGAGTGCATTCATAAAGGGTCGATGTATACAAGACAATTATATGCTGGTGCGGAATCTGGCAAGAGCTTACCACAGGAAAAAAATACCGGCATTGCTGTTCAAACTGGATATCTCTAAAGCATTCGATACGGTGTCTTGGGAGTACATCCTGGAACTACTTGAGAAAAGAGGATTCAGTGCACGATGGAGAGAATGGATAACCACAATCTTCAAAACGTCACACTCTTCAGTGCTAATAAATGGAGTAGAAGGGAAGCAAATCATCCACCGGCGTGGACTGCGGCAAGGTGACCCTTTATCCCCATTCCTCTTCATCTTGGCAATTGATACACTTCACGGGCTACTCGAATTGGCGACAATGAATGGTACGCTGACACCGCCGCGTGGGCGAAATGTGAGTCTCGTGATCGTTTCTATATCACCGACGATGCAAATGATCTTCTTGAACCCGGTTAAGGAAGAGGTAACAAAGACTCTTTGGAATTCTGAGTATTTCGGGGCAGTCACTGGCCTCCAATTAAACATCCACAAATGCAGCGTAGTGCCAATCAGATGTTCAGGAGTGGACCTGGAGGATGTGCTTGCAAGCTTCGATGGAATTCAGGCCTCCTTCCCAATAACCTACCTTGGATTACCACTCACAATGGGAAGGATAAGAATGGTGCACGCTCAAACGATCATGGATAAATCCAGACACCACCTTAGTGCTTGGCAAGGAAGATTACTGAACCAGGCAGGCAGGCGAGAACTAGTAAGATCGGTCCTAAGCTCCTTGCCAGTCTACTTTCTGACATCGCTAAAGGTCCCCAAGCAGTTTTTCACAGAGATTGACAGATTGCGAAGAAGCTTCCTGTGGGCGGGAAACATCGAGGTCACAGGAGCCAAGTGCAAGGTCTCCTGGACCGGCGTTGCAACTCCAACAGAATATGGCGGGCTGGGAATAATCGATCTACAGAAATTTGGCCGGGCTCTAAGACTTAGATGGCTATGGTTTCAATGGGCTGACCAAGCAAGGCCGTGGAACGGTTTAGAGCTGCCGGTGGACGAAATCGATATCGCCTTATTTAATGCAGCCACAAGAGTAACAATAGGAGATGGCAGGAAGGCCTCCTTCTGGATGTCCAGTTGGATAGAAGGGCAGTCCCCAGCAAGTCTGTTCCCAGCGCTATATCAACATAGCAGAAGGAAGAAAAGAACGGTAAGAGATGCACTGCAAGGGGGGAAATGGATACATGATGTGGCACATGACCTGAATCATCTTCTGTTGCGAGATTTCTTTGCGCTCTGGAGTGCTATAGAACCGATCAGACTGAGAATGAATGATGAGCAACAAGACTCAATTGTTTGGACGCTTGAAAACTCGGGTCAGTACTCGACGAAATCTGCATACAATGTGCAGTTTGCCGGTACCATTCAATCATCCTTCCCTACCTTGATATGGACGGCATGGGCTCCCCCAAAATGTAAGTTTTTCTTATGGCTTCTACTACAAGATCGACTTTGGACGGCGGCAAGACTGCAAGTCAGACAATGGCCAAATAATTACTTCTGTGCATTATGCGAGAGGAGCCTAGAAACATCGCATCATTTATTCTTTGAGTGCCCCTTCTCTCGGCAAGTATGGGCACTTTCGGCTACCTGGGGCAGCTGCCCAGGACTGCATCCAGCGGCATGGAGTATGATCGACAGCCTCAAGCCATCAGACACTTTCACCAAAATGCTTGCCTCAGCCGGGAAGAAGCAACACTCTCTGGCAATCCTGACTCTATGGGCGCTATGGAACCAACGAAACGCTGTTGTCTTCAGAGGTGAAAGGAAATCGGCGCAGCAACTCCTCTCAGCTATTATTGATATGGCCAAGCATTGGGCTTTAGCAGGTTGCATTTCTTTTGTAACCCCGACTCCTCTAGTTGCTCAGGATATTAGCGAGTAGTCAGTATAGTCTCAAAGCCCCTGACTGCGCCTAGGCCGGCAGGGGAGCGCCTCGCGCTGTAATGTAAACTTTTATGCTCTTCGTCTTAATATAACCAAAGCCGGGCAACCGGATCTTTCAAAAAAATGATTTTCCAAAATGACGTGTCTGGCCAGAGCAATATACAAGCAGCAGATCATTTGTTTGAGGTGAAGAAAACAAATGGAGCAACACAGGTTAAGGTAGTAGAGTGTTAACTCAGTTTGTATGCCATTCTCACAACGAATTATTGATCCCTCAGAACTGTCCAACAATCGCAACATCAATGGTCACAATCAAATTCAGACTGGTTTGGTCAATTGTTTCGACTATCATAACTTGGATGCAGGATTATTCCTATGTGTTGAAACAAAATACAGCATAACAAAGTAGTTGACAGGCTTGGATGTATGTACTCATGGGCAATATTCTATAGTTGTTGCATGTAATGAACAGGAAATCGTAAAAAACTGATCATCATTTTTTACAAACCATTACATATATACTAGAACTTGTGACTGTAGAATAAATGACAAGCTTTTATAGGTTTTGAATGAATTTCTCTCATAACAAAATGAGAACATTGGCAGATGAAAAATGCCTATGCAGTTCTCTAGAGAAGCAGAGAAAAAAAAAAACATGATTATTTTTCATAATTTTGTCAAGTAGAGTCTTCTGAAAGATCACATGTGTACTGGAGCGACCCAGGACTTTGTTATTTTACCATTTCACCCCTTAATAATCTAGCAAATTGTCATGTAACTAAAACTGAAGGTCTACCTTCGCCACTGCGTATGTACCAAACAGTTTCAAAACGAGTAATGTTTTACTAGAAAAAGAAGTAATCTGAGGCTTGCCTTGAATGAAGATTGTTGGTACAGTATCTAATCATATTTACTGATCCTGCAAAAATCAATAGAGCACAGGTTTTGTAAGAAGAACCAAGGCCACAACTATATTTCTATGCAGAAGAAAAACAAGGAATCTGATGAAAACTAGTGCCTCCACGACATTGTTGAGGTGGCACATACTTCTCATCAGTTGTATTGAACTCAGTCCACACTAAAAAAAAGTTCACAATAAGAACACTATGTTACCAGAAAAGAAAAGAAAAAAAAAAGGAAGAAGTCCAGAAATGCCTTAGCGTTCTTTCAAAGAAATGCCTTAGCATTGTGGCAAAATGTTCTCAGCGGGAATACGATGCAAACTGAAGGAGTTAGCAAACACGCAGGTAGGCGGGATCCATAGGGGCACCGGCAACGCCAGCGTGCGCGTGCTGCCCTACATACCCACGAGCGCGTTCATTGTCCTCTGGCGCGGGGCGCAGCCGCGCAGGCGAGCCGAGGAGGGGACGCGACGAGGCGGACAGGGAGGGCCCGAGGACGAGGACGCAATGCGTCGAACAGGTTGTGACAAGCACGCCAGCACGTCGCTCTCCTCTGGCCACCGCCGCACGCGCGGGGTTGCTCAGGACGCGCGCCCTCGTGGCCGACATCACTGCATCTCCTCCGACTCCGACGCACTCATCCCCGTCGACCTCCGCGCCGAGCTCGCCCATGGCCCGTTCCGGTCACTCATGCGGGGCCAGGGGCTGGCAGCCAGGCCCAGGCACCGGGCGCGCCAGCATGTGAAAATCTCGGGCCGCACCACGGGCTTGCGCGTCGGGCTATGTTTCGTCATGCGCCGTGGCACTGGGCACTTCCCGCTGGGCTGCCTTCTAGACGGGTCTGGGGGCCAGTTAGGGTTCCTGATTTGAATTTGGATCCGTTGAATTCCATTCCATGTATTTTCGCACAACTCAACGATGATCATTTTGCCTTCACTAGTCGGTCGCAGAAACGGGAAGCAAATGTTTGCTCCTGTGTTGTGCTTAAGAACCATTGCCGGGGTGGCATTGATTACGGTATGTATCGCACAACTCCAACGGTAATCATTTCCCCAATGATATCGGCTCTGCAGTATGTATCTCTTGAACCCTTCCTGATCGTTGCAGCTAGATTGCTGCTAACAAAATGTTTGTTCTCCGTCAAAAAAAAAAGTTGAGCAAAATATATTTTATTGTTACGTAGAGACCATTTTGGCACTATTGAAGTGAACTAAAGGCGACAACAAATTTTCTCATGTACCTAGCACTACATGAGCAAAGCATAACACAGTTATTCGGACCGGACCACCGAATTAGATCCCTATCTGGTTCAGTCCAATTAAAAGGTCGGTCAAGCAATCAAACCGCTTGAGCTTTCGTTTTTTTAGCTAGAATTGGCAAAAACCGGGCATCTGGGACCGGTAGAGAACAAGCGCGAGAGTGAGAGACGAGCGCTAGTGTGACCACCGAGCCACGTTGTCACTTGTTTTATAGAGATATATTTAGATATATTTAAAGCAGGTTGAGCCGGTGGTTCACTGACCCTGCCTAGCAGGTCTACCGGTGCTGGTGATGAGTGCCTGGGTCTTTCTTAGGTTCAGGAGGTTGGCCACTAGTAGGAGAGGGATTAGGTATGGCCCCATGACCCAGAGAGATGAAGAAAGGGCTGTCAACCTCCGCTTTCTTAGGCAGAACAATGACACAACCTTCATTGAGCTGCTCAGGATGAAGAGAGCTCCTTTTTTCCAGCTCTGCAGTTTGTCTCGTGACAGGGGACTTCTTAGGGACACCCTCAACAGTCAGATTGAAGAACAGGTTGTTTCTGTTGGTTGTTGGGCACAATACCATATTTAGGGTTATCAAGTTCATCTTCAAGAGGTCTACTGAAACTATCAGTAGGCACTTCCATGAAGTGTTGTATGCTGTTGGTCAACTTAGAACTATTGATCACCTACCAACCATCTACTTTTGCACACCCCAAAATTAGGAGGAACAGGAAGTGGTACCCTTTCTTCAAGGTGACTTTTAAAACCTTGATTTCCTTCCTGGTGCATATCTTAGTAGGTCCTTGTTAATCTTAACTTGTTTCTTAGGATTGTACTAGAAAACAGCGCGGTGTTGCCGCGCTAACCCCTTATAGGCCCATTTATATTTGTTTTAGTGGCCATTTGGGATATAAAAATTATCATTTTTATGGCTGTTTAGAATTACATTTCGAAAAAAATAGGAGGTTATGTATTTATCTTGTAAGTAGGGATGTATTATATATTTTCATTTAGCCGATTAGTTTTTGAACTAACTCGAATAGCACAACTGTTCAAAAATCATTTTATATATGTTAAGGAAATAATAGCGACCTTTGTATTTCTAAATATAGAGCTAACTAATTTTTGTATCTAACTATGGAAGCATTATTTTTGTTTCTGATTTCTGACTATGTGTGTCGTAGTGATGTATGGACGCACTATGTGGCTTGTGTGGCCAGTGGATGTGCCCGTTGTGTTATTGAAGTTGATGGTTAGTTAGCTTTGCATCGGTGTAACTGTTGCTATGCATATCTGTGTGTCTAGAAGAAGTAATACATGCTGACTATTTTTTTTGTAAATCTAAAAAAGGAATCCTAGACAAAAGATCAGTAAATAAAGAGTGAGGACCAAGTATTTGAGATTCTGATAGGAAGATGTCTCGTGCAAAATAAAGAAACAGTAGGCGAGTACACATACGAATGTGGAGTAACCTATTGGTAGGTTACACATAAGAATGTGGAGTAATCTATTGATAGGTTATTGTACAAAACACCGTGAGCATAGGGGTTATGGTTAAGCCAGAAAAGGGGACAGGATACAACAACCGTCACTAAAATTGCATTTGAACATGGAGTAACCTATTGAGTAGGTTAGTATAGAAAATACTATAGGCACAAGGGTTTATGGTAAGCCACAAAGGGGAGCTGAATACATGGCAGCCCTCACTAAAATTTGCATTTTACATAAAAAATAGAATGTGGAGTAAGCTATTGAGTAGGTATTACAAAGCACCGTGGGCACATAAGGGAGCCTGGATATGGCAGCTCTCACTATAATTTGCATTTGACATTAGAATAAATTAATTACCATGGCGACAAAGCCACAAATCATGAATACTGACATGAAGGAGCTATAAGTCTATAACTAAGTTTTGATATTTGATAACTCAAATATTACAAGTAGTTACAAAAATAAAACTTAATATACTCTTAGAGAAATTCAGAAGCACAACAAAGGAGAATCAATTCCTATCGCACTTATAAGAAAATCTTGAAAACTTAATAAAAATGCGTAAGTCTTTTTGCATGATTGAGAAAAAAAATCATGAAAACAGGCCACTTCTGAAACATACATGAGAAGCTTGGTTAGATGAAAATAAACAGGACTTGTAGCATAACATTAACAGACTGATAGTTGCAATGAACCAGCTTAGATGTAACAAACACATTTTTCTAGCATGGCTAACACAGAAAGAGTTCAGGTCTTGATTAAAAAAAATGTAACTATATAACTTTATTAAGACTTGGTTGCAGGTTACTACAATACCGTATTGAGTATTAACTGACATAGATATAGAGCTCTTGAGTAAAGAAAAGGGAGATATTACTCAAATTTGTTTTTCTCGTTGGGATAGATATTTGACAAATGTAATTGAACATCCTTATGCATACAACATAGTTAAGTAGTAGGACCTCTTTTTCTAGGCCTGGGAAGCTACTCCATATGAAATATTGGCGCCATTTAATAGCTGCCAAATTTTGATGACTGAATCTTCAAACTACAACATCATTAGCAGTTATCAAGTAAGCCTTAGTTGATGCCATTGTGAAATGTGAATTGGCTGCAGCTCAAGTTGCACGGCATTTCTTGATCAGAAGGAGATCACAGTGTTGGCACAAAATTGCAAGTGCAAGAGCAATACCCAATTGAGTAAAATTTGCAAAGCAATACATGGAAGCGGACCTTTCGGTGGTTACTGAAGGATGGAAAGATCATGGAGTTCTGCTGCAAAAAAATGATCGTTTCTTTTCTGAAACGAGCAAAAATGTATTCCTTATCGAGCAGAAATAGTATGACCGGATATACTCGCTGCTGCACCAAATCTGCATGTCTGCCCTGTCCATGTCTGCATCGTGGCCGGCGGCCGCGGCGGGTTCTCTGCGGACCGGCGCTGGGGAGGGACACACGGCGGGTGCAGCGGCGGCGTCCAGGTCGCGTGCGTGTCATGCGGATTCGTCGTTTCTTCTTCCTTGCGTGTACGTTCTGCTGCCCGCGATTCAGGGATGGTCCCCAACATGCATCACAACGGAAGTGCCGTAGTGGTCAGATCTGGACGAGGGCGGTGGTGAGGGAGGTGCGGGCGGCGAGGCGTACCATGTACGAAGGGAAGGAGCCGGTGGGCGGCACGGCTGGTTCGTGCATGCTTAGCGGCACCATGAGCAGCATATGGCGGTCCTCGGCCATCATGCTCGCCTGTACTCGACGCAGGTGCCTCTTCCCGTGTCTCACCACCTTCGGCTGGCAGCCGTGCGTGGCCTCGCCGATATATGATCTCCCCGCCGCCCGCGGGAGCGAGTTCGCGAGGATTCGTGGGAGCAGCATGGCGGCCTCGTGGGAAGTGAGGAGAAGAGAGGCGGCGGCGGTGTGTGTAGGCGGCGTGGGTGAGGCTGACGGCCTTCGAGAAGGAGCGAGGCTGCGGCCCGAGGCAGGGGAGCGGGTTCGTGACTAATCGGGTAAACACACCCGCTACGTCCCGATCCAACGGTTCATATTACACCTTGGCGAGATCCAACGGTTAGCGGGCTAACGGGCGACGTGGCCTTATCTGTTAGCCCGCTTTTGGTGCAGAAATCCTATTATAGAGATTGGTGCCATTGATGGCACTCATGTCCATGCCAAAGTCCCTGAGAGAATGAGGCCAGCTTTCATGGGTAGGAAGAACAACACTACTCGTAATGTCCTTGCAAACCGTTGACTTTGACCTTAGGTTCACATATGTCCTAGTTGGTTGGGAAGGTTCAGCTCATGATGCCAGAATTCTTATTGATGTCTTGGAGAGAGATGATGGTCTGCAAGTCCCTGCATGTATTAGCATATCTCAGCCGTCATTTCTTAAGCCCAATAGGATGTAGTACAGTCCCTCAGCTCTAACATTGGCCATATTTCCTTGTTTCTAGGGAAGTTTTTCCTAGTTGATGCTGGGTATGTAGTGAGGCCTGGGTTTCTGCCACCATATAGAGGAACAAGGTACCACCTGAGGGAGTATGGAGTTAGAAGCCCACAGAACCCTAGGGAGCTCTTCAATCTTAGGCATTCCGCCCTGAGAGTGACTGTAGAGAGGGCTTTTGGTGCTTTGAAGAGCAGGTGGAGAATTCTTTATAACAAGCCATTCCATCCTTACAAGACTCAAGTCAAGATGGTGTTGGCTTGCTGCATTCTTCATAATTGGATCTTGAGGTGGGGAGAAGATTCAGTCTTCCCTACTAAAGAGGATTGGGAGCCCAACCCTGTCCCAAACCCAAATGACAATGAGCTTGATAATCAAGCTTGGGTAGCCAAGAGGGATGAATGGGCCAATGCAATGTGACAGTCTAGGCATGGGGGCCACTCAAGCTAGGCAAAACAGCAGTTTGTGTTGAGTCCTGTGATGTATGCACACTTTTATTGTTATGAGACCTGTCCTGAAGCTATGATGCTACTCTATTCTGTCTTGTAATATGACTTGGTTTAATTTCACATGAGACCTATCTTGTGATGACTTTCTGTTTAATGAATTACCGCCATGTACTTCCCGCTTTATTTTCAATAGAGTCCTGTGATGTTTTTCTCGTTAATGTTTCCCATGCTGCTCTAAGCCCGATGCAATCGCTTTCTTTGCCTTTATTTTTCCTATGCATGTACTTTATTGTTTGGGGGTGGTTAGCTATGGATAGGCTAGACCACTTTGATGTGTTTGGGATGAATGGTAATGCTGGTGTTCACCAACAAGTCTTTGAGGATCCCGAGGTCCAAGAGGTGGAGCCCGCAAAGACAGGGAAATGGTGCTCCTCCAAGGCTCAACTGGATTGTTGTAATGTCTAGCTTTGTGCTCAAGAAGTTTACGTGACACTGGTAAGTGAGGGGCTGCGAACCGACAAAGGCTTTAAGGACAGCCACAACAACCAAGTGGCAAGTGAGCTGACGGCCTACATCAACCAGCATGTGACTGGCACTCAAGTGTACAACCACCTCCGCAAGTGGCGCGCCAAGTGGGTGAAGGTTTGCAAGCTGAAGGACTTAAGTGGAGCAGGCTGGGATGAGGACTTGGCTATGATCACAATGGACCCTTCCCAATACAGTGGCCATGTCAATGTAATAGTCAAGCTTTGTGCTCATCTTATACTTGCTCCCTGTCATCTTGTTTTCTTTGTTCATCATCATCTAACTGTCTCAACAACAACTTGTGTTGCGGGATCATCCAAAAGATGCTGAGTTCCCGAATGTCCCAATTGCCAACTATGGGTTCATGTAGACTGCCTTTGGTGCTGGTGTTGCAACAGGGAGATTCACCATGGGATCAAATGAAGCACTGGGGACTCCTCCTCCACAGGAACAAGAGGTTGTGGATGTTGATAAGGATGAGGCACCACCTACTCAGAAGGACCGGAAGATGATAGGGAAGTGCAAGGAGGAGTATGACAGCAAGAAGAGGAAGAGAGGCATTACTGAACATGACTCAGCTCTGATGACAGGTTTCACTGAAGCAATCTTGGGAATGAACAAAGCCCTTAGTGAAGGCAATCATACTGAAGCTGCACCTGGGATCTACTCAGCAGTGATGGGGTGCATTGGATCCTGCAAGGCAGACCTGATGACATGTCTGAACTACTTCATGGAGAACAAAGGACCAGCCATGGTGTTCTTGGAGATGAATGCAGAAGACAAGGAGCTGTGGATCCAGTCCTACCTTGACAAAGTGAGGATGAAGATGGCATTCCAGTGATGGCACCAAGATCAGTGCAAGGTTTGAAATGCATGGATTGAAACAGATTGCCCTTTTTGGTGTCATATTTGACTTGTAATAATGCAACATTACTGTAATGTGTGTTCTGGGTGGCTAATGACTGCTGTAACTGTAGGTAGTTCCCCCCCATTAGTTAGCTGTTTCATGATGCATTTTGAGACCTTGACATGCTGATGAGCTATGAATGTGCAATGACAATCTATCTTTAACTGAAATGTGTGTTATGATCAATTTCTGAAATGTATGATACATGGTGTTGCCTGCATGCAGTGATGACCTTTTATGCTGTTTTCCGAGGACACAACCCAGGTGTGTACGACTCATGGCCTGAGAGTTCAAGGCAAACAACTGGTGTCCCTGGAAACCTGTACAAAGGTTACCGCACGTACAATGAGGCGATGGATTTGTTGGAGTGGTTCTTAGCAGAGGAGAATGGTGGACAGGCATCGGTTCCAGCAGATGCCAATCAGCAGGTGCAACCAACAACGATCAACACAAAGGACTTCATCATTGGAGCACTAGTAGTGGTAGTCGTGCTGCAGTTCATCTTGCTGCTAGCAAATTAGTTTGGTGATAATCATGCTCCAGGGGTTCAAACTGTTAGCAAATTGACTTATGCTGTCATGTATGATGACAAGATTCAGTATTGTAGGCATTTGGACATGTAATGAGACCTTGTAATAATTTGAAGTCTTTAACTATAAGCAATCTGGGACCAATGCATCACTATTTACTGTACCTCGTATTCATTTCAAGCATTGCACATATGAATAACGAAATTGAACACATGAACACTCAAATGATCCATAAACATGGCTTAACATTCAGCATTCATGACATAAGCATGGCTTAACATTGTTCAAAGGACATGACCATACTGCCACCACCATCACTTACAAGATGAAACCACCACCAGCACAAGAACACTTCAGATCACCAAGACTACCACTACCAGCAAGAGTGCTACTACCAGGTAGACCACCATCATTTACATAAGCCCAAAAGCCAGAGACCTACACCAACATTGTCCAACATACTTGTTTCTACTTAGGTAACTACCACCATTGAAGCAACAGACTTGCCCATGGGATATCAAAAGTGGCTGGTTAGCAACTAGCAGCCTAGTTCTTGCCTACTTGATTAAGCTAGGCAACTACTTCTTCTGGACATAGTAGAACAGAACAGCAAGCAGAAAAGCAATGCCCCCAATCAGCCAGTACAACAACTTGACCAGCGAGGACCTCTGCTTGGCGACGACCCTAACCTTGGTGTAGTAGTGCTGATAGACCAGATGACACTTCTTCTTGGTTTTCTTGACCTTCCTCACCAAGTTGTTGTTTGCTTCACAAGCCACTTCCTTGACCTGCAGCGCTTCAATGAGGGAAGAATTGGCAGTTGCTTCGCAGCGCCGGGCTTTCTGAAGCTCATTTGTCAGATGCTTCAAACTATCTTGAGCACGCCTAGGACAAGGACCATCCAGCCACTCCTTGAACTGGCACTAACGCCTTTCTTCCTGTTCAACCAAATTGAGGTCAAGAAACAAATGATCATCACTGGATTGGATAACCGGCATTGTGAAACAAAGCAAATGGACAGAATTCAGATTAACAGTGAAATGGAAAATACCTCAACACCGCACCCCACGAAACGCCTGCCACAATCCTCACCACGGGTGCATTTCTTCATCACTGCCCTTTTCCCATAGTCACACTTGCCAACCTCGACATGGCTAAGTCCAGACCACTCCTGGGTAGGTTCCCCATCAGGAACACCAGAATCCGAGCCCGCCTGTGACTAATAAGGGAAAACCTAATCAATCCAGATGAATCGAGCTAGAACACGACCAAAATCGACACCAAACAGACAAACAGATGGGAAAATCCGACCTTTTGAACCACCGGTCCAAACCATAGCACCATCGAACAAGAAAGAAAGAGAGATTTCGAAGATTACCAGCGAAGGGCCTAAGGACGAGCGCCTGCTGCTGTCGGCGGTGGAGTGCTCGGAGTCCGAGTTGGCCGGGCTGTGGGACCGGCTTCCTCCATGTACGACGACGCCGAGTTGCCCTGGCTGCTCGACACGGACGCCGATGACGACTCGCACAGGCACCCGGGAGCGCCGTTGCACCTTGGCCGGCGGAGGCGCAGGCCCAGGCCCGCAACAACGTCCGGGTGGTCGCTCATCTTCAGGAACCACCGAGAAAACCGCCGGCGCCACCGCCGTCACACTTGAGAAGGGGAGAGAACGAGATAGAAGCGGTCGCGAGGCGGTGAGAATGGGAGGTCACCGGCTTTGCGCCGCATCCGTTTCCTTTTATACGGCAAAAAACTCATAGAGCGGTAAGGCCACCGTTCGGGAGATGTGGGCAATTTATTCAGCTGGCCACAACCGCACCAAACAACCATCCATGGCCCTGTGGAGCTGGCCAAGCCCATTAGCTAGCCAACCAAACGAATTCCAGCCCAGGCCTGCTTCTACCAGGAAGTTAACCAAAGAACCCCATCCATCTAACCAGGGCCGGGCTAAATCTAGGTTGGCTATAATTTGGGGCTAGGCCACACTGGGCCAGTGAACCAAACACACCCATAACGACCCGGATGGGCGAGCAACGGAGTTGGTATGCGGTTTGATTGGCCAATGATTTTTCTTAAGTCTATATTACAATTTTACTTTGTGTTAGATTTATTAGCCAATTTGTTCTTATCTGTTGCGGTTGGTCTGCCTATGTGGCGATTAGTCTCAATATTCTTTCGTATTTTTATAGGTGGAGAGATAAAGCACACGGATATGTTAAAAAAGTGAAAACCAATTTCATTCTGATTGTATAAACTTCTACAATATATGAAGGTGATAAAATCTTAAAAAACTAGATTTATATATTACTTATTACGTTCATCAATGCCACAAGTCTCCTGTTTTGCCTAAAAAGAATCTAAGCCAAGCCAAATGTGTTTTTTACATCAAAAGTTGTGGGGAGATCTCCACATCGGTCGTTATTTTCATTAATTTTAAGAGAGGTAAAGATTCTTACATATACAAATCTTAACTGAAATCATCTTGCTATATGCACAGAAAAGATGACCGAAGGTCAACTATGAGTCTAACTGATTGTAATAAATATTAGCTTTTGAAATTAGCCAAGCCAAAGTTTGAGACCCCATACAATGCGCGAACATATATATGTAGTTAAATCAAATATTGCGATTTGTGAGATGATATAGTGTAACAACAAATAATTATAAGTTAAATCAAATATGCTAGAGAGCGCTCACTCAAGCACCTTGAGCATGAGGAGCGTGCACTTGGTGGCGCGTCGAGAGGAGCTCCACGAGAATGTAGAAATCATCCGGCGGGAGACCTTGATACGTGAAGTGCTATGGGAGCATGTTGTCATATATACAATCTTTTTTTTTTTCCGTGACAACGTCACGAGCACTTTTGCTAGTAATGACTAAATACAAATGAAAAGTACTACAAAGAGACGAACCTAAAATATTTCACCAACTAAACACCCCTAGGCCTATTACCATTGCTAAACCTAGGGATCTACCATTCTCGGTGGCTTTGATTTGATCCATGGAGGTGGAAAAGAAGACCTGATTTGGCCGGCGATGCTAACAAGTTGTTGTGTGGAGAGCCTTTCTTCTCTTCTTTGTTCCCCTCGTCTACATGGAAATTACGTGATATTCAAGAGTTTTGGCGTAACAACTATATTTTTCGATTCATCCTTTTATTACAAGGATTTCATAATTGGGCGTTGAACCCATTTTATATGATGGGAGTTACCGGAGTATTAGTCGCGGCTCTGCTATGCATTATTCATGCGGCTACTACCGTAGAAAACGCTCTATGTGAAGATGGTGAAGGTGCAAACACCTTCCGCACATTTAACCCAACTTAAGCCGAAGAAACATATTCAATGGTCACTTTTAACCACTTTTGGTCCCAAATTTTTGGTGTTGTTTCCAATAAATGTTGCTTACATTTCTTTGTGCTATTGGCATTTTGATTTGTGGAGTTATCATGTCATTAGTCTAGGGTTTACTCTTTTAATCATATGTGTTCTTTGTGGAGTCGTATGGGCTAATGAGGCATGGGGGTACAAATCCCTCTCTTTTCGTTTCTCTTGATTGATCAACGTTAGTCATCATAATGTATCAACTTAAATAACAATTTATTCCAGTGATGAATTAGCTGAAAGTCTTAGTTTATCGAAGCTTGGTCTAAATTTCCCCAAAAAAGTCTTTTATGATTATATTGGTAATAATCCGGTAAAGACAGATTATTTAGGATACACTTAATGGACAGTGGGGATGGAATTGAGGCTTAATGGACAATGGAGATGGAATTGTTGTTGGATGGTTATAACACCCCGTCTTTAGAGATAAAGGACTCAAGCTTTTTATACGTCATATGCCTACTTAAAAAAACATATGGTAGTTTTGTTAGATGAAGAGGGAACTTTTGAGATTGGACATTCTTTTTAGAAGAGCAAAATCTGAATATAGCCTTGAGCAAGTAGGCGCATCGGTGGGGAGTCATGGTGA
The DNA here is from genome assembly GCA_015847255.1 of Hyparrhenia diplandra. Taxonomy (NCBI): domain Eukaryota; kingdom Viridiplantae; phylum Streptophyta; class Magnoliopsida; order Poales; family Poaceae; genus Hyparrhenia; species Hyparrhenia diplandra. The sequence goes on along the minus strand of JADLZK010011996.1, from coordinate 106,862 downwards.
CAAAATAGATGAGTTATTCTAATCCTACATGGTAATTTTTTTGAATTGGATTAAGCTACTTTAAGATCAGATGGTATTTTTCACAACAGTCTAAGGATTGGTTCACTTTTGGTCACGCTACCTTTGCTTTGCTCTTCTTTTCTAACACATTTGGAGAGAGAACAAGCATGAAAGGAGGAAGATGACTGCCAACTAGTTGGTGGGTGGATGGAGCACACTTGGACAAAATATATTTTATTGTTACATAGGGCCCATGTTGAAACTATTGAAGTAAAATGTTGTAGCAAATTTTCTCATGGACCTAGCACTAAATGAGCCGAACATACCATAGTTATTGGGGATCGGACCAGGCCAACAATCCGACCGTTAAAAGGTCGATCATGCAGTCACACTGGGTTGATTTGATGGTTTTTAATCTAAAACCGGTTAAAAGCGGCTATATGGGACTGGTAAAACATCGGTTAAAGCCCCAACTAGTTCGCCAGTTAAAAGGTCGGTCATGCAATCGAACCGGGTTGAGCCGCTTGTTTTTATGCTAGAACCGGTAAAAATTGGACATATGGGACCTGTAAAACATTGGTCAGAGCCGCAACAGGCCCACCAATTAAAAAGGTCAGTCATGCAATTGAACCGGTTTGAGCACGCCGCTTTATGCTAGAACCGGTAGCATATGGGATCGGTGAAATAAGGAGAAAAAGGGTTAGGAGCACGTTGACTGCGATTCAATCCTGCAACCTCGTGGACTGGAAGAAGAGAACTGGACAACCAAGCCCTGTTGTCACTTGTGTTAGAGAAATATGTAGATATATTTAAACCGGGTTTTGCTGGCGGTTCAACGGTTTAAACAAATCAAACCGCGAACCAGGTTTTAGATTTGTTTAAACAAATCAACCCCGGCTGAACATGAATGGTTTAATCTCCGGTCGGATCCAACTATGGAATATACGCTGGTGTTGTGCTCTCATGGAAGCTTGAAAAAAAAAAGATGGTAGGTTCCTACGCTCATGGATTCTAGTGAAAGCAGGTGGGATCTGAATCTCAAATCTCGACAAAGGTTCTCCAGTTCGTGTTCTCGTCTCTGCTGTGTAGTTGACGACATCAAGCCATTCATGTTCAGCCGGGGTTTTGTTAAAACAATCAAAATCACATCAGCCGTCACCGTACTTGACTGGCATGCCCTCGTTGACCACATCCAGGATCCAGCCACTTCCCGGAAATTTCATTCCTCCGCGTGAGCCTCGGTTTGGAATCCGCCGCGTCAGTTTGGAAATTTCAGTAGCAAGCAAAACAAGAGCACCCCACTTCTTGACTGGCATCCGCCGCGTCAGTTTGGATTTTGGAATCAACTGCAGTAGCAAGCTAAACAGGAGCAAGGAAGAGACTGCCACGGCGGCGAGATGTGGAACACGCTGGGGCAGGCGGCGACGGTGGCGCAGCTGGTTGGCGCCGACGTCGGCGGCCTCATCTCCATGATCATCCAGGCGGCGGTGACGGCCCAGCAGAACAAGAAGGAGTGCGAGCAGCTCGCCCGCCGCGTCTTCACCATCGGCGAGCTGCTGCAGCACCTGCAGGATCCTGAGGTGCTGCGGCGGCCCGAGCTCCGGCGGCCGCTGGCCGGGCTCGGCGACACGCTCCGGGAGGCGCACGAGCTAGTGATGGCATGCCAGGACAGGAGCGCCGTGTACCGGCTTGTGCTGGCCGGGAGGCAGGCCGAGAGGTTCCGAGATGTTCAGAGCAAGATCGACTCGTACCTCTTCGTCTTCCCCATCATCAGCCACCTCGACATCACTCGCCGTCTCGAGCGAATCTACAATATCCTGGTTCCAAACGACACGGCCGGGCCATCCACGTCTTCTGTTTCCTCTATGCCCCAAATCGCAGTCCAAGACTCCCACCTGCAGGTACAGATTTGCAGTAGTGCACATATAGCCTCAAGCTTTCGATTGTGCAATTATACACTTTGGCTCCCAATTAACGGAAGCTTAATTAGAAGTCTAATTTTTCATCTTTATTTTCCCCTTTTGGTATACTAGGATGCTCCAAGGATAGACGGGAAGGAACCCTATGAGGTCCAAGAGTTTACTTTTAAGGAGCTCGCAAACGCCACCAACAATTTTGATCCTGACAAGAAGATCGGTAGAGGCGGGTTCGGCACGGTGTACATGGGATCGCTTCCTGACGGTCGAGAGGTAGCCATCAAGCGCTATGTCGCATCTAGTTCTCAATGGATGATGAAAGAGGTGACCGTCCTCCGCTCTGTTAGCCACAAGCACATCGTCCGTCTTTTTGGATACTGTGAGCACTCACTGGAGAAGCGCCGGCTCCTTCCTAAGTTCCGGAAGAAGGAGAATGAAGTGAAGAATGAAGTTCTGGTAGTCTATGAGTATTTGAGAACCACTCGCTCGACCGACTCATCCTGACCCGTGGTGGCCTTCGCCAGTGACGGCATCCTGGAAGATGCGCATCGAGATATTGCTGGGCGTGTCCCAGGCCATCGAGTACCTACAATCTTACGCAGCGCGGCCGGTGATCCACCGCGACGTCAAGCTATCCAATATCCTTCTCGATGCGACCTGGATGCCACGTTTGTCGGACTTCGGTTTGGCACTCACATTGGAAGGATCAGAACCAATGGAGTTTCCTGTCGTTGGCACCTATGGACACATGGCCCCGGAGTACTTTACGAGAGGCATTCTGAACCTGAAGACCGACGTCTACAGTTTCGGTGTTGTGATGCTGGAGGTATTGACGGGGAAGAGTGTATTTTCCCTCGAAAAATGGGTGGAGAATAAAAGGGAGGCATGTGAGGAAGAGCAGAGAGAAGGTTGTGAAGAAGAGAAGCAGAAGAGAGACGAGTGCATGGAAAAAGTAGAGAGGGACGAGTGCCAAGAAGAATCGGAGGACAACCTCGCTCGTGCTCCCTACAACAAGTTGGTGGATTTCGCCGTGCCACTGATTGAGGCGGGTGAGCTGTGGAAGGTGATGGACATGCGCCTGGCAGCGAAGCCAACCTCTAGGCAGCTGGAGGCGGTGGAACTGGTGGCGCAGGCGGCGGTGCGCTGCATGCGGCTGCAATGGGAGGACCGCCCGTCTATATCGGAAGTCGTGGCCACCCTCGAGGCGGCGCTTGAGCTGGCCCGTTGCGATGGCTAGTCTGGTTTGTTCGGGGAATCGCCGTATGTACTTCTCTTGTAATATGAACTGCCTGCTGCAAGTGCAATTGTAACTGCTGAACTGCCTGATATATATTTAACAATTTTCAGTGAATAGAAGAAAGAATAAAAGGTAGTGAAGTGCTGGAGTTGCCCAAATGGATGAAAGATAATTCCCATGGACCTCGACCTCACATATTGGCATATTGCCTATCCTAACTTCTCTCCAAAGCCCTTGTATCCTTAAGGTGTTCGCTTCTTTTACCACCATTCTACCTCCAAATAGTCACGTAGCTTCCTTCCAACAGATATTTACCCAACTGAAGCCACACATCTTCTCTGTGTTTCGCCTAGTTATGTATGTAAATCTAAGCAGTAGTCCTCTTGACCTTTGTTGATCTGAACTTCGACATGCCAACTATTACCTACACGTATTCATAATGATTTGCCAAAATAATGTGTCTGGCCAGAGCAATATACAAGCAGCAGATCATTTGTTTGCTGGTGAAGAAAACAAATGGAGCAACACACACTCACACAGGGTAAAACACATACTTATTTATGCAGAATTAAGAATGAACTGAACTTACAGATACGGTAGTACAGTGTTCACTCAGTTTGTACTGCTACCAGTCATATGTATAGACGCCGTGACCATTGGCCAGCTGCATGCATAGCACTTGAGAAGCTAGCAGGACCTATAGATGTCCAACGGGCCGCCCGGTACGCCCGGGCCCGCCGGGCGGGCCGCCCGCCCGCCGCGGGCCACTCGGGCTACGGCTGCGCGGGCCGCGGCTACCTACGGGCTCGGGCAGCCGCCCATGGCCCGTCCGTGGCCATTTTGCCGCCCATGGGCCACTCGGCCACGGGCCGCCCATAACAGAGCTGTAAAAAAAAAACGAACGGTTGCCGCCCCCACCGCCCATGGCCGCCGCCCCATGGCCGCCGCCCCGCCGCTGCTGCCGCTGCCATGCGGCGCGCAGCCGCCCTGCCGCCACGACTTCGAACAGGGACAGGGGAGAGGATAGGGTTGGTCCGTGATGAGCCTATGAGGCTTTTTTTTTTTATTTAGTGGAGAAGGAGATTGGGGTGGGATGTAACATCACTTCCGGTATACGTCTGCTAACAGGCGGGCCACCACCGGGCCAGCCACGCTGGCCGGGCCGGGCTGCATCGTACCACGGGCCGAGGCGCGGCCGCCCATGGCCCGCCCGACCACGGGCCGGGCCGCCCGTAGCCCGCGGCGATAACGGACCGGCCGCCCAGTACCGGCCATTTTGCCGGCCTCGGACCGGGCAAGGGTCACGGGCCAAATGGCCATCTTTAGCAGGACCGCAGGAGGCGGCAGTGGAGGACGGGGAGATGAAGAGAATGCAAAGACATGGCTTCACCAGAGCCGTAGAACTTCCCTAGTGGGCTTTAGGGCATGTACAACTCACGTATACGGGTCGCCTGTAGAGAACCTCGAATTTATCATACGTATGCATATCTGAAGACGGATCGTACAACCCATAGACGGAGGGTCTATCTCGTAAGCTATTTAATGTTGTGCATATAGCTTAAGATCAACTATAATTGTATTTGTGTATACCATTGTGTGGCTATTTGTTAGAATAATATCAAGCATAAATAATAGAAATATGATTACAATATTTTCAGGAACTATAAATAAAATTTGTATACTACTATGTGGATATTTGATAACAGTGGTGCATTACGTATGGACCATGGAGCACTAGTCAGTCACATGTCCACATTTAACATTCAGATAGTTGTTCACTAACCTTTAGGATCCAAAAAATATTGAAAAATAGTAGCATACCTTGAACAAAAAGCTACGAAATTGATCCCTCTGCCATCTTAGTTTTCTATATTTTTTTTCAGAGTTTGGGACTGACAAGCAGCTGTCATCAAGTAGCATTGCCATTCTATAAGTGTTTCCATTCAGTTTTGATAAAAGTAGTTTAGGACTAGCAAGCAACTGCTATTCAGTTTCCAGATAAATTTTGACAAAAAAATGGCCAATGGGCAATGACAGGCTGCTCTTCTCACACAATGAAGTATCTCCATGGGATATCACAGTACCTTTCTAAATATATGAAACGTTCAGACAACTAGAAACCAAAATTCCCCTTTCTTGCATTTGTCAGAACCTGAAAGTATATCAAATAACTGAATAACAAGTCTTCTAATATTTCTTCGACTGGCTCCATTCTGAAAGTCGCGATGCAAGTGGTGGAGAAGGGTACAGAGGCAAGCAGCACATCTAAACAAGATCACATTCACAATCGGTTACTAGTGAAGCACAATTTGAACAAGATCACCATATCTGAACAAGAGCACAATTGGCAGAACACACAGAATATAGCAATTCCGAATACTCCCTCCGTTCCACAATACTTGCAATTCTTTGACTTATATAAACCGTGTTTGACTGTTCGTCTTATTCAAATTTTTTATGTAAATTATAAAACAAACAAAACATCATTACAATATCTTTAGTGATGTAATAAGTCATAACAAAAGTAGTAATATTTATTAAAATAAGTTGAATAAAACGAGAGGTCAAACACACGCTTTATATGAGTCAAAGAATTGCAAGTATTGTGGAACGGAGGGAGTATAACATTCAGATTTGCACAAGCTAGGTAGCATTCAGCAGCAGTGTACTGCAATTTGCAGCAAAGATAGGACGAGGAGCCGACAGCAGAGCAGTGCTTTCGCCGCTCGCTTCGGCGGGGAAGCGGCCCGCAAAGATGGCAACAGCCGCCCCCACGACCGGGCGCCCGCCCGTACCGGGCGCAAAGAATCGCCCGGGCTAGCCTGGCCGCCCACCCGCCCTATTGCCGGACGCCCCGCTGCATGCTCGCGAGCTGCCCCCCGCCCCCCGCTTCGCTTGACATGGCCGCCACCGCAAGACCTGCCACCACCACGACCGATGAGCCGCCACCACGGCTGCCGCCGCCGCCCAAACCGCGACCTAGGGTTTGGCCTGGGGCCGCCGCCGCCGCACCCAGAAGGCCGAAGGCGCGCTTTGCCGAAGTTTTTGGCGGGGGAAGGAGGAGGCGCTAAAGGGATCCAGCCACCGCGGCGACGCGAGACGACGGGCTCTACAACGCGTTCTCTCGCTGGCGTCGCCGACCTCGGGAACGGGAGGAAGGCGTCGACTCGAGGCGACGAGCGAGCCGTCGGTGGGAGGACACAGGGGTTTTCGCAAAGGCAAAATTTGCCGGGGACACTAAAAAAGGTGGCTTTTGCCACTGGACACTAAAAAGAATGGCTTTGCCACAACACATTACAAAAACATGGTCATTTGCTGGTGGACATTATAGCTCATATAATATGATTTCTCACCAAACAGGTAAGTAAACATGATATCTGACAGAAATACCCCCTGCCCTTCAATTCAAGGTTGAAGCAACATAACATGTCATATGTCATCACCATAACATGCACATTTCAGCAACATTTTAGCAGATCCACGAACATGATAGGTTCAAAAGAAAGTAGCAGGTCCAGGCCCACAAAATACACACATTCTCTAGCAACATTCAAGCCCCACTTTCAGTCAAGTACAACAACAAAATATAGGATGAATAACATGTTTCATCCAACTAATACAGTGAAAGCCTATGCTTTTTTAGACCTAACAACCTGCAGCTTCTTTGCCTTTCCCTTTTCAACACAAAATGGAGATGTCACTGGATGTCCAACGGGCTCTATGGCATCTTCAAGTTCCAGCAGCCTCTTACGACTATCGATGAGTATAGATTATAGAAACATGTCAGCTAAATATATAGAAGTAGCAACAGGAACATAAAAAATTCAGCAAGAGTTATACCCTCTTGTCATAGAACTTGGAGTAGAAACCGAGGTGCTGATTCTAGTTGGTGTAGATGATTCTAGTTCCAACAACCTCCTTGTCATACTACATGCAAATACAATCATATGATAGTGTATTATTACATATTTGACAAGGGGACAAATATCTCAAATGCTCAAATTACAATGGTACCTTCTTGTCATAGGGTTTCGTGTTTGAGAAAAAGTGATGGGTCTTGTGGGTGTAGCAATCGTAAGTTGTTTAAATTTATGATATGTGTAAGTTAGGTGAAAACTAAAAATCCATAAATAAGTTCAAAAATCTTACAATGGGTCAAGAAGATTGGATGGCACTCACCGTGACACTTTTCTTGCCTCTCTTTCTTTTGGCTTTGGCGCAGCAGTGGTGGTGCATCGAATCATAGACATATTCATTGCATGTTTTCTCCATGTGTCCAAGTTGTTTGCATCTTTTTGCATCTTGTGGTTCTCTCGTCCGCATCCACCTTCTCGCAGGTGATTTAAACCTCCTCTTCCGTGGTCTCCCCGCCGCTGGTTTCGTAATTGGAGGCCACAACTTAAATCCAAGGTTCACTTGAGGCCACCGCTTCCTATCTCGCCATTGGCTTTTACACATTTTTGGTATGCCTTCTTAAACTTTTCAACAACAGAGTAGTATTCATGAACATAGCCTTCAATATTACAACCTCGAATTGAGGTGATAAGACACAAGGCATGTGTACATGGCGCACCAAGAATCTTGCCAACGCCTACAAGTGCACTTCCTCTCTTGAAGGTCAACAAGATGCCTCCAAAGGAACTAGATTCCTTGTAACACCTTCGACTTCACCTAACATTTCAAAGAGCCCTACCACCATCTTTGTATGCATACCTCCACACATATTTCAGCCCCCTACTTCTTGCATTGAGGTCCTTCATGACATTTGGCAAAATCTTATCTTTAAGCTTCATGGCAATTTTTCTCCTCAAGAACATTTTATCCATGCATAATTGCCTTATCCTATCCATAAGCTCAACTACGGATTGTTATGGACCGTAGGGCTCTACTACGGATAATGCAATTTCAAGAGTAGGCTGCACAATTAACTGGTTGGCAGGAGCATCAGTGCTACCATGTAACACAGTAGGCATGTTCTGTTGTCGCCCATCAAGCTCCAAACAAAAATCATCCTTTATCATAACCCGCACTTGAACTGAGAGCCTTCTTATCTCCCAATACATGTCAATTGCATGCAATAGTTTATCATCAGAATCAATTTCTTCATAGCTACGACTGATATTATCCCAATAGGTGACACGCAAACTTGTGTTTAGATTCTACCTTAATTTCAGAACCCATGTCAAGTAGCAAATCAATCCAATTTGTAGTATCCCTATCTAAAATCTTAGCAATATTAAAAGCATCACAATACTCGCTTGCCATCTTCGCTAATTTAACAAAAGCACCAACATGTGCAGCAAACTTCTAGGGCGAATTGGGATCCATCCTACGTAAAAATATGGACAAAAACAAAATCTAAATCAATCAGTCCCATACGATTTTCTTCAAAAAAAATCGGGGCTACAGTACCAACTAACCAAACCCTAGAAGAAATTAGCGAAATCGTTTAATTGCCGTGGACCCATGAAAGATCAGCGTGCTCTTCAGAAAAATCTCGCTCAAGAACCGTGGAGGCTCCATCGCCTTCTCACCAAGGGATCCGAGTTGCCGCTCTCCTCGGCTTGCCGCAGGGCGCCGCCGCCATCTTCTGTGGCGGGCACGCGCCCGCCGCCACCGAATATGCGCACCGACGGCGAGCAAAGAAGCGCCCGCTGGCCGCCGCCGAGGATCGCCGCCGCCTGCTTCTCTTTTATATGACGCGAAAGTGCCGAGCCCACGGAACGCACGCAAAGCTTCGAGGAACGCACGTAAAGCTTCGTGAGGAAGGGATGAAAGGGTAAGGGTATTTTTGACATTTCAAGGTGGCCATTCAATAAACATCCAATATAATATTCAGTTTGTGTCCTCGTGGCAAAGTGAATACGTTTTGTAGTGTGTTACAGCAAAGACGCTTTTTTTATGTCTTCTAGCCAATGACAAGCTTTTAATGGTGTGTTACAGCAAATTTTGCCTTTCGTAAATTAACCGCTACATAGGCGCCTCATACAGACGGGTTGTACATGCCCTTACAAACATAGATGTAAACATAGATGTAGTAGATTTCAACATGGGCTGTATGTAACAATAAAATATATTTTGTCCAACTTTGCCCATCCACCCACCAGGTAGCCGGTGGTGTCTTCCTCCTTCCATGCTTGTTCTCTCTCTAAATGTGAAAAGAAGAGCAAAAGTAAAGGTAGTGTGACAAAAAATGAACCAATCCATAGATTGAAAAACACCATCCAATTTTAAAGTAGCTTGATCCAATTCAAAAATTTTATGGTAGTAGGATCAAAATAACTTACTCTATTAAGTTCATCACCATAACTCTCCACCGCTTTCGACTACTGCTCAAGGCTATATTCGGATTTTGCTCCTCTAAAAGAACGTCTAATCTCATAGTTCCCTCTTTATCTAACAAAACTACTAGAAATGTTTTTTTTTTTAAAGTAGGCATATGACGTATAAAAAGCTTGAGTCCTTTTATCTCTAAAGACGGGGTGTTCTAACCATCCAACAACAATTTATCCCTATTGTCCATTGAGCCTGCCCTGATTAATTTGTCTTTTTGCTAGAATATTACCAATATAATCATAAAAGACTATTTTTTTGGGGAATTTTAGGCTTAAGCTTCTGATAAACTAAGATTTTCAGCTAACACATGACTAAATCATCGTTGGAATAAATTGTTATTTACTTTGATACATTGTGATGACTAATGTTGATAAATTAAGAGAAACAAAAAGAGAGGGATTCGATCCCCCATGCCTCATTAGCCCATACGGCTCCACAAAGAATACCTATGATTAAAAGAGTAAACCCTAGACTAATGACATGATAACTCCAAGAATCAAAATGCCCGTAATGTGAAATAGCTTAAAGAAATGTAACCAATGTTTATTGGAAACAACAACACAATAAATTTGTGACTAAGAGCGGTTAGCAGTGACCATTGAATAGGTTTTTTGTCTTGAGTTGGGTTAAATGTACGTCCGAAGATATATTTGCACCATCACCATCTTCGAATAGAGTGTTTTCTACGTGACGGTAGTATCGCATGAATAGCGATAGCAGAGCTGCAACAAATACTCCAGTAACTCCCATCATATAAAATGGGTTGAACATCCAATTATGAAATCCTTGGAAGAAAAGGATGAGTCGAAGCTGCTACGCCAAAACTCGGCGTTGAATATCATGTAATTTCCATGTAGACAAGGTACAAAGAAGAGAAGAAAGGCTCTCCACACAAGAACTAGCTAGCATCGCTGACCAAATCAGGTCTTCTTTTTCCACCTCCACGGATAAAATCAAAGCCACCAAGAACGGTAGATCCCGAGCTCTTAGCAGTGACACTAGTAGAGAATATGATTATTTTTATAATTTTGTCAAATAGAGGTTTTCAAAGATCAAATATGTACCAAACAGTTTCAAAACGAGTATTGTTTTACTGGAAGGAAGTGATATGAGACTTGATTTGAATGAAGATTGTTGTTATAGTATCTGCTTACCATCATTATTCAACCCACGAAAATCAATAGAGCACAGGCTTTTAAGAAGAACCAAGTCCACACGACTACATTTCTATGCAGAAGAAAAACAAGAAGTCTGATGAAAACTAGTGCTCCACGACAATGTTGAGGAGGCACATACTTCTCATCAGTTGTTCTCAACTTGGTCCACACTACAAAAATTCGTAGTAGAACACTATGTTACCAGAGAAAAGAAGTCCAGAAATGCCTTAGGTGGCATTGTGGCACAATTTTCTCAGCGTTCACTTCCAAGCTATCGCAAGAAACATAACTTCAGATGGGAACAGTGAACTCTACCAAAGTAGCAATAACGGGAATACGATGACCGGAGAAGTTAGAAAACATGCAGGTAGATGGGGTAGTGGGGGTTACCGGCAGCGTGCACCGTGCAGGTGCTGCCAATCCACGAGCGCGTTCATTGTCCCCGCGCGTATGGCACAGCCTGCGCAGGCAGGAGAGGCGAGGTCGGGGCGGGACGGGACGCGACGAGACGGCCAGGGAGGCGCGAGGATGCAAAACGTCGAACAGGTTGTGGGCAGCACGTCGCTCTGCTCTAGCCACCGCAGCACGCGCGGTGTTTGCTCAGGAAGCGTGGCCGCCGTCGCTGCATCTCCTCCATCGATGTCGTCCCCTCCGACGCACCCATCCCCGTCGTTCGTCGACCTCCGCACCGCGCTCGGCCATGGCCATGGCCCGCTCCGGTCACTCTCGTGCGGGTCGGGCACCAGGCCCAGGCACCGAGGCGCGCCAGCACGTGAAAATCATGTTTCGTCGTGTGGCGTGGCACTGGGCACTTCCCGCTGGGCTGTCTTCTTGACGGGCCTGGGGCCTGTATCCAAATCTAATAACATCACCAAGCTGAGAAGATTTCTCCTCAAAGAAAAAAACAAGCTGAGAAGATGGGGGTCACCATCGTCAACATCATGTCTCCCTTCATGGAGCTCTAGAATTGTCAAACATCTTTAAAAACTTGCCTTCCCGGCCACTGTCCCGTTTGTCTTCTTACTCTGCCTCACAGTGCTTGTATTTTGATATCTCCTCACTGCTATTTTAATCCAATATGACATTTGTGTATAGCAGAGAAATCTAGTTTGTGTGTGTGTGTTTAAGCTGGTCTTTTGTTTTGCCTTTCTACTGTCTCTTTTCTCTATTAACCTCTGTTTTTAAATAGCGCTTATAGCGGACGCTATAGCGCTAAATAGCGTTTCGGGCAGGGTAACGCTAAGCTATTGTCATTTTAGCGCTAAACGCTATTTGCCGCTATTAGCTGCTAATAGCGCTAAAAACGCTTAAACCGCAGCTCATTTAGCGCTTATAAGATATTGGGCTGATTTCCGTTGGCCCAAATTGATTGGCGGCCCCCAAATCTCATCTCAAGGTATTAGACTCATGTATTTCCCTATGTGATGTGATGATGTTTGATGTATCATGTATGAACTACAAACTAGTTTGATGTAATGTATTAGTAAGACTTTGAACTATCTATGTTTTTATCTTTATTATGTGTAAAATTATATAATGTTTGGCATATTTTTTTGCTTAGCTTAGCCCGCTATCATAGCTTCGCTATAGCGCTAAATAGCCTTTTTGAGAGGCTGCCGCTAAAATGGCTTAGCCCGCTATTTAAAACAGGCCTATTAACTCTGCTTCAGTGCTTTTTATGCTTTGTTTTAGTATGAATGAATAGGCCCTAGGTGTTGTTTCTACCCAATAAGGCTTCGTTTGGTTGCACACAAATCCAACCCAATCCATGTGGTTTGGTTGGGACCTCAATCCATGTTGTTTCTACCCAATAAGATTACGTTTGATGTGATATATCCAGAATTCATATGCTCACCGAGACATGATTACAATAGCACCTGAGCAGATAGGAGATGTTTTGTGATAAGGTTGAGAATACAATATATATGTCTGCCATTTGTTACACAGAACCTAATGACATCACATCAGACTTCGGATAACTAAAGACGGGCAATATAAAAACAACGTGTTAAATCATGATGGACCATTAGTTCATTTTACATGAGAAGTAGATTCGGCGACTCCCCCACCCAAACCAAACTCTACCCATCGCAGCGAGCCAACTCAAGCGCCGCCTCGAGGGTGGCCACGACATCCGAAATGGACGGACGGTCCTCCCACTGTAGCCGCACACAGCGCACCGCCGCCTGTGCCACCAGTTCCACCGCCTCCAGCTGCCTCGGCGTTGGTTTCACTGTCGGGCGCATGTCCAGCACCTTCCACAGCTCACCCGCCTCAATCAGTGGCACGGCGAACTCCACCAAGCTGCGGTAGGGATCATGAGCAAAGTTGTCCTCATCCGATTCTTCTTCGCACTTGTCCCTCTCCACTTTTTCCTTGCACTCGTCTCTCTTTTGCTCTTCTTCACAAGCGACTTCTCTCTCTTCCTCACATGCCTCCCTTTTATTCTGCACCCATTTTTCGTCACGGGAATATGCTCTCTTCCCCGTCAATACCTGCAGCATCACAACACCGAAACTGTAGACATCGGTCTTCAAGTTCAGAATGTTCATAGTGTTCTCCGGAGCCAGGTATCCTATGGTGCCGATGACACGAACCTCCGTATGGTCTGATCCTTCCCATGTGACTGCCAAACCAAAGTCCGACAAGCGTGGCATCCAGCTCGCATCGAGAAGGATATTGGACAGCTTGATGTCACGGTGGATCACCGGCCGCTCTGCGTAAGATTGTAGGTACTCAATGGCCCGGGACACGCCCAGCACTATTTCGAAGCGCATCTTCCATGACGCCGTCACTGTCGACGGCGATGAGAACAGGAGTTGGTCGAGCGAGCGGTTCTCCAAATACTCATAGACTATCAGAAATTCATTCTCTTTCTTCTTCCGGAACTTAGGAAGGAGCTGGCGCTTCTCCTCCTGCTGGGCACAGTATCCAACAAGACGGACGATGTGCTTGTGGCTAACAGAGCGGAGGACGGTCACCTCTGCACTGTACTGTTCCGTCGTCCAACTAGATCTGCCATAGCGCTTGATGGCTACTACCTCTCGACCGTCAGGAAGCGATCCCATGTACACTGTGCCGAACGCGCCTTGACCGATCCTTTTGTCATCACCAAAATTGTTGGTGGCCTTTGCGAGCTCCTTAAAAGTAAACTCTTGGACCTCATAGGGTTCCTTCCAGTGGATCCTTGGAGGATGCTATTAATACCAAGAGGGGAAAAATAAAGATGAATAATTAGAGTTCTAAGCTTCCTTTAATTTGGAGCCAAAGTGTATAATTGTACAATCGAAAGCACTGATTGCAAATCTGTACCTGCAGGTGGGAGTCCTGGACTGCGATTTGGGGCATAGAGAAAGCAGACGTCGATGGCCCGGCCGTGTCATTTGGAACCAGGATGTCGTAGATTCGTTCGAGACGGCGAGTGATGTCGAGGTGGCTGATGATGGGGAAGACACAGAGGCAGTCGTCGATCCTGCTCCGAATATCTTTGAACCTCTCGGCCTGCCTCCCGGAAAGAAAAAGCCGGTACACGGGACTCGTGTCCTGGCACGCCATCACTAGCTCGATCATGCGCCTCCCGGAGCGTGTCGCCGAGCTCAGCCAGCGGCCGCCGGAGCTCGGGCCGCCGCAGCACCTCCGGATCCTGCAAGTGCTGCAGCAGCTCGCCGATGGTGAAGACGCGGCGGGCCAGCTGCTCGCACTCCTTCTTGTTCTGCTGGGCCGTCACCGCCGCCTGGATGATCATGGAGATGAGGCCGCCGACGTCGGCGCCGACCAGCTGCGTCACCGTCGCCGCATGCCCCAGCGTGTTCCACATCTCGCCGCCGTGGCAGTCTTCCTTGCTCCTGTTTTGCTTGCTACTGCAGTTGATTCCAAACTGACGCGGTGGATGCCAGTCAAGAATTGGGGTGCTCCTGTTTTGGTTGCTACTGAAATTTCCAAACTGACGCGGCGGATTCCAAACCGAGGCTCACGCGGAGGAGCGCGGAGGAATGAAATTTCCGGGAAGAGTGCTGGATGTGGTCAACTACGGTTGTGGTGAGTTGCCTCAACTCGCCATCACATCATTTAAATTTCTCATCACACTGGAACTTTAGACGTTATACATGGAAAGTATGAAATGTAGGTAAACCGAATATCTAATTGAAAGTTTAGATAGATTTTATGAGATCTAATCTTTTAACTCTAGTTAAGCCATGGTTGGACAATATATTTATCATAAATAAACAAAAAGTGTCACAACGTCAAATTCAGTACTACATTAAAAATTTGAGGGTACTACATCAACGAGGGCATGCCAGTCAAGTACGGTGACGACTGATGTGATTTTGATTGTTGTGTGGCTGTGTTTAGGGCCCAGAATTTTGCACCAAAATTTCTTGCATTCCCATCACATCTCATCACATTGAAGCATTAAATACACCAAAAGACGCATGTCCGGAGTATGAAATGTAGGTAAAAGAATAAACTAATTGCACAGTTTAGATGTACATCACAAGACGATTTTTTGAGCCTAGTTACGGCATGGTAAGATAATATTTATCACTAACAAACAAAATGTCTTCATAAATGTATGACGTGACACGCTATAGAATTTTGACACCAAATTTTGGCATCTAAACACACCAAAAAAGTCGAACAAACAACCCCGGCTGAATGGTTTGATGTCGTCAACTACACAGCAGAGACGAGAACACGAACTGGAGCTCCTTTGTCGAGACTCGAGATTCAGATCCTACCTGCTTTCACTAGAATCCATGAGCGTAGGACCTACCATCTTTTTTTTTTTCAAGCTTCCATGAGAGCACAACACCAGCGTATATTCCCAAGTTGGATCCGACCTGAGATTAAACCGGTCAACCTGGTCTGCGGTTTGATTTGTTTAAACCGTTGAACCGCCAGCTAAACCTGGTTTAAATATATCTAAATATTTCTCTAACGCAAGTGACAACAGGGCTTGGTTGTCCAGTTCTCTTCTTCCAGTCCACGAGGTTGCAGGATTGAATTGCAGTCAACGTGCTCCTAACCCTTTTTCTCCTTATTTCACCGATCCCATATGCCCGGTTTTTTACCGGTTCTAGCATAAAAAACGGCAGCTCAACCCGTTCGATTGCATGACCGACCTTTTAATTGGCGGACCTGTTGCGGTTTTGACCAATGTTTTACCGGTCCCATATGCCTAAATTTAACCTTTTAACTGGCGGACCAGTTGGGGCTTTAACCGATGTTTTACCGTTCTAGCATAAAAACAGTGGCTCAACCCGTTCGATTGCATGACCAACCTTCCAGTTGGGGCTTTAACCGATGTTTTACCAGCCTCATATGCCCGCTTTTACCGGTTTTAGATTAAAACCAACAACTCAACCGAAGTTTGGCTGCATGACCGACCTTTTAACGGTCGGATTGTTGGCTCGGTCCGATCCCCAATAACTATGGTATGTTCTGCTCATTTAGTGCTAGGTCCATGAGAAAATTTGCTACAAAGTTTCATTTCAATAGTTTCAACATGGGCCCTATGTAACAATAAAATATATTTTGTCCAACTTTTGCCCCCATCCACCCACCAACTAGTTGGTCGTCGTCTTCCTCCTATGCTTGTTCTCTACAACCGTGTTAGAAAAGAAGAGCAAACCAAAGGTAGCGTGATCAAAAGTAAACCAATCCTTATACTATTGTGAAAAATACCTTCTGATTTTAAAGTAGCTTAATCCAATTCAAAAAATTTACCATAGTAGGATTAGAATAACTCATCTATTTTGTAGCTCCCCACAGTTACCCCTACTTGCTCAAGGCTATATTCGGATTTGGCTCTTCTAAAAAGAATGACCAATCTCAAAGTTCTCTCTTCATCTAACAAAACTACCATATGTTTTTTTAAAGTAGGCATATGACGTATAAAAAGCTTGAGTCCTTCTTTATCTCTAAAGACGGCTTAACCATCCAACAACAATTCCATCCCCATTGTCCATTAAGTCTGTCCTAAATGAAAAGGGGGAGATCACCCCCCGCGTCGCTCCTCTAGGGGCGACTGGGAGGAACCACGCGCGCCCCCCCTCCCCACTCCGCCTGCCCCTCGCTGCCCGAGGGATCACCGGGAGGCCCGTCGCGGTCTCTTCAGGACGGCGGCGGCGAGGAGGCCTTTAGCTACCTTGCAGTCCCAGCGCCCTCCCCTTGGTCCTTCTTCCTCCACTCCCTCCTGGGCGTCGTGGTCGAACGTCGGGCGAGCGTGGTGCCGGGGCGACGATTCCTGGCCCCAAAGGCACGGATCCGGCCACCCTGACCCGACCGCGCGTGCGTTGGGTCTTGCCTGCCCCCGCTGGTGGGCGTGCTCGGGTCTCGTCCCCGAGCCCCCCCCTTCCCCCCGGCCGGCTCCCTATGGGCTGGCGCTACCCTCTCGGCGGGCGGCAGCGTGCGGTAGCGCCGGCTCCGGCGGCTGGAGCCTCCCCGCCCCCCACGGGTCGCCCCGGTCGGTGCTCGGCGGCGGGCTCTTGCCCCGGGCGCTCCTTCCCATGTCGCCGGCGGATGGCCCTCGTGTAGGTTGCGGAAGGAGCACCCCCGCGATCCTCCGGGCGACCTTGAGGCCTTGCTTCTTGCCGGTACTCTGTGGCCCCCGGCATGTCGCCTTAGTGTCGCGGCGTCTAGCTCTCGCCATCCCCGTGTGGCGGGCGGGCGCCAGCTCCCCCGGCTTAGTGTGCCACGAGCCGACGCGAGTATTGCTCCAAAACGAGGCGGTTTGGTTGAGGCTATGGCGAAAGCCCTGACGGCATGTCTTCTGACACCGCTCCTCGTTGGAGGCGGCTCTTCCTCTTCCTTCCTCCATCTTTGCTAGAGGGACGGTTGCGTGGGGTCAATGGTTTGGAAAATCACGGGAGAAATCGGCGTACCGGCGTGACCGGCGGTGCCGACAGCGGCGTCACCCTCCGGGTGGCGTTCTTCCTTGTTGAGGCGTTGTTCGTGGTGATTCCATCCATCGATCCGGTGTGGGTGGTCGAGAAATCCTTGGTCGGTTTTGTGCCGATGTCACGGTCACCGGCGACGGCTTTGGGCGTCGCTTTCCCCCTGGAGGCGTTGACATGTGACCACCCTCCCCAAGCAGCCCCTCGCCGTCTTCCGGCCCGGCCACGCAGCGTCGTTAAACGGCCCGTCCCCGTCGTGTGGCGGTGGCCGCGATATGCGTGGTGTGGCGGTCGGTACCCTCTTCTTCGCCCAGCGTCGACGATTGCCGGTGCAAGACACCCCCACCCCAGGGCGAAGTCCGAAGCGCTCCTCGGCGTGGTGTGGCGACGGCCGGGCGTCTCCACCTTCCTCCTCCTCCCGGAGCCTTCCGTTGGAGTTCATGTGTCCCTCGCGGCGTATCTTCTTCTCTTTCTTTTTTTTGTGTTTCGTGGTGGTACTTGTTTGGTTTTAGTCCGGTTTTCCACGATTAACCGGACGGGTTTCTTTTTTTTCCCACAAAACGTGGACTTTTTTGAAACAAGTAGGTGGGGAAGCTCCCCCCGAATTAGCTTTCAAAAAAAAAAGTCCGGCCTAAATAATTTGTCTTTTGTCGGATTGTTACCAACATAATCATAAAAGACTATTTTTTGGGGAAATTTAGACCAAGCTTTTGATAAACTAAGACTTTCAGCTAATTCATCGCTGGAATAAATTGTTATTTAAGTTGATACATTATGATGACTAACGTTGATCAATCAATTGAAACGAAAAGAGAGGGATTTGAACCCCATGCATCATTAGCCCATACGACTCCACAAAAAGAATACCTATGATTAAAAGAGTAAACCCTACACTAATGACATGATAACTCTACGAATCAAAATGCCCGTAATGGGTACAAATAGCTCAAGAAATGTAACCAACATTTATTGGAAACAACACCACCAAAAATTTAGGACCAAAAGTGGTTAGCAGTGACCACTGAATATGTTTCTTCTTCAACTTAAGTTGGGTTAAATGCGCTGAAGGTATTTGTACGCCACCTTCTTCACATAGAGTGTTTTCTACGGTAGTAGCCGCATGAATAACGCATAGCAGAGCCGCGACTAATACTCCGGTAACTTCCGTCATATAAACTGGGTTCAACGTTCAATTATGAAATCCTTGTAATAAAAGGATGAATCGAAATATAGTCGCTACGCCAAAACTCTTGAATATCACGTAATTTCCATGTAGACAAGGAACAAAGAAGAGAAGAAAGGCTATCCACACAAGAACTAGTTAGAATCGCCGAACAAATCAGGTCTTCTTTTCCACCTCCACGGATCAAATCAAAGCCACCGAGAACGGTAGATGCCGAGCTCTTAGCAGTGGCAATAGCAGAGAATATGATTATTTTTCATGATTTTGTCAAGTAGAGGTTTCCAAAGATCACACATGTACCAAACAGTTTCAAAACGAGTATTGTTTTACTGGAAGGAAGTAATCTGAAGCTTGCCTTGAATGAAGATTGTTGTTATAGTATTACTTTACCATCTTTATTTAACCCACGAAAATCAATAGAGCACAGGCTGTAAAAAAACATAGAGCACAGGCTGTTAAGAAGAACCAAGTCCACGACTATATTTCTATGCAGAAGAAAAACCACGAGTCTGGTGAAAACTAGGAAATTAGAGAAATGAATTCCAGAAATGCCTTAGCATCGTGTCACAATTTTCTCAGCAGGAATACGATGCAAACCGAAGGAGAGTTATCAAACACGCAGGTAGGCGGGGTCCATAGTGGTACCGGCAGCGGCAGCATGCGCGTGCTGCCTACGCACTCCACGAGCGCGTTCATTGTCCCCGGGCGCGTGGCGCAGGCAGGGGAGGGCAGGACGGACGGGACGCGACGAGGCGGCCGGCCAGGGAGGCGCGACGACGCAAAACGTCGAACACGTTGTGGGCAGCACTTCGCTCTGCTCTGGCAACAGCAGCACGCGCGGGGTTGTGCTCAGGACGCGCTCCCTCGTGGCCGACGTCGCTGCATCTCCTCCGTCGATGTCGTCCCTCCGACTCCGACGCACCCATCCCCGTCGACCTCCGCGCCGAGCTCGCCGCCGATGGCCCGCTCCGGTCACTCGTGCGGGGCTGGGGGCTAGCTGGCAAACAGGCCCAGGCACCGGGGCACAGGCACGCCAGCACGTGAAAATCCCGGGCCGCCCCATGGGCTTGCGCGTCGGGCTATGTTTCGTCGTCTGGCTGCCGTGTGGCACTGGGCACTTCCCGCTGGGCTGACTTCTTGACGGGCCTCGGGCCCATTTTATGGTTCCTGATTTGAATTTTGATCCGTGTTCCTGATTGAATTCCCCATGTACTATGGCACAACCCCAACTAGCTTATGGATGCATTTTGAGCCGTGAGGTTGCTGGCTCCATGCTCACCGTTAGTTTATGCCTGATGCATGCATGGATGCAGAAGTCTAGTTTGTGTGTGTGTTTAAGCCGGTCTTTTGTTTTGCCTTTCGACTGTCTCTTTTCTCTGTTCACTCTGCTTCAGTGCTTTTATGCTCTGTTTTAGTATGAATGAATAAATAAGGCCCCTTTGTTTAGCTGCACACAAATCCACCCCAATCTACGTGGTTCGGGACCCTCTCAAACAAGTGGATTGGGTTGGATTTGTGTGCAACCAGACAAGTTCTAAGAATAAGCTGTCTGCGTACATAATCCGCTAGTGAAGAACCTCTGATGCATACATGGATGCAGGATGCCTTTCCACCTAATGCTTCTAAAAGCGAACAGACATGGCATGCGAGATCACCTACAAGATATGCATACAGCTATGGATATGCATGACGATGATAGCATCAGGAGATTATTCTGTGTAAGCAGAAACAGTTTGCCTGATACGCTGCTTCTTTGCAATGCATGCTCAAAGCAATGGTGATGATTTGATTTGCTCGTTTTCTAGCTAGCTTCATAGACTTCAAATCTCTGGATGATCACGGCTGCAAACCTGCTTTAATGAAAGCAAACCATACACGGTCATGTCGTATCTGACCAACCAGATCAAACCTTAGATTATGTATGATGTGATATATCCTGAATTCATATGCTCATTGGGACCTGATTATGATCAGAATATATAACACCTAAGAAGATAAGAGAAGTTTGTCATAAGGTTGATACACATTACGTTTGTGCCATTTGTAACAGACGACCTAACTATGACCACATCAGGAGGCATATATTGGATAATTAAAGACAACATATCTTGTGTATTTCTTTGAAGAGCTTCGCTTGTCCATGGTGCCCGCCCAAACCAGACTAGCCATCGCAACGTGCCAGCTCAAGTGCCGCCTCAAGGGTGGCCACGACTTCTGAAATGTACGGCCGGTCCTCCGGCTGCAGCTGCACGCAGCGCACGGCCACCTGCGCCACCAGTTCCACCGCCTCCAGCTGCCTCGGCGTTAGCTTCGCTGCCGGGCGCCTGTCCAGCACCTTCCACAGCTCACCCGCCTCAATCAATGGCACGGCGATCTCCACCAAGCTGCGGTAGGGATCAGGAGCAAAGTTGTCCTCATCTGATTCTTCTTCACACTTGTCCCTCTCCACTTTTTCCTTGCACTCGTTTATCTTCTGCTCCTCTTCTTCACAGGTGACTTCTCTCTCCTCTACCTCACATGCCTCCCTTTTATTATCCACCCAATTTTCATGACCGGATAGTACACTCTCTTCCCCGTCAATACCTGCAGCATCACAACACCAAAACTGTAGACGTCGATCTTCGGGTTCAGAGTGCCTGTCATAGCATACTCCGGGGCACAATATCCAAAGGTGCCGCAGACAATATCCTCATGGTCTGGTCCTTTCCATGTGACTGCAAAACCGAAGTCCGACAAGCGTGGCATCCAGCTCGCATCAAGAAGGATGTTGGATAGCTTGACGTCGCGGTGGATCAACGGCCGGTCTGCGTAAGATTGTAGATACTCGATGGCCCGGGACACGCCCAGCACTATCTCGATGCGCATCTTCCAGGATGCCGTCACTGGCGAAGGCGACGAGTTTAGGATTTGGTCGAGCGAGCGGTTCTCCAAATACTCATAGACTATCAGAACTTCATTCTCTTTCTTCTTCCGAAACTTAGGAATTAGCTGGCGCTTCTCCTGCTCACAATATCCAAAAAGGCGGACAATGTGCTTGTGGCAAACAGATCGTAGGACGGTCACCTCTGTCCTGTACTCTCTCATCCCTTCTGGATGAGATTTGTCACGACACTTGATGGCTACCTCTCGACCGTCAGGAAGCGATCCCCTGTACACCATGCCGAACCCGCCGTGACCGAGCTTTTTGTCAGGATCAAAATTGTTGGTGGCCTTTGCGAGCTCCTTAAAAGTAAACTCTTGGACCTTATAGGGTTCCTTCCAGTCGATCCTTGGAGAATCCTAGTATACCAAAAGAAGAAAATAAAGATGAAAAATTAGAGTCCTAATTAAGCTTCCATTAATTGGGAGCCAAAGTGTATAATTGGACAATTGAAAGCTTGAGGCTATATGTGCACTACTGCAAATCTGCACCTGCAGGTGCGAGTCTTGGACTGCGATTTGGGGCATAGAGAAAACAGAAGACGTGGATGGCCCGGCCGTATCGTTTGGAACCAGGATGTTGTAGATTCGATCGAGACGGGCGAGTGATGTCGAGGTGGCTGATGATGGGGAAGACGAAGAGGTAGGAGTCGATCTTGCTCTGAACATCTCGGAACCTCTCGGCCTGCCTCCCAGCCAGCACAAGCCGGTACACGGCGCTCCTGTCCTGGCACGCCATCACCAGCTCGTGCGCTTCCCGGGCGTGTCTCCGAGTCCGGCAAGTGGCCGCCGGGCTCGGGCCGCCGCAGCACCTCCGGATCCTGCAGGTGCTGCAGCAGCTCGCCGATGGTGAAGACGCGGCGGGCCAGCTGGTCGCACTCCTTCTTGTTCTGCTGGGCCGCCACCGCCGCCTGGATGATCATGGAGATGAGGCCGCCGACATCGGCGCCGACCAGCTGCGCCACCGTCGCCGCCTGCCCCAATGTGTTCCACATCTCGCCGTGGCAGTCTCTTCCTTGCCTGTGGCAGAGCCAGGAATATGTACCTAGGTATGCCAATGTACAAAATTTCAAAGCAAATATGTCAGAACAATTCCATAATAATAACCAAAGCACATATTTGTTTTCTTCATCTTGATTTTTGGTGCCAATTCCTCCATTCACCATTCACAAATATATCTCCACCAGGACATTTTGTTCCATCCTTTGAACAGATAGCAAACAAAGCTAAAGGCGGCATCTTTTTTTTTCTACACTATGCTCAAACAAAGCTTCACCATCACTCTATGTCGGAACAAGTGTTAACTGCATATTGTCAATATCAACAAAATTAGCATTTGGTGTGGATGCGGAGGTCTTTTTTCAGGTTTCCCCACAATGCAAATATGCTAAGGCAACTGCTCCCGTGGACCTCTTTTTAAAAATTACACGCATCTTAAAGCAACCCATATAATTAATTAAAAACTTTTGTAATTATTTCGAACAGTCCTGTTTGGGCTCGCCCGGTCCCAGCCCATATCCAGCTCAATTACAGTCTGAACTCATCTCTCATCCATCGTTCTGATCCGGCACCTTCAGTTTCCCGTGCACATGCAATCGGCGGCGGTGCTCCACACGTCCTCGCCGCTAAAGGAACCGCGTCAAAGTAAAGCAAAGCAAAATCCAATCCAATCTACCTCCCTTGATCCTCTTTGTTCGGATCTTATTAGTTTCTCCCTGCGCTGGAAGCTCGCGCCTCTTCCTGAATCTGAAGCCGTCAAGTGCGTGCAGTACGACGTGAGAGGAACCTCCGCTGGCCGGCGAGCAGCATTGCTACTTATATTCATAGGTGGAAGCCAGAAAAAGTAGAGAATTCCTACGTTCAGAGATGGTTGTGCATGCTTAGAGAGATTAATTATGAGGTTGTACAGTAGTATGTGATCAGTGCAATTGTTGGAGAGCGACGTCGTCGGCTGCGAGAAAACGGAATGAGGACCGAACAAAACGGAATGAGTTTGATCCAAGGATTGTGCTGGGTTTAGACTATAGATTTCCAACGGGCGTGCCGTGCCGCCCGGTACTGCCTCGTGCCATGCCGTGCCGGCCCGTGCGTGCGTCGCTAAGGCACGCCGTGCCCCGGGGGCCGGGCTGCACCGGCTCCGTGCGACCTCGAGCCCGAGGCCCGTCCCCACGGGCCAAATCGCTTGTCGTGTGCCTTGCCAGTGTCGTCTTGGCCCACGGGCGATTTTTAAAAAACACTCAAACATGATCATTTTTTACACAGATTTTCAGATATTTGTACAATATTATACCAAATATATGTATAATATTATACCAAGTATGAAAATATCGGGACTAATATACCAAATATGTACAATATTATCACTAGTATATTTGCCACCGGCCTCCCTTTCTTAACGTGCCGGGCCGCGCCGCGTGCCGTGCGGCGGGTCGGCCCAAGCCCGCATCGCCGCCCGTGCGTCGCCGTGCGGGCCCGTCGACCACCGGGCCGTGCCGTGCTCGGGCCGGACCAAAACAGGCGTGCCTCGTGCGGGCCGTCGGGCGCGGGCCGCATGGAAATCTATAGTTTAGACGGACGGGTTGGCCCATACGTGACCAGCTGGAAAACAATTAAAAATGTTAATTATTTAGATGTGTTGCTTTGAGATCTGTGCAATTTTTAAAAGGAGGACTACCGGAGGCCTTTTTTTTTTTTTTTTGCGACTGCCATATGCTAAATACCCATCTTCTTGTACTACATTACAAGGATTAAGAATATATACAATCAAAAGATTGGAAAAAAAAATCAATAGTTCACTGTATCAGTGGGGGAGTGGATCTAGGATTCCTAGCGTGTTCTACTCACCTTGCTTGAAGCCGGCGAGGGGAGGGCTCCGTTCGCTGGAGGGTGCTACTGCTGCTGCAGAAGGTGCGCCGCCCACGGCCACCGCTCCCGCCGGCGGCCGGCTGGGGCAAGGTCGCAGGGGGCGAGCCGTCCACGCCGACACAGAGCGCGGAGAGGGGAGGGGAAGAGACGGCCTGGACGGAGTGCTGGTGATGTTCTGGGCTCTGTTTGGCTTGCTACTGCTGTTGCTTTCCAAACTAACGCGGCGGAATGAAATTTCGGGGAAGTGGGGTGTAGGTGTAGAATGGCTGGATGTGGTCAACGGTAGGTAGACACGGGAACACGGCTGCAGCTAGCGCCAATCTTCCTGTTCAGGCCTCGTTTAGTTTGCAAAAAGCAATCCAAAACGTGCTCCATCACATGGTATCTTTTGACACATGTATGATATATTAAATAGAATAATTAATTATACAGTTTGACTAAACTTTACGAGACGAATCTTTTGATCCTAGTTGATCCATAGTAGGACAATAATTACCAAATATAAACGAAAAGTGTTATAGTAGCCGAGCCCAAAATATTTTCACCAACTAAACACACCCCCAGTCGAGCCTCTGGTTCTAGGTTTTACCTATCCGATCGTTGGTCCGGCCAGTCAGTGTTATGTTTTGCTTATGTTTTACAGGGTTTAGTTCACTTCAATTGTTCTAAAATGGGCCCTGCGTAACAATAAAATATGTTACGACCAACTTTCCCCATCCACTTCCTCCTTCCATGCTTATGTGTGTTCTCTCTCCAGTCCAAATGTGTTAAAAAAAGAAGAGCAAAGCAAAGGTAGCGTGACCAAAAGTGACCAATCCTTAGATTGCTGGGAAAAAAAAACATATTTGATTCAAAAGTAGTTCGATCTAATTCAAAATTTTCCCAAACTTCATCCTCGAAATTTGTCTTGCATATTTTTTTTTATAGTAGCAGGATCAGAATAACTTATTCTATTAAGTTTGCCACCATAACTCTCCACTGTTTCGTCTACTTGTTCAAGGCTATATTTAGATTCTGCTCCCTCTTCATCTACCAAAACTACCATAAATGTTTGTTTTTTTTAAAAAAAAAAAAATAGGCATATGACGTACAAAATGCTTGTACCTTCTTTATCTCTAAAGACGAGGTGTCCTAACCATCCAATAGCAATTCCATCCCCATTGTCCATTGAGTCTGCCCTTGGAAATTTTAGACCAAGCTTCAGATAAACTAAAAATTTCAGCTAACACATCGCTAACTTCGTTCTTTGGAATAAATTGTTATTTGATTTGATACATTATGATCACTAACGTTGATCAATAAAGCGGAACAAAAACCGTCTGTTTGGATGATGGAAGGAGTCTAACCCGGATGGGTCGAACCTGTTTTTTGAATGTTTAGATGGGGAGAGGCGGAGGCGGGTTGGTCCCGTGAGCAAATATTAAGCTCTTGGCGTGGGTCGACTCCATTCGCCAAAAATCGCGCACGAGCGAACCCGTGTTTCTCCATCGGGAGCGCAGCGATGACTACGCCGTTCTCCTCCACGCGGCAGCCCCGCCCGAGCTCCGCCCCAATGCGAAGTGGGCGCGACGCGCGTGGCCGAAGCTCGCCCAAGCGCAGCCTCGTTCCGGCCGCCGGCATCCCGCTCCCGCCGGCAGGTGGGAGGCGCCCCCACCCACAACGTCGTAGTCCCTTCCGTGCGCACGGCGAGGCGCGCTGCCCGAGTCGGCCGCCCCCACGGCCCTAGTGTCCTCCCTCTAGGCGCGGCCGACTCGGCCGGCTCGACGGCCGCCCCTCCCGGCTCCCCACCGCACCGCCCGACCCCAAAAAGCAACACCACGGACCCAAGCGCGCTCCTCACACATCGGGAGCGCCGGATCTAGCCGGGGTCGAGTGGAGGAAGAAGATAAGGGGTGACACCGGCATGTGGGTCCCACCAGTTATTCTAGCAACGCCATGAAAAAGTCCTCCATCCCCTATTTCTACTCCCTCCAACAAAACAAAAAACGGGTTGAACCCAACCTTCCAAACCAAACATGTAGAGAGGGTTGGTCACCCCACAACCAAACAGACGGAAAGAGAGGGATTCGAACCCCCATGTCTCATTAGCCCATACGGCTCCACAAATCAGGTCTTCTTTTGCACCTCCACGGATCAAATCAAAGCCACCGAGAACGGTCGATCCTGAACTTCGTAGCAGTGGCAATAGCGTAGAATATGATTATTATTTTTCATAATTTTGTCAAGTAGAGGTTTCCAAAGATCACATATGTACCTACCAATAGAGCACAAAATATTAAGAAGAACCAAGTCCACGACCGTATTTCTATCGTAAGAAAAAACCAAGAGTCTCGAGGACTCCACGACACCGTTGAGGAGGCACATACTTGTCATCGGTTGTTCTCAACTTCAGTCCGGTGTGTTTGGTTGTGACGCCCAATGTAGCCCGGCTAGCCCAATCTAGCCCTACCGGACTTAGCTTTTGCATCAATCAAGCCAACCTCCACTTGTTTGGTTTCTTTTTTGGTTTTGGTGGCCCATTGTAGCCCGGCTTAGAGATAGGAGTGTTTGGTTAGGGTTAGCCGGGTTTGTTTGGATAGGGTCACCTCTTCTCCTTTTGGTAAACTTACCTCAAGGTGGAGCCCACATGTCATACACACGTGCTCAAGACCTGTCGTTCCGTGCCCGGCCGGCTCGGCGGCGAGACCAAGGCGGCGCCGAGGCCGACCGGCGATGGAGGGCGGGCAGGGAGCTCCAGCGCCCGTCGCCGCGCCGACGCCGAAGCCGCGCGAGAGCGCGACGGGCCAAGTTAACGGCGTGCTCCCGCTGGGGGTGGGTGGCGATCCGGCCGAGATCGGCCGACGGGACGCCGCCCGGCGGCAGATCCAAAGCGAGGGCGGATCGGGCCGGGAGAGATCCGGCCAAGCGTGGGACGTGCCTCCCCACCGGCGGGGGGAGGGGCGGGTGCGGGTCCCTCCCACTTCCGCGGCCGCGCGACGGCGAGCTCTTATCCGCCGCCGCCATCGATAGCTCGCCATAGCTCGCCATAGCGGGAGATGGGCGCGTCGATGAGCCGCTTCGGGACACCCCAGCCGTGGACGCGCTCGGGCTTACGACCATGGTACGCACGGGCGTTGATGCCTCCGCCGGACGCCAGCGGGCTTACGGCCACGACGACCACACGCCTTGCAAGCCGCGGCCGCCGGGATCCATGGGCGAGGAGGAAGCCGTCCCTTGCCTCCGGGGGGGGAGGAAGACCGCGGGGCACGAAGCGCTGCCCGATCTCACCGCGAAGGCGGGGAGACAGAGGTGCACGGAGGACAAGAGCGCTGCCCGCCCTCACCGCTGCGAGGACACGAAGCCGCCAGAGTCGCCAAGGAGCACGGCCAGAATGAATCGCCACCCCCGTGATTCGATCCTCGCAGTGCTATTCGCGGCATGATGGCCCAATTGAAAACGCTCCACCCGAATTTTTGGAACCAAACACCCAAAAGAAAGCCCATTCTAGCAAAGCATTACCATTTTTCAGCAACCAAACACACCCTATGTTACCAGGGAAAAGAAGTCCAGAAATTCCTTTAGCTAGCATTGTGGCACAATTTTCTCAGCGTTCACTTCCAAGCTATCGCAAGAAACATAACTTCAGATGGGAACAGTGAACAGGAGGCCGACGTCGATGTCGTCCCCTCCGACGCACCGTCGTCCGTCGACCTCCGCACCGCGCTCGGCCATGGCCATGGCCGCTCTGGTCACTCATGCGGAGCGGGCAGCCCAGGCCCAGGCATCGGGGCGCGCCAGCACGTGAAAATCCCAGGCCCCCAGCTTGCGCGTCGGGCTATGTTCGTGTACCGTGGGCACTGGCCGCACTTCCCGCTGGGTTGCCTTCTTGATATGGGCCTGTACTCCGGCCCATTTTCTGGTTCCTAATTTGAATTTTGATCCGTGTTCCTGATTGAATTCCCATGCATTCTGCCACACAACTCCAAATTCAATGGTAACCATTTTGATCTTCGAGGCTCTTTCATGTGCTAGCGCTGCAGTCACTCAGGGAGTTGGCTAGATATATATGATCTTTCATGTGTGTTTTTGCTTCTATGTCTATTATCTGTTTTAGGCTTTTAGCAGATAATTTTGTAGATCTGTGTTCATATTTCAGCCATCTTTTGCACTTGCCTTCCTGCTGTCCTCTTTGTCTGCTTCCTCACAGTGCTTCTATACAGTTAATATTAGTATATTTCCTCTCTGCTATTTTCATCCAAGAACGTATCTGTGCATTGTATAGCAGAGAAGTCCGTTTGTTTGGGTGTCTAAGCTGGCCTTTTTGTTCTGCATTTCTACTACTTTTCTCTGTTTATTCACTCTGCTTTAGTGTTTTCGGGATTAGGTGCTGTTTCTACCCAATAAGAACAAGTCTGTGTACATACTCATCGAACTGCAGCTGATCTTGTGGTCTTGCCTTGTTAAGTTCAAGTGAACAGAGAAAAGATCTTGCCTTAGAAGCACTCAACTATCCTTTCAGTCTAGCACCCAAAACAAAGAAAAAAAATCTTGCCTTTGCGGCTTTGCCTCGAGCAGAATATATCTGCTACATACATCTTCATATTCTGCTGCATGATTGACCACACATCATTCAGAAGGCGATGAGACAACGACATGCACAAATCGACTCCCTCCAGGCCTCCCTCCACCAACTCAATCACCTGTGAGCTGTGAATTGTGATCATGGACGCATGCATGCGCTTCACACCCTCGACTGCCGAAGCGAAAAAGACCCGCTGCGGCGCGGCGGCAACAACTGCCTGCATGGCGCCGCGCGGCTGATGAGTGATGAGCGTGCCGTGCATCAGCCATCGGCCGGGTCACACGAGGAACCAATCATGAGATTTGCCTCACCCTCAGACCTCAGTGCGTCATATCATCGGTGACATGAGTGAGTGACACATGATGAGCCGTGAGCTCGCTGCTAACTCACCGCCGTTAGTTTATGCCTGATGCGTGCATCGACGACGCCTTTTCCACCTAATGCTTCTAAAAGCCATGCGAGATCGCCTGCAGGATTTGCATACAGCTATAGCTATGGATGCTATCATCAGGAGATTATGTAAGCAGTTTGCCTGCTGATACGCTGCTTTTTTGCAATGCATGCGAGCGTGCTCAAAGCATTGGTGGTGATTTGATTTGCTCGTTTTCTAGCTACTACTAGCTTCATAGACTTGAAATCTCTGGATGATCATGGATGCAAACCTGCTTTGAGGAAAGCAACCAACCATATGCATGGTCGATGGTCGTATCGTATCTGACCAATTATGTATGATGTGATGTATCCTGAATTCATATGCTTACCGGCCGGGACCTGATTAGAATAGCACCTGAGCAGATAGGAGGTGTTTTGTGATAAGATTGAGACTACAATATCTCTGTGTGCCATTTGTAACAGAGAACCTAATAGCTATGACACTACAAGATGTTTCCTGCATATGTTTCTACTTTTTAGAGCTGGCTATGGGCGAAAATTAGGAAAAAGAAAACCCACCAGGATCATGCTTTGGATTGGTCTTTGTCCCCAACAACATTCGCTCGCAGCTCCAAATGGGGCTTTCAATCACGAACCGCATGTGTCGCATGTGTGTGTGCATCTCATTCCATCTTTTGCTTTGAATTGGTTTCCTTTCACCATTCTTTCAGGCTTTGAGCTAGCTTGGGAGGAACCTATGTGAAGCTTTTGCATCAGGAGTGGCTAGCTAGATCGAGCAGGATGAGGTGGTCGCATGGATGATCCACTGACACTGTGACCAAGCACTCAACAAATTCCTGACTGGTTGATTCATTTTTCTTTTAAATTATTCCCTCCATACAGGACAGACATTCCTCCCTTGCTTTTCTCCCACTTCAGAAATAAAATTTTGGTCTGCTTAGAGTATAGACTATGGACTATGGAGAGAAAATTCTGATCCTTGGGATCATTTTCCTCATTGTGCTTTTGATTGTCGCTACAGGTGATTATTGACTAAACGATGACTGATGTGATAGTAGCACTGACTGTTACCCCGGGTGTCCTTGGAGTTTAACGAGCATTACATAAGCTACCAACGTGATGACATGGCACATAACTGCCCTCGCTTAACTTATCAGCCATGGTACAGTGTATTTTTTCTTACAACAAAACTAAATCAGTCGGCTTATTAGTTGCAAAACCATCAGCCGAACAGCTCCGACCGGCACGGTAAGTTCTTGTTTTTATGGTTCTTGAATTTAACATGATTCTTAATCTTAAACTAAACCTGGGGGAGAGATGTGACTGTGACATCCAGAACCACTACTTTACAGTCCAATGCTCTTTCTCTACAGGCACCCTTATCATGATATATAGTCCTTTCTCAGTCACTTGAATGCTTTCTACGAATATGTCAACAACAAAAAGACAATAGATCAATGCAGATTGTAGCATATAGCTAGTATATAAAACTGAATTCCACCACTATTTAAGGTCTTGGCATATCCTTTTTCGTTGTCCAAACTAACAGCTATGCATATCGCCTTTTGGTGATATATTATTTGTTTCTCTCTCTCTCTCTAAAGCTATAGTGCATCACGCACCAAATGATTGGGGAATAAGAACCCAAAAAATGGTACTATAATTCTAGTGGCCTCTTGCTTTTTTACTCTCCAAATCTCGGACTGAATAATTGTAGGCTTGGGAAAGTTTGTGCCCTTTCCTTCTACGGGGTACAATATCCGCTCCGTATGACACTTATTTCCTAAAACGGTTATAATAATCCACTACTTGATTCCCAAAGGGGTTTAAACAATCCAAAGGATCCGCCGCTACATTTGAACACTCTAACCTCTTTCTCTCTGAGGACCCGAGTGAGGTCACATAATGTGTTGCTTTTTCTTTTTAAAAAAAAAATAAAAATGGAAGTGGCTCCATGCATGATGTCAGGCTGTTAGGCACTCATTGCAGATCAAAATATGTCTATCTAAACAAAATATGTTTAAAGACCAGCAAAATGTATGGTGAAAACCACCGTATTAGATGAATGTTTGTCTTTTAGTGCACATATATATGAACCTAAAATTTGTCATTTTCGTATAGATTTTTCCAGTTTAAGTTAGTATATATCTCAGCTTTTGCACATTAATACATACTGATATGCACTGCAAGCAGACCAAATTTTGAAAAAAAAAAAAATCAGTGTGGGGCCCATAAATGGATGTCTACACTGTGAGTGTCAAGCAGTGTAAAAGTGAACCAAACTCCACTCCCACAATTAGGATAAAACGCTAGAGCTGCTTTTACATATCTTTTCTCAATATAATATCAAGAGAGTACATCCAACTCTCATAGTGTTGTTGAGTTAAATTAGTCGTAAAAAAGTAATGTTTGAAGATAGTATGATTGTTGAAACTATTACTCCCTATATTCCTAAGTAAATTAACTTCTTGAGTTATCCTAAGTCTAACGTTTTAAGCTTGACTGAATTTTATAGAAAAATAATAATATTTATCCCACAAAATAGCATATTTAGATCCATCATTAAAATATACTTTCATGTTATATTTTTTATTATCATAGACTATTTTGTATAGAATTGGGGGTGTGGGGTGGATTTGTGAGGATATATTGTTTTATTTGCACTCCCAGTACCTCAGTATTTTCCAATACTATATGTGTATACATCTTTGTAGGTGCTGCATTTTCCCCAAGGGCAGCATTATCGTGATTTTAAAGGAGTTAAGTAGTGCACTATAAATTGAGAGTGATGTGTCATCCTTTTGAGAAGATTTATGTAGTGCCAGTGATTTGTCGGTTTCTACATTTCTTTGTGGGTACAGTCAATATTGAAAACAGATATCTGTGATATAATGTGCAGATATGATCAAACTTGTAACTCAGGTCCGATACCATTGAAGATCAAATCGTTTCAAACTCCCCAGATAGTCCAACACATGATCACCGCATTCGGGAAGAGTTCAGAGTTCAATTGATCTCTGAAGAATAGAGTGACTTCAGGGGAAGAAGCTTGAGCCGGAATATTCAAGTTCATGATGTTCCAACAGGACTTGGCGAAGGTGCAATCAAGAAAGAGATGGTTGAGCGTTTCTTCTGTTGCCATTTGACAAAGCTCACAATTATAAGATTCCAAGTGCATGTTTTTTTTCTTAAAAATTTCCTTTGTGCTCAACCTGTCTTTTAGCAAAAGTTTTTTTTTTCTCGACCGGGCCATTCACCCGTTTTTTCATTAAGAGGAGGAAAACCAAATCCAAATACAAATAGAGTTCACGATGCCGAGTGGACATCAAAACAAACGAAAACGAAAAAAAGAACGAACAACCTATCTACTGGAAATTAAAATGCGATTACATGATGATGAAACCCTGCGACTAGACACGGAGGACAAACTACATCCACTCGGGCCCCCGCGGGCGCCGCTTGTTGCGCAGCAGGAAGCGCTCCATGCCCTCCCCCTCTGGCCTCAAAGAAGAGGCCCTATGAAGGCGGACTGCAACTTCGTCAAAGAAGACCGCATCCTCATGCTCGGCCTCGACCTCGATCCCCATCTTCTTGAGCAACACTCTTCTTGCCCGGTCCTCACGGCTTATGGTGCCTAGACCCACTCTTTGCGCTGAGCCGCGCGCTACGCTTTCGGTAGCACGTGGTCGTCCGGGGCGCGGCGCCGCTTCCTCAAGACCGGCGTGGAGAGTAAGGATGCCTCCGGCCGCCTCATGAAAGCGGCTATGAACTCGTCAGTCGACAAGACGAGACCGCTCGAAGAGTGTGCGCTGCACCCATCTTCGCCGCCACGAGCATCGCGGTGCCGCCGCCGCACCGGAGGTCACCCTCGCCTCCGATCGCTAGCCCCAGTAATACGAAACTCTTGAACCCTAGGCGGCGAGGTCGAGGGGGTACTCGGTGCGGCGTCCGACACGGCGTGACTAGTGGGGCCGGCGAACTCGGCCTCGACCAAGTCGGTCCACTAGTCGCCGATCGCTCCCGAGCGGTGGCCGATGAAGAGGCACCCACGTACGCAGCGACCACCATGGACACAAGGGCCTCATCCTCCACGAGGTTGGCCGGGCGCACGGCGATGGAGGCCGCGAGCTCAACGAGCATTGGATCATGCCATGTCACCGGGCCCCCATCGCCGCCCGCGAGGCGTCGCCGGGTCAACGGCAACGGCAGGACTGTCGGTGACGTGGCTGGCGCCCGTCGCCGGCGACGACGACGACGACGACGACGACGCGCGTCAGCACCCCGCAGTGTGGTCGAGGGAGGGTCCCCACGGTCGCCCTCGGCCAGTCGGCGGAGGGAGCCGAACAAAGAATCTCGCCGACTGGGATCGGGGCGCGGACCCCGCCGTCGATTCAGCCGGGCAGAGGGCCCGTGAGGTGGACCCTCGCCGCGTGCACCGATCGCGATCTGCAAGGCCCGGCGCCGCTGCAGCCCCGCCTCCGGCACTCACGGCAAAGCGTGGCGCGCCGATGCCCTCGCGGCGGGCAGCGAGGCGCGCGGGCGGGAAGGTGCGGAGCGACGGCGGCACGTTGGAGAGGTGGCAGCGCCCCCGACCAACTCTGGCGGCCGGCCCTCGGCGACGGGCGGTGGGCCGGCGCAGCGCCGCTTCGCTGAGGAGGACCTCCTCGCCCGGCCGTGGCGGTTTGAGGGGAGGCGCGGGCGGTGGGGTCCCAAACGTAGGTGGACGGGGATGCGTCCCGTCACCCCGACCGCCACGCGGTGCACCGCCGGGCGCACGCCGGGGTCACCATCTTCTTGCCGCGATGGGACGGCCGCCACGCTTCCTCTTCATGGCGTGGGCGGCGGTAACGACCGCCGAAGCACCATTGTCGGACCCGGAAGCCACACCACGGCGGCCTCGACGGATCCGGTCACTAGTGCGGGTGGTCCTCATCGGGTAGCACCCGGCGGCGGCGACACCCATCCCATCCCGCAGCGGGACGACGGGATGGGGAGGCGATGGCCTCGTGGAGGAAGACAGTGCCCCGTGGCCGCCTTGTGGTGGAGGATGCGAAGCCGGGCGGCGGTGGTCGGCATCTCGAACTCGCCGTCGGAGCGATCGGACATGGGGACATCGACCCGGCCGCCTCCTCCTTAGTCCCGCCGACGGAGGAGGGGAAGAATCGGCGCCGACGGAGAGGCGCTTTACCGTGGAGGTCGTGGCGGCATCGAGGTCCCCATCCACCAACCGCCCTCTTCGACGTCCCCGTCGCAGATAGAGGACGGCTCGGCCGAGGGGGCAACGTTGGGCTCGA
Organism: Hyparrhenia diplandra; assembly: GCA_015847255.1. Taxonomy (NCBI): domain Eukaryota; kingdom Viridiplantae; phylum Streptophyta; class Magnoliopsida; order Poales; family Poaceae; genus Hyparrhenia; species Hyparrhenia diplandra. The sequence goes on along the minus strand of JADLZK010011996.1, from coordinate 72,105 downwards.
GGTCCGACGAAGCCGGGCGGATCGACGTCGTCGTGGGAGGGGCAGCGTGGCTAGCCTCCTCCGCGTCCCACCCACCCGACCGGAGGGGAGGTGGAGGAGGGGGCGACCGCGCGGAGCGCCAAGGTGGGGGATGGCGAGGGGTGGACCCCATCGGCGGCGCGCGAGGTCGGGGCCGCGGTCCCAAAGATCCTCCCCAAGCGGCGCGAGCTCCTGCTCTCCGGCGCGGTGCATGAGCGAGGCCACCGGGAAGGGGAGGACGTCCCCGTCACCGGCCCGCGGGGCGGCGGCGTGGAGTGGGAGCGCCCAGCGCAGCGCCCGTGGGCCGAGCCCCAAGGAGGAGGATGGGGAGCCATAGATCCGGCGACGAGCTGCACAGAGATCCGTGCTTGGAGCGAGGTGGGGAGTGGTGGGAAGGCCGGGAGGGGTGGCGGGCGCGGCGCCCGTTGCCGCCCGCTGGGGCGCCGGGAGGGTCGGGGAGGGGGGGACGAGAGGAGTCATCCCTCCTAGGAGAGCTGTAAGGACCTTTTAGCAAAAGTCAAAAGAATACCTTGTGTTTTTGGTTGGCAAAAGGTTTTTCCAGAGCCATATAAAAGGAAGAATGAACTTGATGTTCACCAGTCAAGTTTTTGTAGGCTTTAGGTTTCTGCAAACAAATTTAATCCCCAAATGTATCCTCAGGTGTCATTTTCAACTGTTATATTCAGATTTTCCAAGATGTTGATCAGATTCATCAGTTGAGAGTATGCCAAAGTAGAAAGAGGCTGGTGAAATTGTTTTGAATGAGCTGACTTTGAGACATAGCAATACTGATTGAAATGGAACCTTTTTTTTTTTTTTTTTTTTTTTTTTTTTTTTTGAAAGAACAATTCAGGGAGCTTCAATTTGGCTGTTTCATCCATCCAGTTATCTTCCCAGAGCAAACAAGAGTGTCCATTGTGAACCTGTACTGCTGTCAAAAGGATTAAGTTGCTTGTTTTTGTAACCTTTTCTAGAGCTGATCAAACAATTGACTGTGAGAACAAGGAGTCAAATGGCATCTTAGACATTTTTTTTTGAAATAAAGCATCTCAGACATACAGCCCTGCAAACACTGTTATGCGATATATCTAGATGTCCTTTGCCATGGAACGTGAAAAATGACCATGCACTCAAGTTTTAGAGACCGGAGAATGTAACTTTTCGATCCAGCCCTGCATTTTTCTCCGGATCAAAACAGTAGGTAGTCTTCACAAGTGATTTTTCAGATAAATAACGTTTTCCATGCATGTTCAGAGTAACTAACACTTCATAACCAGTGACACATAGGATTATGAATATGCTCTCTTTTCCATGTTGACAAAATGGATTTCAGACAAATGAAAAAAAAATACAGATCAAGCAAGATACATTGTAATACTGAAACATGCTCTCCATTTAGTTCATCATGCCTTTTTCACATATCTGGTACTCCTAACAATGGAGCACTGTGAACACTCTTCACTTAATTCCATCGATCGCAAACGGTAAACATAGACAAAACCACAAGTGCAGATTGAACACCATCTCTCGAATCCACTCGACCCAGAAAAACAAATTATGCGGCGTAATGAAACGCTAATATAATTATGCATGGACACCATGCATGTGTAGTTGTGCTTGATCACCACCTGGGCGTGGGCTTGCACACGAGGGGCTTCTCCATCTCCAGCGACATGCCGAGGCGCTCCGCCAGGTCGACGCCGTCGTCGGCCGGCGCCCACTGGAAGCGGTGCAGCAGCTGCGCGAGCCAGAGGTGGACGGTGGCGAGCGCCAGCGTCTTGCCGGGGCACACGCGGGCGGCCGGCGCCGAACGGCGCGAGCCGGAGGTCCCCGCCCAGCACGCTCACGTCCTCCTCCTCGAACCGCTCGGGCCGGAACGCGGTGGGGTCCGCCCACACCTCGGGGTCGCGCGCGATCGCCCACATGTTGACCATGGCCGTGGTGCCGGCCGGGACCAGGTGGCCGCCGACCACCGCGTCGTGCACGGCGAGGCGCGCCCCACGAGAGCAGCGGGCCGGGAGGGTGCACGCGGAGCGTCTCCTTCACGACGCGCTGTAGGTAGGGCAGCCGCGCCACGTCGGCGTCGGAGACGGCACGGCCGCGGCCCACCACGGCGTCCAGCTCCGCCTGCACCTTGCACTGGATGCCCGGGTGCAGCACCATCCGCGCCATCACCCACTCCAGCAGGATCGCCACCGTGTCCGTCCCTCTGAAGATCATCTCCTGTGTGTTTTGTGTTGTATGAGATTATTAATTCCAGGAACAAAGTTTACTTGAAAGAAATGACGAAACGCATTATGCATTTCGTAACTGATCGAAATCCAAGTGTTACAAATGCAATATTCATGAATGTCGATCACAAATTCAGCAGCTGTTCTTGGTAACGTAAAAGTGTAAGTTTATTTCTTACCCAGAGGACAGCGATCATGTCGGAGTCGGACAGCTTCTCCTCGCCCTCCAATCCCAGCAAGACGTCGACGAAGTCTCCGGCGGCCGGCTCGCCACTGGCGTCGTTGTCCTCCTTCTTCTTCCGCCTGTGCTCTTCGATGATCCTGGCAACGAACACGTTCACCCTGCTCACCAGGCTCCGGCACCTCCTCCTGACGCCTTGCAGGTCCAGCCACCGGAGCAACGGCAGGTGGTCGCCCCAGTTGAACAAGCCGAGCAGGTCGTAGCCTTCCTTCACCATGGCCTCCAGCTCCTTGCCCTCCGCGCTGTCGGCGTCGTAGCGCGCGCCGAACACGGTGGACATGACGTGGTCCAGGGACGCCGCGTGGAGCACGCGCCGCATGACGACCTCTCCTCCGCCGCTAACGGAGGAGAGGTCACGCAGCATGCGCTCGCCGATGGCGACGCGGCGCGGGGCCGTGGCGGACACGCTGCGCGGGCTGAAGAGGTATGCGGAGCTGATGCGGCGCAGCGCGCGCCAGTAGTCTCCGGAGGGTGCGAAGCCCATGGCGCGGTGGAAGAGGAGCCCCGCGCGGCGTCCTTGACGGGGCGGTCGGCGAAGGCGGCGCTGGCCAGGAGCTCCCGCGCCGTGTCCGGGCGGCTCGCCACGACGAGGCGCGTGAGGCCGACGGAGAAGGCCGACAGCGCGGCGCCGCCGGGCAGCGACCGCGACAGGGACGCCAGGGCGCGGTGCGCGACCGGGCCCGCGAGCGCGGTGACCACGCCCGGCGCGCCCGGCGGCGTCGGCGCACGGGACCTGAATGAGATGAGCGCCCACGCGGGCCCGCCCGGGAAGAGCCAGAGCAGCGAGAGGGCTACGAGGAGCACGGCGAGGAGAGGGGAGAGGAAGGTGGCGGCGGCAGGGAAGAGGAAGAGGAGGGTGTCCTGGGTGGTGCCGCCGCTGAGGGTGGTGGCGTCCATGGCGAGGGCGTGAGGGAGGGAGAGGGAGGTGAGAAGGCTGGATGGTGTGGGTTTTGGAGCCGGGGGTGGAGAGGGTTTAAATAGAGCAAGGCCACCTTGTGTGCTGGCCATGGCATGGCACATTCAAAGGCTACGATAATAACGGCTGGAGGAGAAATGGAAACGTATTGTACTAATCACCCAGATTTAAGCAGCTTTTTGAAACTGACCTTCAGCTTTTGAAAGAAGTGCTACGACAAGAAATTTTTTAGAGAAAAAAATTAACGGTGCTCTCACCTCGAGAACTCTACTCAATTTGAACCAAATTTATACAAGAATATTAGTAGTTATAGTACATAATTAGTAGGCTTTGATAGACCATTAAATCTATTTTATAATAATAAACTTGTTTGAAGATATCAATATTGCAAGTATTTTTTTTTTATAAACTTGGTTAAACTTGAAAACATAACGACACTTAAGAAGAGAGAGGAGCATGCTATAAAATCACGCGTAAAATTGTAGTACCTAGAGCATCGCCTTAGCCAAACCGTTTTCTAAAGTTAAATTTGGCTATTATTAAAAGAAAATGGCATCCACATTTTGGCTAGTCATGGCTAGTCATTTTGGTTAATCTCTTATTAGAGATGCCCTTAACCGTTGCCATATAGCATTGCTCTTATTAGTTTTCTTAATTATTTCAAGCCCATAGTTTCAAAAAAAAAAAAAATGCGCAATTTGGCATGCCATCTATTTTTTTTTTTTGATTGACAAGCATGCATGTGCTAGCTTTCCGGTTCATTTACGATAGGCCTTCAAAATATTAACCATTCGATCTTATGTGGTACGTTTTCAAATTTAGCATGCAAAATTGCAAAACTAGCAGTACTTGCAAGGAGGGTTTTTCCCCAACCTAGCACTTTCTGGAGGCGTAACACGCACTTGATCACAACCTTTGTTGCTCCAGTGATTGGATTAACATGATCATATTGCGGGCGCTTGTAATGATCATAGGATAGAAAAACTCTATCAAAGATGTCTTATTCTATTTATAGCTTTGTGAAATCGTTCTCAAAATACTAGGATAGAGTGAGTAGTACGTAGGGGTTTATAGAGTGGCTCTCATCGGCCAAGGCATGTAGCTTAGCCAGTGGACCAGCTAGTCCTCTTGCTATAGTGACATGTGCAATAGTGCAAAGGGTTGGCACCGAGAACCAAAAAAGCTAAAGCCGTAGAAACCAAACTAAACAATATATTCGCTAAAATTTACTGAGTCATGGTACAATGTTTTTCTCTCGTAACAACGTCGGCCGACTTATCAGCCGCGCAACCGATTAGTCCGAATATAATACACAAGTGCTTCTGGGAAACACTACCTACGTACGCCCGCGGCAGGCCATTATCATCATCATTTGAACGAATCAGGCCATTATCATTGACAAATACAGTGACTTGCCGCGGGAGCCTGCTGAATCGCTGCCCCGGTCCCCCCCACCGCCGCGCCGCCCGCCCGTCTGGTTAAAGTGCGTCTGCGCTGCGCCGCCGCCACCTACACGACGGCGAGCGCCGACGCCTACACGCGCGGCGCGCTACTTGCGCCGACTGGGACCGTAGCTACTCTGCTCTCTCTTATAGCTCCCTAGTAGCCTGCCTTTACGATGCAAGAGAATACAAACCGGGACCGCGACGGCTTTCGGCGTGAATCCATGATAGTATACACAACACAACCACATTTGCAATCAAGCCACAGGAACATTCTTGTTTTCGGCCGGTATATATCACCAAACGTTTTCGCGTCTCCTCTACAATTCGTTTTAAGAAACGATCGATTTTGTTGTAATTAATTAATTAATACATTCCTCTAGAAGCCGTTTGGCCCCTCGAGCCGTTTCGAATTAGCAAACAAAAACGCTTAACAAACATTTCTAGTTCCAGTTTCGTTTTGTTGTAATTCATTCGTATTTGCAGCTTTACTCCTCGGTAGCTAGAACAGGTCCAGACTGGTTCTCCAGGACTTCTTCGCCAGGACGGTTTCTTCGATGACCATTTGTCATAGCTTTTTTTTTTTTTTTTTTTTTGTTTCCTAAATTTGTGTTGTAACAAACACTCTTTTTAATTCATTTTAATAAAAATTATCTGTAGGGGCCCAGGCCCCTCCAGTTCTTTCAAAAAAAATTTAGGCATAACTCAAGTCATAGCAGAAGCCACTTCAGAAGCCCAGTCAAGCTGTATGTACTACTGCTCTGCCAGGCGAGTAAGCATGCAAGAACATTTCACCAGACGCATTGACATGAACAAGGGTACATACATTTCCAAGGGAAATGCAGAAGAATAGATAGATCCAGTGGGCAACCAAGCCATACCATCACATGGGTGCAAACTGAAACAACAGGCTAGCACAAAGACAGACTTATGATGAAGGTTCAGGCACACGATTTGCCCTGAAATTTAGAGACAGTTTACGACCCCATGCTGGACGGGGAGGTTTGCCACATACAAATCAACAATGCGCACAGAGCATTGCACGGGGGTACACACACATGACACGACAACAACGGTTGTTCCACGATTCAGACAAGGCATGCGGCGCAGGGGAGAGGATAACTTGGCGAGCACCAGCATCAGTTGCCGCCAAACAGGTAGCCCAGGGAAGAGCCACCGCCAGGAGCAGCGTGGACCTTGGTCGAAGGGACGGTCCTGCAACCAACCATTCACAAACAGCAAAGTCATCAGTTAACCAGGTCCAAGAATTAGTATGACACGGTTGCATTGCATAACGAGCAAATGTAGAACAAGGTTTGGTTTCCCAGGAGTGACAGATTTCTCTGTTATATATTTAGTTTGCAACATTGTTTCATATTAATCTGCTGTTTTGAAACTGCAATAGCATTCATAATTTGGAATTCCCTGGAATGAAGATTCATAATTTGTGTCCCTGCCTTGCCCAATCAGATTCTGCATCATGACAGGACAATGGGAATATTTGGTTCACCAAGTTCTGGTCAATAGTTCCACTAACAAGGTTCCAATAAATAGTATGAAACGGTTGCATTACATAACTGGTAAATGAAGAAACAAGGTTCGGTTTCCGGGAGTGACTGCTTTCTGTACCGATCATGGATACTTCAAAATTTTTATTATTTGTTTGAACTCATGATCTGAACGTGTCGCACACCCTAGCGCATGTTCCTCCGGCCCATTTGAGGACATCCCTTAAAGCGCGGCCGATTTTCTAGCATTTCGCATTGGCTGTCTTGCATTTCTAATAAGTTGTTTAACCATTGGCATGTCGTATGTATATATAAAATGGATTGGTTTAGATCGATCTTAACCTAATGATTCATCATCATGAAATATTTCTATTTAATTTGGTATTTCCCTGGAATGAGGATTATTTTGTGTCCCTGCATTGCCCAATCAGTCTGCATCATGACAGGACAATGGGAATATTTAGTTCAGCAAGTTCTGGTCAATAGTTCCACTAACAAGGTGTTAGCATTTAGTGTTGATGATAAAATGGTACACTCATGATTGATAGTCAAACATTCAAGACTTAGCACAACTGACAACAACCCCACAACAATCAAGATTTAGTACAATTTAAAAAGCTATGTATGTGATTGGAGGTCTTTCAATCAACATAATCCTAGCGGGTCATAAGAAAAGTACATACATTATGTGACAATGCAACACAAACAACCATGATGTACCCTCATCACATGATTATACAGCATCTAAAGACCCCACAAAAATATGACATCATTTCTAAGCATATCGATGGATAATAGCAAACAGCGAGTACATAGAAAGAAGTCTTATGTGAAATGAAAGATACCGTAAGGAAGTTGCCGGTGTTCTGCCCATCAGCCCTGTGGTAGTTATTGGTTTGGCTGGTAACCCCAGCAGGAATCTGTTTGTTCACATCAGCTGGCTTCGCAGCAGGGGCTTTCTCAGCAGATGGAGGAGCACTTGCAGCTGGAGCTGGTGCCGCTGCTGGCTTGGGGGGCTCACCACCTCCAAAGAGGTAACCCAGAGAGCTCTGGCCACCACCGGCGCTACCACCACGGCTCATCTTGATTATTGAAAAGAGAAACTGTACAAGGATTCAATCAGGTATCAAGCATTACTTCAACACACATTGTACAAAGGAACAAGAGAGACAACGCGAATCAATTTAATTTTAAGTATAAACTACAGATAAATACTGAAAATATCAGTCTGTTTAGATCTGCCACCAACAATTGGATGTCGATGCAATTCTCCACAGCAAAACAGAGAAGATATAGTTCGGCAGAATAGGCTCTAATCCAAAGAATTAGGTCTAGCCAAGAAACAACATGAAACGAAACAAATCGACGGATCAACCACCGAAGACCACAATGCGCAACGGATCTACACCTTTCTCTGTTGAATCTAAACCGCGTCACACTCAAATCCAATGAATCTAACACACACAGCGTAACAGCCACAGCCAGGGGGGGGGGGCTAGGGAGGGCATACCCTGCGGATCGACCACGGTGGCTCACAAACGCCAACAAATCCGCAAGAAGCCGACGCTGGGAAGGCAGGAATGGACGCGGATCTCACGTAATTCAGGCGCTTACGGCGCAAATCAGGGCAGGAAAGCGAGACGACGACGGACGGACGAGCGGGGAAAGAGGGCAGGGAGCCTTACCGAGAGGCAGCGGCGAGGAGGCGGACGGCGGCGGACCGGCGGGACTGCGGCTGCTCCGGGCTCCGACTCTCTCGCTTCTTCTGCGCTCGAAACGGAGCGTGCCTGCGGCTGGTTTTGTAAAGGAGGGACGGTGGGCCTGGGCCTGGGCCCACCACCTCCGGCCGCCCGCGTGTGAAAAAGAGACGGCCCTTTGTTTCAAAAAAAAAAAAAAAAAGAGACGCCCCAAGCTTTTTCGGGGAAAAAAAAACACGCTTCGGCATTTTGCTGCACCCTCGAGGTTTGCCACCCATACCGATATTTCCAGCAAATATTTGACGTTGCGTAATAAATCTCCACTCATTTCGTCAAATATCTAGAAATACAGTATATGAAATTTAGCATTCACATGAAGTTGGAAAACACCTCGTATTCGAAAGAGCACGAATGACACGAGGAAGCTTGGTTTCCACACAAGCAGAATACTCAGCCACAGCAGCCATCAATTTTTGGCCCTTGTTTTCCATTTCTTGTGAAATTCACCCTACTGTAAGATTCGACTGCTTCGCAGATCAGATCCATGGGAGCTTAAACACACCACAAAATCACCATCGTTGTACAAATTACATCAAGGAAAAGCGTTTGATACACATTCATGAATCGTGAGTATACATACATATGTAATAACAGCAGCGATTATAGTTCTGTGCTGGAAAAGGGTAGGGGGGATCAAGTCAAATAACAGGTACGAAGCTACAAATCACAACAAAATGCCCTTGTTTACCCTGCGTTCCCGTTACAAAGTAAGGCTACACAGCTACCCCTCAGCTAGTGTACATGGAAGGGGGTGGTGGTGAAGCAACTAAAACGTCCTAGAATACTTCTTGATTTCGAACAGGATGGAGGATATGGACACCAGGTCCTTGTTGAGAGCAGAGCCACCGTTGATCCTCTTCACACACTCGGAGAGCCTGGTGTAGTACAGCAGGAGCTGCGCGAGCGTCGCTCTCAAGATCTCCATCCCGCACAGGAAGTTGCTGAAAGATGTGATCACATCGTAGTGCATCAGCTCGATCGCAGCCTTATACCGGCTCGCGAAATCCTTTACCAGTGGTTCAACTTCGCGACGCTGGCCTTCTCGAATTAAAATTTGTGAGCCGCTTTCATCCGCTGATACAGTTCAAGGTTGAAATGTCATTAGAAAGCAAGAAAGAAAAAAGGGCTATACAGTTGCCAAGAGATCTCAACTCACCTGGACGAGATTTGACGAATTTGATCAAACCACTGAACTGCTCCAGGAGCAACTCTTCCTGCAGAAATATATGCATGCATTGTATCAAGAAACGGTAGAGCTTTTTAGGAAATGCTAGTGTGTAGCGTACAAGAAATTGCCAATTGGACATGATTCTTCAAAAAAAAAGGAATTGGTCATGACTCATGACATGAACATCATAGAAGTCATTGAATAGAGACAAACTGCAGCTCCCTCTAATGCCATTACCATTAAACACATTAACTTTTATGTGTTGCCACTAGGTAAGAGCAGTCAATGGGCTTATCTAGTTTACTTTGTACAAATTTGCCATATTTCATTCTGTCACGAAGCCTTGGCAGTCATATGAGAAGCTAATAACCCAAGTAGATTTATGAATTTATTTGTTTGAACTCTGGAAGTTCCACCAGCAAGCTAAAGAAATGCAGTGAGTAGTATTTTGCCATACAGATGTTCAATCTATATTCCTTCGAAAAAAGGAAAAAAATAAAGAAAAAGAAAGAAAGATCTTCAAGCTATAAAACTGCATACCACATATATTGCAATGTTGCTCTTAAGAACCTCCTCAAAGTGTTGTTGTGCCTTGCCACCCTCAGTTCCAGCTTCCTTTATGTTGATGATAAGGTTAAATTTGAACAAGGCAATTGTAGTATTATTTTATAAATTCAAACATACTGGGAAGTTTCTATAAGTCAATAACAGAAGGTTTCTACCTTCAAAATAGAAATTGTTAAATCATAGTTGTTTATTAGAAAAATAGTTTGCAACTTCAGTTTAGCAAACATCTTGGCCAATTTAACCAGCAAGTCCTCAATAGCCATCCGCACGCTCCAAATTTAAGTCAAGCTGCACATAGAAGCCAAAATTTGAAATTTGGTTGAGCTACAGAGAGTGTACAGTGTGCGTGAAAGAAATTCAGAATACAGTTAACAATTTTGTTTATTATGTGATCAACTAACCTGACCATCCCCATGTTCAACATTGAGATGAACTAGAGAAGCTGTAAATTCAGCATATCTCCTTGTAACATAGTGTGGATGGACATCATCTTCCCAAAGAGTCTTAATATTTGCATTTCGCAAGCTGTTCAAATGCAAGTCGAACACCATCTTGAAGCGAGGCCAGAGTGAAATATTAACCTGTCTATTTTCCATAAATTGTGCTGTCATTCAAAACAATGAAAATGAAGCAGAGGAAACACTCACATACTGAGCTAAGAATGGATTCAGAACTGACCTTGTCTAGGTAAGAGTCCAAACATGGGATTAGCCGCTTAAACATGATGAGCTGCACAAAATACACATTCCATTGAGATTTAACTAAAGTTTAGACCAGCTGCTTGCACCAGTTTATCCACTAAATGAAAGCAAATAAATTTCCAATTAAATATAATGTTTAAAAAAACACCAAAAATACAAAACAAGGGTAGATTTTCAACCACATGGGACTGTAAGACAATCCAACACATACAGTTTAATCTACTGTCTCAACCTAAGTGAAAACTGATAGCTTCCAACCAACCGAACATATTATTTCAAAAAAAAAAACCCAACCCAACAGAGATTGGATGGGTGAATCAATATCTACCAAAAATTAACACAACCACTTTGAGAACAGACAACACAATTGTCCTCAGCTTTATTCTTAATAATACATAGAAATGGCAATATCACTAGCTGTTCCATCACAAGGTAAATCAAAGCTCACCTGGTGCTGATGAATTATTCTGATCATAAGCATTATGCCAATTGCATCATAACAGTTCAGGAGTACAGCATTGAAATGTTCATCAACAACTTGAATCGGTCCTGTGGGGAGGGGGAGGGAAACAGAAAGTCACAACTTAAATTTAAAATCATTTTCAGTCAGCATAACAATAGAGAGTATACTAATCTTTACAACCACTTCTACAGAACTTAGACCCTAATATGCTCCTTAATGGGGAGAACTATATTATGATGAAAATAAGAAATTCGGCTTAGTGATTCGGTAGCTAAAAGAACTCATAAATAATGCACTAATCAGATCCTATTTTTTCTCCTCACTCATTGGATGTATGCATGAAACTTTGATGTGTGTACCACACGTATGATTGATACATTAATGCAATTGGTATGTTTGGAAAAATTGTGCATGAAACAGTATTGGACACTAAGGGGCAACATGCTAGCAGTTAAATATAGGTGTACTCTGCACAAGATAGAAATAAAAGTGAAACAAACTTGATGAAATACCTGCAAATATATCATGGAATATAGATTCTTCGCCAAAGAAATCATCAGTAAACAGGTATCTGCAGTTTGTTTATATATGTCACATTAGGACTTTATCATCATGAATAAAAAGAAAATGTGGACTAGATGGCAACCCAAAAGCTTACTCTGAAGTGGCCGTATCAATAAGAAGTTTCTGCAAGCTTCTGAAAAGAACTTCATATGAGTATTTCTGCGACTTCGCTTCAGCTATATGAGGTATCAATGCTGGCTGATCGATTTCCTGATATAATAAAGAAAGCAAAAACAGAACTTACACTACTATGCTTGGTACTTGGTACTTTGAGCAAATAAATCCTTCAGCAACAATATAAAGTTCAAAATATTAAAAAATAAATAAATGCAAGGCCACATTGCAATAAACCAACAAAAACTGCTTTATCGCAAATCATTAAACAGATCATTTATATAGTTACTGCCACTTCATGGGTATAAGTACAGATACAGGCAAGCAGAAACTATGGACAAATAAATATCAAACAGTATGGTTTTGAGCATAATGGGCTATCATCTGATGGCAAATGCTAACTTATATCGGCAAGCTTTGTCCACAAATTAAACATCTTATTAACAGTGTAGAAACTGATTAGTTGCCACTACCACAATAACTGAGTTAAGCTCCCACTACCATGATTGAGCCACTTATGAACTTCAAAATTATGATGTCATTATCTGAATGGAAGTGGTAATAAGTTCACCTTTAAAATGTTTATTCGTTCACCCAGTGCAAACACTGAAGGGCGGGTCTTCAGAGGTTCTTTTCCAATGGAGAAAATGAAGCCTGTGCTTCTGGTTTCAACACCAAGCAAGTCGGGTGGAAGTTGCTATGTCCATCTGTAGTTTCTCCAACGCTTGTATGTAAGCCCCGAAAATGTGCACTCAGCACCTGAAAATTGGTAGGAATAGCAAAAAATCTAAAAACGTCAAACAACTAAAGTTGGTCATGCACACACGTTTAGGTCTTTTTTATTGTTCTCTTTTTCTGCTACATAGCAGCAGACTTACAAGGTTCCAAGTAAAAACTAACACAGGAGCAAAGACAAGCAGGCACAGATCTAGGTCCTAAATTGACTAAAGCGGTATATATCCTGAACCCCCAAGTGAAGCAGTCTATCCAAACACATAGCAACCCCTCTTGCTTTGACCAAGAGAAGTTTATAGTCTATGTTTGAACCCTTAGAGCATTAGCGGTCAGAGACGAACTGAAAAGAGGGACATTAGGGAAAACTTTTAACAAACCCTCCTCAGTTGAAAGCCCAATATGCAATACCAACCCTCCAAGTCCCAATAGAAGGCTGCTGGGAAGGCGCAGTCCCAATGCCACTGCACAGCAGGCTGATCCTAGGATTCATCGAACCTTCTCATCTCACTTCAGAAAACCATGACACAACCAAAGGGATGACAGCTAGCACTTAGCAGGGTAGGGTGATTGTGGAAGCAGATGTGCAGTGATGGATGTTGGCTTGCCTTCAACAGAGATTGATGAAATCACGAGTCATGGCACCAAACAAGTGCAATATACTGAAGTCAATCTGCAGTCTGGTGCTTCTCGCGCTCAGCCTCAGCAAGTAGCCCATGTGGATGAACTAAGCCCATGTTTATCCCAAATTCAGTTCTATAGTTTCTTAATTAATGCAAGGATCTGCACAGTTGTGTATATCTATAAAGCATGGTTAAACAAAAAATTAAGACATAGGCACTTTATTCCTTTTTTTTTTTACCAGAAATATTGAAGGTACATTTGGTGATGTACAAGTGAAAAATAATTTGGTTCATCAAAATGCAATTGTTTTGAATCTTTTGATAGCCGAATGTGGTTTACATAGCCCAATGTGGTACTGTTATCTTGATGACTGGTTCCGTATTTTTAGTACTTTCTACTTTCAGAACTGCAAGCATCATAAGAAACCTCCACACTACCTAGTACCTACTAGGCTACTACAAATGCAATAAGAAGCCTACTCAAAAGTCAATAACATTGCTTGTTTTAATGTGACATGTGACATTCACCTTATTCATGGTGTCAATATACGCCGCACGAATTTCTGCATATATCTCCTTAGCATGTTCCTTAAGGAAAATTATCGTGTACCTGCATTTGGATAGTGTTATGGCCAAAAGTTAGAAAGTACACGAAAGAACAGAATAACACAGATACAGCACATAGCTATGAAAAGAGTATAAATTTAACTACATGGGCTTCTGCAACATTCGGAAATTTTCAGTCACTCAGTAAGGTATAATAGTAGCTAGCTATTAAAAAATGGATCGGCAAATAAACTGGTTGAATGATTTGTTGAATGGTTCACTAATCCAAATGGTGGTCATAAGCCAAACCTGGCAGTTCGTTGATAATGTTAGCACTTAAATATGTAATTCATACTTAATTGTCAACAAGTGACCACTTGTAGGTTTTTATTCTCCACATAGATAACAAGATCTAAACTCCACCAAGCTATGAGCTATCTGTCCAGTTTTATTCTCCATGAGTAAACTACTGATGACAGCCTATGCATGGTTACAACAAAACAGTAGTATGACTTTTCCATAGATATATGTAGACATTGATACTATCACCACAATCTAATGCGCATTTGATGCAACCTCCCATACCACCATTGTCTGTGATGTCCCTACAGATATCTTGAGGTGTTTCTGAGACCTTTGTACATGAGCCTACACGTATGAGTGGTTTCCATAATCAGGAATGAGGCGGAACTTCACCCACAAGTTAGAGTTGATAATTCTGTAGGAGTTTATAACACAAACAGATGACACGAACTACATTTTTACACAGTTGAAGATTATGTAGACAAGATGAATCTCTACAATTTCTAAACCGAGTGATTCTGTGGTCCGTTTACAGGCCTGGGTTGATTTGCTTCTGTCTGTCTGTTTTGATCCTGGGCCAATTCTTCACCATCCATGTTCCTCCAAGAAGTTTCGGCCACTGCCTATCCTTCCCTACGACCGCTACAATGAAAAGATCTGGCCATTGCCCGTTGCCCTGTGGCCTACCCTTTCCTTCTTCACAAATGATGATTATGAGGATGCGCCGGCTCAGAAGCAGTAGTGGCATGAATTATATAATATTGAAATTTGAAACCATTGTTTAGTTCAGAGAACTTTGTAGGGACAGTGTGAGTGGGACAGGTACTGAAAACAGAAACAACAGTACAACTGTACAAGGCTACAAGCCAAATAGGCATTTGATAAGAAAAATTGCCATACTTGTATTTAAGAAGAACACTCTGCTGTAGAATCTGAATATTAGTCTTTGGTTTTCTCAAGGCATAGAACTTTTGGATGACAAACTCAAAAATCTGCAGGAAAAGTTGGATATGCATCAATAACTTTGTGCTGTACTATAGGAATAATCAGTGAGGAAAAGGTTCAATCATAGATTCCATTATAACTGCCATGTATTAATGCAATTTAAACGAAAAATAAAAAAATCATGCTTATTCATGATAGTGTATTAACAAGTATGGCTATTATGGCTTATAAGTGACACTCTCCGCTAGTAATACATTCGTTGCAAGATATTTTGCTGCTCACACTTCACCAAGTACTACGAATATAGTGCAAATATAAATTCAAAGACAGCACAGGAACTCTCATCAGAAAGGTTTGATAACTCATTATCACTCCAGATCATAGCATCTCACTACACTAATTTGTCCGTCATCGCTGTATAGAAGAACAATTGTAAGTTCATCATCCTGCAAAAAGACTGTAAGTTGAAACTTGTAGCTATGTGCCACTGGCCGCCTGGGCCCTAGGCTCCAATTGTCAGTGGCATGTGTTACCCAATTCATATACAACTGCAGTGCTACTAAGTTTGTTCCCTTTTCAATGACTTAGATGTCATAGCATACATATGGTGAAGTGTGAGCAGACAGAAAATAGCTCTGATAGTCACATCATGCTGACAAAGCATAGACATGGGAAACCACAGAAGGAAAATAAATAAAGTGGGTCAGATGATTGGTCAACAGAACTTAAGAACCAACAGTTGTTTTTCAAACCTTTGAGACGGCTTTCTGTCTTAATCTCTCACCTCAGGCTGAACATCTTTTAGAGCCTTGGACGATTTAACCATGGGATCAGCATCAATGAATTTGATTTTTTTTGCTTAGAGTCTCAAGTGTTTTCATATATTCATCATTGACCTGCATGGTTGTTGAATAGAATATTTTCGTAAGAATATTTTTTCGTAAGAATATTAAAGAAAAGCTCATGAACACTGCTCCAACTACAGAATAAGCTATGCTGGTGGAGCAACACGGTAAATCCATGTAGCTTGTTTTTTTTCTCTTAATGTCATGCATGTGACTCGTGAGGTAAAAAACAGTAAAAGATTTACAAACCAATATATGCAACAGAAAAAATAATGTCACCAAAACAGATATAGTATCATCTAAGATAAGATATGCTCACTAGTAAAGTGGTAATTTGTAGGTCTCTTAGAGAAGCAAAGGGATAAAATAAATGATCCCACCATTTAACACACTAACCTAAATAGCAGAAAGATGCACTATTCGTTGCAAATGAATGCTATACTAATTTCAGAAAGGACTTTGATCACAGAAAAGAATAAACTAAAAACCAAATCAATACTGTACAAATAAACACAAAACCCGGCAATGTCAAAAGCTGGCATATGTCTGGCATAATAAAAAAAGAGTGTAAGTAATAACCTCTCCATCAACAATAATGTCAATCATTCTTGGAGGTACTATTATATCCTCAACAAATTTTGACAGTTTAGACTCTGCAGCCTGCAATTTGTTTTCAAAAGAGAAGAGCCAACATAAGGATCGTAGAGATAGTTGAATATGGAGAAAAAGAAAAAAATTATGCATAATATAAACTATGAATACTGGGACCATTTCCAAAATGAACTATTTCTGAGATCTGACAGACCAGAGAATAGTGCCTCCACTTGAAATATTAGGGAACTATTGCTTCATGTGATTTTACAACATCTCGTTTCTAAATTCTAAGAAATGTGAGCAAAAAAGCAAAAATGGTGTTATATCTTATATGTGATAGTAGCACCTATACTTACA
Organism: Hyparrhenia diplandra; assembly: GCA_015847255.1. Classification (NCBI taxonomy): domain Eukaryota; kingdom Viridiplantae; phylum Streptophyta; class Magnoliopsida; order Poales; family Poaceae; genus Hyparrhenia; species Hyparrhenia diplandra. The sequence continues at coordinate 55,470 of JADLZK010011996.1, read as the reverse complement.
TGTCCATTGATAAACATAACAACTAAGAAGAAGAAACATCATCTAATCTAATATTTTCCCAACAATGTCACTTTCGTAGTTGAGTGCACAGAAATCAGACAAGAACACCAGCTAAAGGAATAACCAAGGTAAACCATAAAACATGGGAGATGGACAAAATCATGTCCAACATAAATCAGCCTTAACAACGGAAATCAAACCTAAGAATGAAATATACAATATATGCAGTGAACCAGACCTTACGATTTTCAGCTTTAATCCCATGTCCATAGATTTCTCCTGAAGGACCTTTATCTGCGAACTTATGGAACCAATTTCTGTCTACCACAGAAGTCAAAACATTGAAATATGACTTAGTAAAGAAAGAAGGGCCAGTTTTTTTATCTAAAGGTGCAGACATATGTAAAGCCCTGAATAGTCTGGCATTAAAAAGGGTGTTTTCATCTACATTTAAATCAAAATAGAAGTCATGAACCATTAATAATCCAGAAAAGGTGTCATCCAAAGTACATCACTGAATTTGTTCAATGGATCACATAAATTGAAATTGCAGTCCTTGCATAACGCATGGAATGCAGCAGCGAAAATGCAGAACTTGGTGTGCATAGCTCCATCTCTATTGTAGTTACTACATGACATGTTGAATGTAAAGGGTCCTACCTAGGTCAAATTTCGTGTAACTAACAATCTAAGTTCAGAAACAATTAATTGAACTGCTAACAACAAAAAATGCATAGTCCAAATTTGACATAGGTTGTGTACAGCTACTCTCTTGGTCATCCAGCATGAATGGGAATGTCTCATGTAGTATTAACACAAAAAAAAAGGACATGTAATTACCTGGAATCCAGTCAGAACTGTTTCCATTTGTGACAAAATATTGTCACAATCACGAATTTGATCATGCAGAGAAACTACATTTTCACTCTCCTTAATGTAATCCTACAAAGAAAAGACAGAACTTCTGAATGCCAAGACAGTAACCACTAGTGATTTCTTTTTTCAGCATCACTATGAAATCTCAGCAGTCCCAAGTCCATTGTCTAAACACAAAATTTTGATTAAGAGAATAATCATATCAATTCAACATAAAGCTATTCAACAAATTAGGTTGAAATTCTATCACCATTTGATTGCCAAAGCATAAATTGGCATTAACTACTTAACAAAGAAAGAGATAAGTGACAACAATGCCTAAACAATCACCTGTATAGAATCCAGCTCAATTTGGCGTATGTTATTCTCGACGCCTTTTGTGTACTCACGCAGTTTGATGCCATTGGCCAGAATGTTAGCTACTTCCTGCATACGCCAAGAAAAACAACAGTGATCATCAAGGCAAGGGAACATGTTTCATACAGTGTGCCGGTACCCAAACATTGCGGCAAGCTCAAAAGGGTCGGCAGCAATGCAATCCACTTATTTCAAGGTCTCAGTAAGGCGTAAGCTGACTATCTAGTACGTACTACACAGATATCATATATTATAAGCTAGATAGAGTAAAACAAGACACCTGGTCATTCTTGCAGTTGTCAAGCTCCTGCTGCAGCCCCTCCAGGGACTCGTCGTCACTGGCAACGATGAAGCAGCGCACGCTTTAGAATTGCAGTGGTAGAACGATGGGGACAGCAGACAGCACACGACGCAGTCCGAGGAAGAAGAGCTGGCGATCGTAGTACCTGGTGACTTCCTCGTCGAGGGCGAGGTCGCCTACGAAGACCCCGAGATCGAACCTGTCAAGGGCGTCCGCAGCAGGGACGGCCGCCATCTCGGGTCGGAGATCGCCGGAGCGGACGGCGTCGGCCGGCTGGCTGGCTGGCTAGCTAGCTAGCTCCGATCTAGATCTGCCACCGGTGGCGGTGAGGAGGAAGGCTGGGATCGGATCCGACGGGTCCCCGGGAAATGGAGGAGACCCGGCCCAGCTGACGTCAGGTGGGCTGGAATTGAACTTGAAAGGGATGTGTTGGCCTGCACTTGGGCCTGTGCTCTGTGCTCGTATCAAACTGCAGACCAGGCGGCCCAGTAGGCTCTTCCACCCTCTTGCTCGGGGGGGGTAGGCTCTTCCACCCCATATGAGTAGTTTTTTTTTTTTTTTTTTTTTTTGAAATAGAAATGTTTGGTGATTCCAAAGCGCGTACCTGGTGACTTCTCTGCACGCTCGGCAGCAACAATATTGAAAATACAATACAACTAGCATCGCGCCCGTGCGTTACTACGGGATAACTATATTTTATATAAAAACATATTGATCGCATGATAAGATAACAATGTTGTGAAACTAAAAACACATAGATGCGCTGTACGCCCGCGTTGAGTCAATGATTCACGCCCGAGGGCGCCATAGATCGGAGTTGCGGAGGAGCGCGATCAGGCCTGAATCACGACACAATGACGGGCGGAGCTCGGCGTGGTGGCATCGCGAGAGTTGGTCATTGGTGTGGCGGCGCTGCGCTTATGCCGTGGCGTGGGCGAATGGCGAGCAATGCCCGCGAGGGTACCCTTGGAGGCCAGAACGCGCGGCGATCGTTGCGTCGCGTGATGACCGCAGCGGGTAGCGGCGGATCGCGGCCCGGCCCCGGGGCTGCGGAGCGGCGCCGGGGAGGAGCGCCCGATCGGCGTGGATGGGGACATCCGGGCGATGCGGGGAATCTCATCGTTCGCGGTCGGTATGTCCTTGGCGGCCCAGCGCGCGACGAGTCGCGACGCGATGTCGCCGTGGTCAGCGGCGCTAAAAGTCCAACATTGGAGGGCAGCGGTCGAGGCGTGAGGGAGTCGGCGGCGGCCGCGATGGGAGGCGCCTCGTCCGCGTTGAGGGCACCGGTGGGGAAGGGTAGTGGAGCGGGGTGGCGTGTGCGATCGTTGCACATGGGGGACGGGAGGATGGTCTCAAGGGAAACTTTCCGCGGCGAGAGATTTTTGTTACCCGGGTCGTGCATCTTGATTTGGAAAGAACATGATTGACGTTGAGTGCGCCTTCTTGTGCTATGACTTTTTTCCGAGAGATGGAAGGTCTAGCCATGCATACATGATTAATGCGGATTGATTTTTCCCTTTTGAATTTGGCAAGAAAAGAAAAGGGGAAGGAGGCATTAGCCATGCATGAATGATTAATGACCAATCATTTTTTCTTTTCTTTTGAATATGTTCGCAAGAAAAGTAATGAGAAAAGAGGCATTAGCCATGCATGCATGATTAATGACCGAAATGAGGAAAGAGGTTAGCCATGCATGCATGATTAATGGCCAGATCAAATTTTTTTCTTTCCTTTTTCAATTTGTCGCAAAAAGGAAAGGGAGGAAGCATGCATGATTAATGACCGATTGATTTTTTTTTTTCCTTTTTTTTTTTTTAGCGTTGAGAGCGTGCGGATTTGATTTATGAAAAGTAAGGAGAAATACGTGCATTGGTTGCCTTGAGTGGGGTTGACTTTCCTTTTTTTAGCGTTGGGATCGCATGCGGGCGGATGGAAGTACCAAAACCAATGTCGCACCAAAAGCGAGTCTTACTTTGGTTCTTTTTATGTTGTAAGAGATGCGGAAGATTAGCCATGATAGGGTCATCATCCACCGAACACACGCCCAAGAGCAACTAGATCATGTGCCACTCGATTACATGAACGAGGTACGGCCCTAATTTATACAAACTCCACACAATTTTGCAAGCTCTTTGATCTCCACGATTAGCCCTCGGCCATGGATAGGTTCCAACTCTCGAGACTCCCTTGTTTGGTTGAACTTGTACAAAATCGGTTTTCGAATGAACTCGAATATGCCCAAATCAATTGCTACTTGCGACCTTTAGCCATGCCACCACCTACGCTTGAAAAAAGGTTTAAGATCACACCGTTGACACCCAAAATGTACGAGACATGTTTTTTAATAAGGACATGTCAAGACACTTGTTGTTTTGCATGTTGTTTGCAATCTCTTGGACGTCTAAGGCCCTGCTGGTGTGTATGCGTTTACACAAATTCGCGTCAACAAGATCATATCACCTTCTCCATCTCGGATTATAAACCCCAACCGCCGTTCTTTGTCCCCTGTGATGCATCCTTCATATGAGTAGTTTTGAAAAGACTTATCCAGCTGGTCTCAAAGTTAACGAAATTACAATAGGAGCCTCACGGTAGACGGGCATGTCATGTAGCTTCGTTCAAACCGAGATATTTGTTATTATAGGACTCCAAACATAGTGCTTTGCTATAATAGGACTTCTAACAATTGCTTTGTTCAAATGACACCTGAAACAATTACTCTTTGCAAAACATGACATTTTGATCATTTTAATTCATTTGATAATATATAAAATACATGTATTTTTCTAAAATACCTATATTGCCCTTCTACCTGCTATCGATTCATCTCCCGCGACTTAAGGCGGCAGCCGCCGCCAACCTGTCCTTCCCTCTCCCCACGTCGCCCTTCCCTCTCCCCACGTCGCCGATCTCTATCCATGGACGGAGACCAGCCACCTGCAGGCGATGAAGATGTGCCCGCGATGGGCGTTGTTTTGCCTGGGCGCCCTCGATCCTCCAGCCGATGGAGGTCCACAGCCGGCAATGGACGTCGATGGCCCCTTGATGTATGGTTATTTCCTGAAGAGAGTTGATCAGAGGTTTCAGCTCGAGAAGACAATGAAGAGCCTCCCTTTGGGATCAGAAGAGGAAGATAGTGCTTTGAATCAAGTTATGACGACTGACTCCATGCCTTCATCTCAGGCTTCTAACTCTCATCCAGAGATGGGCTCATGGACTGCACCCGAGTTCAACGCAGGAGGTCCCAGCCTTAGGTCGTATGTCATGTCATTTGATTCAGATACACTTCAGAGGTATGCAACAGTCAGGTCAAAAGAGGCCTTCGGCATCATTGAGAAGCACACAGTGACACAGAAAGCGCTATTTGGGAAACCAGAGATTGTTATCACACCTGAAGGCACAGTTGATTCCTCCAAGGATGAGCATATTAGGATAAGCTTTTCTGGGCTGAGAAGGCTGATCCTGGAGGCTGTTACTTTTGGATCGTTCCGCCGAATGTTTGGGTGTGACCCGGAACACAATGTACCCCATGATATCTGCCGTTGCTCCCTCCTTTTAAGATTCGGGCGATATTAGTGAGTCATGTAGGTTATATTCGTATTGGAGCGCGATTACGCCGGCAGGGGGCTATTCCGTTTACCATCAGAGTGGTCCGTTACCTTGGAAGTTAGGTCAGAACTTAATGCATTGACAGGACTGTTCTTGTTCCTTCGAACCCAAGCTTGGCATCTCGCTTTTCCCTCCGCCGCTGCTTGGCCGCCACCGCCGCGGCATCTCCCAAGGCGCCCTCTGCCTCGTCCGCCGCCCTCGCATCCCCGGTCGCGCCGCGACCACTCGGCCGCACAATCCCACCGCTTCGCTGGTTCGTTGCCCCCCCGACCCCTTTTCCCCGTCCGCCTTGCCGCCCGCACTTCCTCCTCCTCCTGCTCCGGTCTGCTCCTCTCCGCATCCTCCCGACCCCGGGCCGCCAGGGCTTCGGGGATCGATGGGGATATGAGATGGGAGAACCAGCACGGACGACGCAGCACCTTCGTCCGCGTCGGCGACGCCTGCACGGAACATGGGTGCCGTCTCTTCTTCGTGTCCGTGGAAGAGTTTGTGAGACACCATGGAGGCGCGTTGGAGTTTCCCGTCGCCGATTTGGAGGCTCGTTCGTGGCTGGCCCGATCTCCATCGGAGGGCTCTAGCGTCGCCGTGGCCGACTGCGAGATCTGTTTCCCGCATCTGGGCGGCGTGGGGGTCGGTGGTGAAACAGCCCTCGTCCTCTGTCTCTCCCAGGTCTGCCATCTTCGTTGCTGGTGCCATTGTGTTCATACGCCTCCTCTCCCCAGCTTGTGCTTGCTAGTAGCTTGCGGGTGTGGTTTGCTCGGCTGCTCTGTACCTGTGAGGGAGGGGTTTGATTTATGAATTACATTTTTCTTGAGCGCTAGTAGTCTCATATTGATGTAAACATTGTTTGATTCCTAGTTTTATTTGTACAAATCAGAATAGCTCCCACATAGCTGTTAGTTGAAATTCAGTGCCAGGTAAATCTCTTTCTTGATTCAGAGCACAATTTAATAAATTAATAATAAATAAGAGTTGTCATAGGATTGTAGTCATAGGATTGTACATTGTTAGCAGAGTAGCCGTAGGAAGTAGGATTGTATACTTATTATCCGGGATGTCTGAACGCCAACCAATGACAGTGGTTAAAATGGAATAGGAGCCTGCTATTTGTTAGCTGCATCCACCAATTACTGATTGGTTTGAACTCTTCTCTTCTGCAACTGCAACCCAATGAGATGCAGCAGCACTAGTAGCCTGCTTATGCTTGCTGTTATTTTTTTTGTAGCACGGATAGGCAACGGCAGGACCTGCTGCCAGAGATTATGCTCCTGATTATAGCATATACACTGTTTCTCTGTTTTTGGGCAACCAATAGAACCCAGGAACAGGCATCCTTGTTTTATCTCTGAAATTGGATTTTCTGTTTTGATTTTTCCATCAAAAATATATTTTGGAAATTTGGTGTTCCTTCACACACTATATTCTAGACAGACTGAGATTGGGAATTTAGGCTATGGCTGGCGAGCTTGTGTGAGGATGTGTTTTGTTCATGCATTTGTAAAGTCTCGCCCATCAGTATTACTACCTGCTCCTGTTGCCATGAATGCCTTCAGTATGTTGCTGTGATGGGTCAAATAATGTGTTACAATTGGCCCGGCTTCCTCATCACTACTGCATGAATGCATGATTTTGTAGTTTGCTTTGGTGTTAGACTGTTAATTAGTGACGCTAACATCTGCAAACCTCAGCTCTTGAAGAGGAGAATGTCTTGAAGATGAGCTGCTGCGGGGAGGGAGAGAAAGGGAGAACCAACTGAATGCCGGCCGGCCCGCCATGGTATACTACTAGAGCTGGCATGCCACATTGGCACTGCAATTGCTGCTGTGGTACCAGACCAGCCCCGCCGGAGTAGTGTGTGGATGACTATATGAGTACTGCTGTAGAGGAAAGATATATTGGCCTTCGTTGTTGCTGGGCCTTCGTTTTAAGCATTTGTGAGTGGCCAAGCCTCATCTTCCACACTTTCTGGACTGACTTCAGTGAAGTATTCAATAGGTTATTTGTAATATATCGATGAAGCTGAACTTTGTTAGTGACTGTATGTGAGCTGTGCTAACGGAATAGTTGGGCCTTACCCTTTTTTATTTTTATTTAGCTGGAGACATTACTGAAGTTCTTCCCCACGGCTGCTTATCAAAATCTTACACTTCAATGCCTAACAAAGGTAAATGACACCTATAATTGATTGATAGTAATTGGCATATGAGAAAATAAAATATTTCTGCCTAGTGTTTGGGAATTATGATATGTTACACTTGTAACTAGCGTTACACTTCTGCATCTATTTGTTTTTGACGGATCAAGCTTTTGTTGAATTGTTTACGATATATGTAGCTACCTTCCATGTTGCAGCTCTTTAGTTTGGTGACTTTTTAACATTCAGCAAGTGAAGATGGTTGCAGGTAATTTCAAAAACACATTTACTATTTTTCTTCTGTGCAGTATTTCATTTCTCCACAATTTAATTCATTAAAGTTTTCATTCCTAGTGCATATCTGGTGATATATTGCATGTTGCAGCTCTTCAGTTTGGTGACTTTTTTAACATTCAGCAAGTGAAGATGGTTGCAGGTAATTTTCAAAGACATTTACTATTTTTCTTCTGTGCAGTATTTCATTTTCTCCACAATTTAATTCACTAAAATTTCATTCCTAGTGCATATCTGGTGATATATTTATAGGAGTCCATGGTTCGTGCTCTCATTCCAGCCATTCATTTTGTATTCTACCTAGTCTAGCGTGCCATTTCCAGCAATCTGAGCAGAAGACAGGAGGTTGATATCTTCTCGCTGCTGTGGGCTGACAATTGTACCCACAAGCTCCCCTGTTACTAACGTTGGCGCCAAAGCAGCTCTCTCAACAGAGGTCCGTGAAGCTCTCTGATTTTGATTTGTACCACATTCTTCCTTGTTGTACCTATATTCTTCATATTCATGTAGTTGATCCCTTTCCTGATGTTCGATTTGTTCTATGGGCAGTGTATTTTCCTTGGTCTGCTTCAATTGTTTCTGTCACTAGGAAGCTAACGTGCTCTATATATAGCCCAAAGGTACAGTTGTTGTTTAGTATTGAACCACAATTTTTATTTTCAGCTCTATTTTCTGTTGGTTTGAGCAGCAGCTCACCGTGTCCTCTTTGATTTCTATCTTTGTGTGCACACATGTGTCCTCTTTGTATCAAGTGAATGTTTTAGCTCTCTGCAGTGTAGCCAGAAGGTTGACATGTCCCACTCAACTGTCTACAGCCTTGGGTAAGTCTTTTTGAGTCAGAGTTAGGTACAAATTGGTGCTTGAGGCCCGAACAAGTCTAAATTTAAACGGCTGGTTTAGTATTACCTCCATTCCAAATTATAAGACGCTTTTGGCTTTTCTAGATAATTTTCTTTTACTATGTACCTAGACATAGTGTATAAACCCGACGGCGGGCGCCGAGCAGGCGGTCGAGCCCTCTCCCCCAATCTTTATGAATGGGCTTCAATCTTGTACTCTTTGTCTTGCTTGATCTTCTCCTATGTTAACAAATCGTGTTATTCATTGTAAAAGTTACTTTGAGCATAGAGAAATATATTTATTTGCTAATAGGTAATATCTACCTGCTGTTTCAGCCCCTTTCCTTCTTTTTGTAACATTTGGGTCATGTCATTTACTGTCCTTTCTCTTCCAATTTTGTAGCTGTAGTTGGATACAGCTTTATCATCATATGGTAAAGCAGACCATCCACCTCTTTATATATAGGGCGATATTGCAACCATGTTTCTAGTTGGTATATTTACTTTCTTCAGAGTTCTTATCATCAACTTCTCTTCAATTGTCAAGTATCTGTGGCTTCTAAAGAACTTTGTTTTAGAAATGAGGCCAATGTCATGGTTGTGTTTCAAGTGTACATTTGTTATTTTCCATATTCCATTATTTTCCTTGACAATGATTGTAACTTTGCACCCTGTTTTGATAATTACATTGGTATCTCTTTCAGGAACTATTGATTCCATTGTTTCCTTTTCCTTGTTATCTGATTTGCCAAATTTGTTGCACCTCATTGTGAAACTTGTTATCTCATTGTCTCTTTTCTTACTTGTAGTCCGGTAATGGGTTACAACCACCAAAGAGAACCCAACCATATAAGAGTACTCATTGCAGATTCTTTGTGCTTCTTTTTAAACTGTTGAACTGCTTCCCCTACGCTTTGGTATGTCCTTATCCTTTCTTCTTCTTGTTCATGTTCTAGGAATATTTCTATGTCTTCTTCATGTATAGTCTGATACAGTTTTTCTCTCAAGTTTGTTTGAGGTCCTGTGTCATTCTAGGAAACTTGTTTGTATAAACATGATGCAATTTGACAAAAAAATGAGGGAAAAGAAATCGATGAAACTGCCAGTTGTTAGCCTGAATATTGTGTTTATATATATGTAATAGAACCATGCAGATAGATGATGCCATGCATGAAATCATTACGAACAATGCTAAGAAATTTTATCCATCCTCCACGCAGCAATGAATGCTCCTTATGAGAACCCGCTAAATGATTTTTCAGAACAATTATTAGTCCCATCGAATGAAGTTCACATACCTAAGGAAGCAACATTCAAGGAGATATAAAATCTGGTCAACAATGTGATATCTGTGTTCAAACCGAGCCCATGGTGTGCCAGTTCCAAATAGCAGGGTTAAAGCAATAGAGCGCTATTACTACCTACTCAAGCTAGCTTTTGCAGGCGCTGCCAAGCTATTGCTTCAAATTTCAAAGTTGAAGCAAAAACATAGGCACAGTCCCCCACCGCTTATACAACAATTGTAGCCAATGAGTGCAGCAGGTTTTCAGTGGCTGTGAGTTTCTATAATTGTTTGATCAGCGTTGAAATTTCGAAAGGTGTGCATAACTTCGAACCATAGCAAACAAGCAGTGCAGTTACAGTTGCATTTTTGTACTTGAGCTTTTAGTGAACAATGGCAAATAGAACTGCATCTGGATCCATACCCTTATTAGTTTGAATTTCAGTAACATGTTATCACTATAATCACGAGAATTTTTTGTTCAATTTGCATGTCCCAATTCCAGGTTGATCGTCAATTCATTGAGGCCAACCTTGCAACTGAAGCCTGAGACTCCTAGCATGTTATTAGTTATCTGGTTAGTGATCCAGGCATTTCCATAATTAATCATATACTTGTACATAGTCACTTTCACTACCTTATGGCAAATATATTTGATAGATGCTCTATATCTTTCAATTTATAAACTTGGAAAAGTACAACATTCACTTGTAGTTGGCTTCCTCAATATTTTTATGTTTTGATGTTATGTTTTTATAAGCAGTGTCAGTGCAATTCAAATGCCTCTCTAGCCTGACTGCCTAAATTTTATCGCTCGGGCGCTTCTTCACATGTATTTTCTTTTGTTCTTTACTAGCCACAATGGCTTGCACTGTTTATTTATGGCCACTAAGTCTCATTGGTGGTTTTATGCCGATCTCCATGATAGCAACTCTGAAGGTTTTGTGTGCTGGAACTTTGAAGGATCTAAAGCTTTGTATGAACTGATGGCACTAGAAGGAACTGCTATGGCAGTCACCTGTCTTTCCTATGTATTTCCTTGATGTCATTTGAACTCTATGTTAGTGTACTGCAGTTCCCATGTTTAAATTTTAGCTCATCCTTCATGTTTAACTCCTTGTTTACAAATCCATGGAGATTTATGTCTGTGTTACTTGAACTCATGGTTGCCAACATTAACTGTTGTCAGGTGGATTCATGGCAATCTTTTGCCTTTTTAGTGCTATGTTCTCAATTACATGAGAACTGTAGAAATCAATATCTATGTTAGACTGTCTGTCCTTGGCAGTTGGCGCCATATGGATTATGGTAGTCTGAATGGATAGGGTTATCCATGGAATCTGGAAGTATTTATCAACTTAGCCCACATTCACAAAACTTTAGTCATTGAATTTGTGAATAATGGACCGGCAATTCTGGTGGCGAGCACCGGAAATTTTGGGCAGAATTTTTTCTGGCACAACACACTTCTTTTTATCAGACTTGAAGTGCATTCTCCTCGTCCTGAACCACTTAATATAAGATTCCATCTGCCCTTGTGTGTGCAATTCAAAGCAAACTTTTTAGATTGTTTTGAAGCTTGGTAAGTCATGTGTTGTATTTATTTTGTTATGATGTGGATTGTAAATCCATGCTCAAATCTTTTTAGGATTGATTGATTTGCAAAATCCCCTAATCTTACTATTAGTTTTGCATCCTCATATGAGTTACGATTTTCATCTCTGTAGCATGAGTACGTAGATCCTGATCAAGAAAAAAAAAAAAAAATTGCATCTCCCTATATCATGAGTACACAGGTCCTGAAATAGAAACAAAAAACTTTGGCGCTACTGATGTAGTCCATATATATGCGTGTAGAATTAGTGCAAAAATAGTGTCTATACTTGTCTTTTTTGGAGCTATGGGTTGTTGTAATTTCGGATGACTGCAATCTGAAATAAGCTCACTGGTGTGAAGTTTGCTTACATACAGGGGGATAATAAGTACAGTTTTTCTGTGGATAATAAGTATAGTTTTTGGAATTGGTCATGTACTACTAATATATATATATATATATTACATGGTGTTCTGAGTGATCCTCTTTTTAATTTCTTCATTCACAGTGAAATTGCAGCACTATGTAACTTGCATCAGATCTGAAAGTCTTCTAGTCTTGGCAGTCACATATGCACATTCATCAGTCTTGTTCTTTTGCTAGCTCCGCATCATTTCCTTAGTCTTTTTTCCTTACCAGCTTTGAGTGTTTGTTCCATGGCTTAGGAATGTATCTCGATTCGAGAATTGAAACAAGTATATTCAAATCACATATCCACATTGATCTATCCTTTCTTCGCAAACTCCTCATCGTTTCCACGTCTTTTCTCCTTGGCCAGCTTTCAGTGTTTGTTGACGTATCTCGATTCGAGAACTGAAACAAGTATATTCAAGTGAAACTGTGAAAGTAGCACCAGTAAGACAAACCAAAAATCTGCTCGCATCATGTACTACTCAATTGGATTCTTAGAAATAATAAGCAAGTAGACGACACATGACGGCATGAGGGGGTCAATTGGATAATCAGTAGCCTAATCTGAAGTGCAGACCCATGAGTCGACGACGCATGCTTTGGTTCTCATGCTCACCGTTGCCGCCACCGGGGCCGTCGTCGGCGTCGTCGCTGTGGGGCCGCCGGCCCAACGGGTTACGGCGATTGCGCGGCAGCAGAGGCCGCATCGAAGAGTACCTGAGTAGTAGTACGTCGCTTTGCAGCCGCCGGCCCCGGTGACTGTCGCGCCCCCTGACGAGGACGGACGGACAGCTCGTCGCCGCTATTGCGCGGGTGCAAGTGCGCGTGGGGACCTTGTTGGGGAGCCCACCATGACGTCCTGTGTGAGACCAAAAAGTCCGCCGAGTCCTGCAGTCTCGTGGCGGACGACGGCATAGGCGGCGCTACACCGCGGTCGAACGACGGGTGCGCCGCGTTCTTGCCGTCGACAACGGCAGCGGGCTATGCTGCGGTCTTTTCTCCTTCGATCCCCTCGCGGCCTCTAGGCTTGCACCACAAGGATCATCACGCTTCCGATCTATGTACTTTGGAATACTTGGCACGCAGCAGCAGGAGCGCTTGCTGCAGAAGTAGGCACTCAGTTCCTTCCAATGTAAGCTGGGGTAGTTACATTTATTGCACGCCGGCGTGGTCCCAGAATTGTGTGCTTAACCTATCATTACCATCTCGAAATTACGGCAGGTTGGAAGGCTTACGGCCATCAAGCCGGTCATGCCGTTATATGATCTGAGCCGTTCGCCCATAGGGTACACCTGTACCGGGGGTACAGGGAATCGTTCCTCTGGGACGTTGAGAGCTTTAGTGGATTCCAAGGTACCATTTCGTGACCAACTATGGTCATCCTAACTGAAGAACGATTTATGGTTTACGGATCTGGGCCTTGTTCAACTGGCCGGGTGCTGGTTTCTTTGGTCTTGTTTGTTGTGAGGTAAAAGTCGGGCTGCTGCCTAGTTACTACGGCTCTGCACCGGTTTTACGTGAGAGGAAAAAATGCTCGTTGGCTGGCTGGATTCAACCAGCCAGCCGAACAAGGCCCTGGTCTGAATGTCTATGGGCTTCAGAAAGACTGTTGTACATCAATGTTAACTGTGACCACCACGCCCTTATTGTACACGATGACAATGATTTGCCCAGTTTTTATGGCATCACAGAATTGTAAAGACCAAATGTCAGTAGCCTGATATTTAGCCGTTAGGTTCTAGTAACATCTGTGCTGCCCGGGGTGCCCTGTTCAAAGCAGTGTACTATATTTTATGATTATAATCCCCTCTGCAAATGGTAAGAGCAAATCTAGGCAAAAGAAGAATGCAATTATTCTCATCGCAGATTGCCGTTATGATGATTTGAGTTCTTTCGTAGGCAAAAGAATGCAATTTATTCTCATCGCAGATTGCCGTTATAATCCCTCTGCAAATGGTAGCGAGAGATTGGATTGAGGTTTTTAGTTGAGAATGGTAGGGGTCACTAGTAAACTAGAGCTGCCTCTGTTGCTCAGGGCGATGGCAGCCATGCTGCAGCCAGAAGCCGGCCAGGCGTTGATGTTTTTCCCATCAGATATGATTATGAGACGTGTGTTAGCAAATTTGATTGCGATACACAAGAGCAAATTTGATTGTTGTACACAAGACACAGAGTATATACTAATTTAGGCAAGAATGGTGCCATACGTCCAATGTATATGAATTGTGATGTTGTGTGTTATATATGCATGAGGCGTTAGGGTTGATAAAGTTGTACTGATATTACCTAGATGCCTTTACATGGCTAGCACAGAAATGATATATTTTCATGTGTTAGCCCATCTATTTTTAGAGTAGTGGGGAGATGTAGTTCACTAGGAAAACACAAAGAATTTGCATCCAAGCTTTCATTAAAATTCCACTTCTATAATGAAGCCGGCTGAAGGGCAAATCTAGTTCATCAAGTTTGGGTAGGAAACCAATAATTGATGGAACTTTTCTTGTTAGGTTGTCGATGTATAGGATTATAACTGGAAGGGATGGATTGGGGGGGGGGCTTAAGCCCCATAACGTTGCTATATAGATAAGACTATTTAACAACTTACTTGTCCGCCTAATATGCCAAATTTTTTGGTAAATAATAATATATGCAACATCGATGTTTCAACAGTTTTGGTAAAGGAAAATGGCCATAAATCACAATGTGACATCACGTTGATGTTCATCAAGCTAGCTATGATGTCGTCGGGCTAATAACAAATGAAGCAGACAAACTCCGACCGCTGCTTGCTCTGTTCGTTCGCGTGATGCCGCGCGGTGTGCCCATGATGCGCCTGCGTGTGGTGTCCTGTTTTTGTGCGCGCGCGCGTGGTGCTGCACGACTGCGCTTGGGGTGCTGGGATGGGTGACTTGTACAGCGGTCATGGGACTCAAGGCTTGCGGCGGCGCCATAGTTGCCAGCGGTGAACGCCTCCCCGGTCTAATACGAACTCAGCTATGTTGAACCAGAAGCGGAGCCAGGGATTGGGTCTCGGGGTTGCTATTTAATGGAGATGTAACAAAAACCAAGCAATTTAATGGTGATTTAATGACTAAGCACATCAATTAGCATGGGAAATCAGCCTCCGGGGACTACAGCCCGGGCAGCCCCTAGATCCGCTCCTGTGTTGAAGGAATGACCACACAGTAATTGATTTCTTTCTCTTTATCTATTTTTGGTTAACAACATCAAAAACCAATAGACCACTGCATGCGTGGGCTATTAATGCAGCACCAAATTAAACACATCAATGGACCAATGGAACCTTCAAAACCTATTAACACAATATCATATGCAGAATACTATATATTATGAGTAATAATAAACTAAACGTAGCTTGGTTAGTTAAGCTGCCTACGTGGCATCCCCATTTGCATGATGGATCGATAATTCCAAAGCGCAGATACGCGCTTCAGATTTGTCGTTACTTAACTTGAGAATAATTATCAATTGTTGCAGACGAGATTTACTTTGAATATACCAATTTGAAATTTTCAGCAATGTAATAATAACCAGCACTGGTGTCAGCTACTCAACTGGCTCATCGATCACATGGGCGTGGATGCCACGCAACTTGAACACTAACGAATGCTCCCTCCGCTTTAAATTGTAAGACGTTTGACTTTTTTGACCCAAATTTAACCACTCATTTTATTAAAAAAATTGTTTAAACATCTCTAAGATGGAGCAGGCAGAACAAATAATGGATGCCAGTCTTAATTCCAAAGTATAATAATTATACTCGTTTAGATTTGTTCTATTAAGTCAAAAGGCAGTCTTAATTAATTTTTTGATTTGTCACTAAGGCCGCCTCACGGAGAGTTTCACCTGCAGTTTCCAAAACGTGAAACTTTGCAGAAATAGGCATCTCCCTCAATGCACATGCGTGTCGTCTTGCTCTGCGGGTCCCACAACCTCTCTCTCATCATAATTAAATTGCATAGTTTCATAGTGAAACATTATTTGTGTCTCATGTAGGTTTCACACACCTATTAACGTCAAAAAGGCAGTTTCACCATGGTGAAACTTTTTGATTTCCTCACTTTCATGCAAAAGTGAAATTTTACCGATCCATTTA
Organism: Hyparrhenia diplandra; assembly: GCA_015847255.1. Taxonomy (NCBI): domain Eukaryota; kingdom Viridiplantae; phylum Streptophyta; class Magnoliopsida; order Poales; family Poaceae; genus Hyparrhenia; species Hyparrhenia diplandra. The sequence continues at coordinate 39,656 of JADLZK010011996.1, read as the reverse complement.
ATGTGCATGAAACTCTAAATCAAACCCCATCGGTGACGACCTAATGAAATCTATCCAAGACCTTACCATCCCATCCCCGCAAAGCACATGCATGGTACAACTGGTAGATGAGACGAGTCGTTGATCAAACTTGAAACTGTCCTGACCATACCATACCACGAGCAATACAGCAAAGCGGTCGGCATGGCCATACCATACCACGAGCAATACAGCTAGCGGTCGGCATGCAGTATAACTACCTACCTGGTAACAGTGATGCCTCCCCTGGATCTGCTTGCAAACACTCACTGGCACGGTCCCCAACACCCAAGCAGGCAATGGAATTGCAAGCACATCCTAGTTCATCTTAATTCATCTTTTCGCCGAGCCATTCATGAGTCGTGATTCACAGGACAGTGATCAATATTGCAATTTGCGATAATAACCCCTCTCATCAAAATAAAAACACACCACCACCAATCAAAATAAAAGCACACCACCAACAACATGGTACAATGTTTCTTTTCTCTCACAATAAAACCATCTCAACCGTTCTCAAAAAAAAAAAAAAAAAAGAAAAAACAATCTCAACCGGCTTATCAGCGTGAATCAGCCACTGGTTGAGCTCCGACAGTCCACCTGGGCTACAAGAGGAATCTATCAATCCATGTACCAATAGTACCATGGAGTTATGGAGGTGATAGCAGTTCTTGGCATGCAGTGAACTCATTTACTGTCCGTCGTTCTCTTGTCATATGAGCATATGGCATGGCAATTAGCAAAATGTGCAGAGCTGAGGTCGTCACAGAAACACGACAGCACAGCCACTCTGCAAGTATAATGTACACCACCCCGGACTCCCAGAGGACGAATGGAACAGAATTGTCCACCGAGAGCGATATCTAGGAACAGAATTATCAGAGCTCGCCACGCCATGCCGGACGGACCGGCTGCTGCGCCTTCTGCTGCCCTTGGTCCGTTTCTTCCACTGAAAATCTGGGAAGAACAGCCATGCCAGCGGCCAGCGATGAGGTCGTGCCGTCCTCAATCCTAGTTCCAGTTCCGGTGGATGATGAGGCTGACGATGATGGCGATGCCTGCCTGCCATCACATGCCCGTCGCCCACAATCATCCCCCAACCCACATGGCCTGTTCACGCCGGAAGTATTGCATGCGGTGCCGGTCCTGGTCCTGGTGCTGGTGCTGCTGCAGGGCCAGCCACGCCCGTCGCCCGGCGTCCCCCCTCCCACGTCCTTCGCCTGCTGCCTCTTCTCCCTGTCTCCCGTCTCCCTCCACATCACATAGCTGAGCTGCCCACCATTACACGCTCACTGGTCACTGCTCGATCTCAACCGAAGCCACCACCCACAGACCATGCACGCATACTCCCTACACTCTGCTCGATCTGCACGCCCCCTTTCTCTTGTGCCTCTGCCTGCGAGGTCAGCAGGTTCCTCCTGCCCTCGCCAGAGCATAATAGGATCCTAGATAGCCCGTCGATGGCGCCAATCCAGACGTGATCAATCCATACCTCGGCTTAATTCAAAAGGAGCTTTCCTCCAAGTGCACATAGAATGGCCAAGGAATTTGGCGGCCAGATGGGGTGCATGGCCAGCATGTTCCACATCTTCGATCGCCGCCGCCTGCTCACCGGACGACAGCGGCATGGTGACAGCCCTGGAACCATCAACCAACTGCCTCAACCAGGTACTTCGCCTCTGCTACTTTTTCACTACTTTGCCATCTGTCCCCCAGGACTGAAGAAGCAAGCCATCCATCCTAAAAAATCAAGAAGCCATCAGGCGACCAACTAAACTGTACCATTATAACGGTGCTGGAAGTAAAAGCTGTAGAGTGCCAAACAGAAGTAGTTTAAAATTTCATGCTGAACGTAGTACAGGGCAAAAACAACGACTCTTTCTTGGAAAGTACATGAACAAGAACAACACCCATGGTATGCAGGCAGGCAACTTCACTTCACACATATAAAGACAGCAAAATCTAAGGCCCAAGAGTGTCATGAAAAGTTACACCGTAATCAAAAAATTCAGGCAAGCAAAACATATATAACTAACTATACTTCTCGGACACAGTTCTAATAAAGTGTGTTTCTGTTGTCCAGGCCATACTCTGCCAGTTAGCAGCACGCATGCCCCGGCGCAAAGCACAGCTAATCCAAACATCACTGTGGTAATTTTTAACCACTTCTTTAGTTCTTTTAAAAGCAAAGAATTCAGATATAATTATCAGGACTTTTAACTGCGCAGGACAAATCATTCAGCAAAAGCAAAAGCGTGACTGAGAAGAACAGTACCCTCTCAACGGAATCATCGACAGCATCTTCAGTTTCGCGTCCTGCTCTTCATTATCATCCCTGACAGCAGCAAACCAGCATCCCTGGACAGCAGCAAACCAGCACAGCAGAAGCTCCCTTGCATCAACGAGAAGCCTGTGGTAGGAAGGAGTAGGCCAATGAGGAGCTCCCGGTCTTCAAGTACAGATGCCAAATCCAAACAGCCAAAAACTGATTTTAGAGATGTCGTGAAGGACTCCATCAACCAGGACTCCCGTGTCCTGGCCATCAAGACCAAAATGATGGCACACAGAGATGGACTGCACAAAGACTCACCAAGGCCACTGCTTATATCCAAATCAACAGATGGAACTTATGTGATTGCTATTGATAGGAGCAATGTGCCTCCTGCATATGTCGACGAATCTATAAGGCGGCCACGCTTCTCATGTGATGATCGACAGCTGCTGCTGCAGGTAGAAGCTCAAGACAGCAAGATGCCTTCATCCAAGCTCAGGGATCTTCCTAGGTTATCTTTGGACAGTAGGGATGAGTCTGTCAAGTCAAGTTTACACCTGAAAACTTTGGTTATGGAAACACCGATGACATTCTCATTGATAATTTGAAATACCAACGATCTCCAAGCCATCGGCGGGACAGTGGTGTCATTGCAAAGCTCATGGGATTAGAAGAGACTCTTGATGCCCCTGGGTCTGCAACATCACACACACCAGACCATCACATTCAAAATGGTCACCTGTCACACACCTCCAGGAGTATCTGCCATGACCTTGGTACATTGCAGCCGAAGATTCAGCCTACAATACTAAAAACCAAACTTTCTCCGAGAACCGTCCCTGAAGCTGCATCTTGGAAGCAGCAGAAGATAAGTACAACGCCAAGTTCTACAACCATAAACGATCACGTAGAGAGAAGGCTCAGCAATCTCACAATACCGGGATGTAATAAGGATTTGAGGGCTCTTGAGATACGACTCAGCAAGTTACACGCAAAAGCAGAATGTTTACAATGCCAGATCACTGACCACTCAGAAGGCAGCCGCTGGACAAACCGATAAAGCTCAAGACTTCCAGTTTCCAGTTGTGATCATGAAGCCGGCAAGAGGTATCATGAAACAGAATGCTTCAGTTGCTACCCTTGCCGGGGGCAAAGTCCACAGAAAGTTGCGGCATGAAGAGCACCCTTTAACCACGAAGACTGACAATTGTAACAAGACGAAGACCCATTCTCACAATCAAAGAGCTCGTTCCAGGCAAGAGGAAGATGTGGGCAGCATAAGTTCACCAAAGGCTTCTAGAATTTTGAGCCCAAGACTAGTGCAAAATTCAGACCGTGGAAGGATCACTCAGCCGACAGTTCCACCAATGTCCACAGCCAAGACATCCAAAGAAGAAGTATCTCCAAGAGGCAAACTAAGATCAAAGGCTTCACAATCAAATAGCATCTGTGGCCATGATAAGGCCATGATTCCTGAAAGCAAAATCAGTTTATCAAAGCAGGTTGATACGAGCATTATTAATTATTCAAATACTCTTAATGTCAACACATCATCCATCCATCAAAGCAATACAACATTGACATCGAATTATGAGGTACAATTAAAGACTAATATATTTCCACGGCAAAGAACCTACTATTGATTGCTAATTGTTTCATCATTCATTATGTACATCAGTTAGTGATTACTGAAAGACTATTTTTTCCAGGAAACACTTATCATATGCACTGACAAGAACATCCGTCCACTGGAGTACATGCTGAGTCCTGTATCAGTCCTTGATGCCACATTCTATCAAGATGTGCTGTCGCCTTCTCTGAGGAGCATATCGAATTCTTTCAAAAGTGAGAACTTTTATCTGTCAAACCATTCTTCACACGACTCTGAGCATTATCCTTGGGTTTCATATTGTTTGGCACATGACAAGCATGCTTAACTGTAGCATATCAGTCCATTATGACAAGCAACTAATCAATGCAACCAAATGTAGATCGTTGCCTAGCAAACTGGGAAGAACCACAGCAAATTGGCAGTGACAGTAGAGATGCAATTGCTTGCTTGTGCCAACCAGTTAAAGAGCATCAACTCTTCATTGCCAGTAGTAGTTCATGCCTGCACCTAACATCTTCATGGAGTCCCCACATGTTACAATTGCCCATACAGGGACATAATATATGTTTGGACTGAACATATACTTATGTAGATGAGCCCAAAAGTATAACTGATTTTCTTAGCTGGATCGGTTGCTTTTAGGTTGTTCTCTGAGCCCCCACAAGCTTGCTGGATTGGTCGATCTAGCCCTTAATGCTCAACTAACTGTTTTTTCTCTTTACTTGTTCAGATGTTGCGACACTTACATTGGATGAGTGCTGGAACTCAATAAGCCTCCCTGACACACCAACATTGAAGAAAAGTAGTGAGAGTAATAACCACATAATACCAGAAAAAAATGAGAGCCCTCGTCCAAAAGCTTGAGTCCTTGCAATTGTCGAGTGATGAGGTTCCAAGAATAAATGACAATCCGTCAATAGTCACTGCCAATAAAGACCATCATTATATTTATGAAATACTCTCAGCATCTGGCCTCTTGCACAGTGAACTAAATTCCAGGTTGGTGCCCTGCTTGTTCCAGCAGCCAAGCTACCCAATCAATCCAGAGCTTTTTCTTATCCTTGAACAAGCAAAACCAACTGCAGGAAAGCTTCATCGCAAACTAATTTTTGATCTTGCAAATGAACTCATTGCTAAGAAAATATACAGTGGCAGTTCAGTGAGACAACCACTGCAATTCATTCAATGCAAGAAATCAAGCGGATGGCGTATTTTCAAGGAATTATGCTCAGAGATTGAAATGTTCCGATCTGAGGCCTCAACAATAAGACTATCTGAAGAGGATGACGATGAGGAAGAGAGCAAGCTAGCAAAGAATGCAGTACGTGAATTGGGAAAATGGAAGAGTTTCAATAGTGAGCTACAAGGGATGGTTCTGCACATTGAAAGATCCATCTTTAAGAATCTCATTGGCGAAGTCATAAGTGGTGAAGACATAGGAAAGGTGTAATTTTGGCAGTGGAAGTACAGAGGGGAGTTGTCTTTGAGAAGCATATAGACTAATCAATTTTGTTGTTTTCCATGAAACTGACCTGATGGTAAAAGTAATGTATGTTTAGCAGCTGCAAAGAATAACTAGGTTGTAAAAACATATATAAAGTTTCATGTACAAAGAATTAATCACACTAGAATCTTGATAGATAGAAGACACAAATATTACCAAAGAATACAATTGTTCCCTTGGATATGTGAAGTCCAAATTCTTGCACCTATGATCTTGATAGATAGAAGACACAAATATTACCGAAGAATAAAATTGTTCTCTTGGATATGTGAAGTCCAAATTCTTGCACCTATGATCAAACAAACCATCCGCCCAATTATTTGACCAACTGTGTGAGATAAGGTGATAATTAGAAGCGCCAGCATCAGCATTATTAGAAGCATATTACATTCTTAAGAGTTACAAGCAACAAAGGATTTCTGTGACAGATTGCAAATAACTAAGAGTGGGCTGGACCAAATGGTCCATTTTGTTATCGACTATCAAGATGGTAAATCAGTGGAATCTGGTTGTCAAAACTCTGTTCTTAATAAAACATGACTGGATTTTGTCAGTCTTTGGATACAACCCAGATACACTTGCAAATTAATTGACACAAAACTCTGTTTTATCTATATTGATGCCTGCTTAACTGGGTATCTCTAGAGATGATTTGTCAAGTCGTCAAGACGAGGTAATATTCATCAAACATTTGGAAGAAGGAAATGCTCTATGTTTGAATGCCTTGCCTATTTTGGGCATAATAAGGTAGTAAGAGCATATGATTCCTATGGAGATATCAAAACCTGAGCCCTATTCTTCATTCCTAAACAAATTAGTTACATATCAGCAAAGGCAGCACAACAGATTTTCTTGTCATATCCCCGCCTCCAACCCCACCCCAAATAAATGAATAAATAAAAATAAATAATGAATCTCTTGTTGCAAGGGATATGGCATCCCCCAACCTAGAAGCGCACCAGATGAGATCAGGGAGAAGAAAAATCCTAGTAGATTCAAGATAAACAGAGGTCTAGAATTTTTCGAAGTGCACGGACCTGCGTGGAGGAATTACGAGCAGCCCTAGAACCAGGAGGTCCAGGACCATAGCTAGCTCGTCCAGCACTGTGACCAATGGAGAGCTGTCATTTCGCTCGCAGGGCTCACCAAAATAAAGTCCACGAGCGCAGGAATTCCACGCGAATCGTGCAGGATTTTTTTTAGAACATAAATCGTGCAGGAATTTTAGTGCAGATAGTATAGATAGATAGTACTCCGTACTACAGATTATGTGCTGATTTCTCAAAATCAAAGATGTTGTTAAAAGGAAAAAGGATGACATGGGCTTTTATGTAGTAGTGGCCCATCTAAAAGCCCATTAATTCAGCCCAAACCCACGTCTCGCCACACCAGTACGTTTCTTTACCCTAACAAACACTTGCTCCAGAAAAGGCACACAAGGCCTGACATCCGCCCGCCGCCGTTTCTTCGTCTTCTCGCAGCGCCGGCGCTCCATCTTCTGCCCTGCTCCCTCCCTCCCCCACCCGCGCTCGGCACGCAAGGCGACGGAGGCGGCGCTCGGCGGCGGCGTCAGCGTCTCCCCCTCCCGCCTCTCGCCCCTCGCCTCCGTCCTCCGCACACCGGTACGCACATCCCTCTCCCTCCCACCTCCGCTGGACCGTCGACGGCGCCTACCCGGCCCCTGCGTCTGCGCCGCGCCGCATGCCGCGCGTGGCCGGAGGGCAGCGGGAGCCAGCAGCCGCTGCTCCACCAAGGCGGTCGCGCGGCTTTGGGGAGCGCTTATGCACCCCATAGCGAAGCGCTACCCATCCGCTTAGCGCTTCAGCGTGCGCTTAGTGCCGCCTTTTGGAACCCTGCTATAGTGTTGCAAGGATTGCCAGATTGTGCATTGCCTATTTGATTTGCCTGATTCGCTTCCGTAGCACAGGTTCCAAGAGGAACATGATGCGTGTAATAACACTTGTTTATTGTGAACTACTAAGTGTGTCAAAATCAAAGGTTACTGTGAGTGAAGGCTTCTGTTTTACAAGTGTCATGAATGATTGGCTACCAATTTTTTTTTTCAGTATCATTTTCTGTCAGTGATAATCTTGTTGGGGGTTTTTGGACAGGAAACTTAGAAAATGCCTGATGTTTACAAGTTTGGGCTTAGGTTTATGCCTTTTTAACCTAGGGTTTCTATTTGACTGATTGTTGAAACCAGGCATGTGTCATTCTTTTAATATATTTATATATATACAAAATTCTAGGTTACATTTTACCTATTTGGAGGACAGATCTAAATGCTTAGGGTTTGCTTCTCATTTTTAATACTTTTTCTACTGTTAGTTGTCCACTTCTAAAAGCTGCACTTCTGCTTGTGGTTATTGTGAGGCATAATAACTATTGTGTTTGTGGCAAGGCATTAATTTGTTCTCTCTTGGTTGCTTGTTTAGCTCCTTTTCTACCCTTGATTGTCTACTTCTACAAGCTGCGTTTGTGCTTGTGGTTCTTTTGAGGTGTAACTATTGGTGAAAAGGCATTAATTTGTTATTCCCTTCAGAAATGGCAGGGCAAGCAGGGAACCCAGTAAACCACCCTATAAGTCCCCACGTGGTAATCTACATTCTCCTGTGTTTCTATTCATTGCATGGGATTGTCACAAAAGATATTGAATGTTTTTTTTTTTTTTTCTGTAGATAGGTGGTGCTTTTGTTCAGCAATATTATCAAATTCTACATGAGCAACCAGAACAAGCGCACAAGTTTTACCAAGATTCAAGTATTCTTGGTCGACCAGATTCCAATGGAACTTTGGTGTATGTCAGCACTATGAGTGTAAGTTCTTGTATGTGGATTTATTGACTCATTTGTACGATAGGCATGCCATCTGAAATTGAGATTTACTCGGATCCATCTTTTTCTCTGCAGGCAATCAATGAAAAAATTATGTCTATGGACGCCAGAGACTGTTTAACAGAGATAGAGACTGCAGATGCACAGTTATCTCACAAGGATGGGGTGCTCATTGTTGTTACTGGATCCTTGACTTCAGATGAAGGCGTTTTCCGTAGGTTTACCCAGTCATTCTTCCTAGCACCACAAGAAAGTGGTGGCTATTTTGTTCTCACTGATATATTCAGGTTTATTTCGGAAAGGAAACCAGCTGAGATAAATCAAGTTGCTACTCAAGAAAATGAAATTAGTCAGAATGGTAGACCTGCATCTGAAACGTCCTCAGCATTACCAGAACCTATTCCAGCTGACAAGAGTGTGATCTCAGACCATGTAACAGCTGAGAGTAATGTCACAGAGAGGCAAACTAGAAATCCTCTGCTAATGGCACTGCCATTGAAAATAATGTTAAAACCCAGCCACCTGTGCAAGTGCCCAAAGAGGGTCCCAAAAAGGCTCTAGTTGCTGCTCCTCCCCCTCCTCCAACTCAGACGGATGTTACTAAGAAATCTTATGCATCTATTGTGAGTTATTTATCATTCTGTTTGATTTATCGTTGTATACAGCTTTCGGTTTTATTAACTCATAACACATGATTCTGTTCTTAGTTTACTGTAAAAGTGATTTGGCTGATATCACTATATGGATTTTTAGTTTGCTTCTTACGAATTACGTACCTACTAATGTGGCCTGCTCACAGGTCAAGGTCATGAAAGAGGGCCCACTCACTCCTCCAGTTGCCAAAACAACGCCTTCAGTTTCCAAACAGAAGCCGGCTGCTAAAGCAGTGTCCAAGGCTGTTGAAGCTCCTGAAAAACCATCCGTGAAACCTACCCAGGCTATTGAAACTGGTGATGGGATTGCTGCTCAAAACAATTCTTCTCGCAATGGTTTGTTTGGCTTGTGACTTAGTCCTATTATTAAGTCTTTTAGCATTATTAGCAATGCTGACACTATATTGACTTGCCCTGCAGAGCAAGGCTATTCAATTTTCGTTAAGAATTTGCCTTTCCATGCCAATATTGAAATGGTCGAGGAGGAATTTAAGAAATTTGGTACTATAAAGCCTGGTGGTGTCCAAGTCCGGCACAATAAGGTTAGAACTTTTGGTGTTGGGTCCTTCTATCTGCGATTTTGGTTTAGAAAATTCATATATCATATTGGTACAGGTCGATCGTTATGTTTTTGGTTTTGTGGAGTACGAGTCCCAGCAGTCTATGCAAGCAGCAATTGAGGTTAGTCTTCTATTATTTATTCTTCAGATAACTGATACTCTGTAGTTGTAGTAGTAGTTAGTTTCTTTTCTGGACCTTCCTGTACTTGACTAGTAGAAATTTGCAGTGCCATAATTAAAGTAATCCTTTTTTTTTTTTATCATAGTTTTCTTTTGTGGTTTTGAAATTTGTCAGCATCTAAAATACATGAATACTGGAATTCACATTTTTTATTTTAATTTTACTATCTGTGGATGTTGCAGTGATTTCTAATGATTGATTACTATTTTGGATGTTGCTGCTGGATAGATGATTTCTAATGATTGATATTTCAATCTTTCCGATTACTGCTGAATCTTTTCCTGCTTGATAACCTTTTTTTTTGCGTGTGTGTGGCTTCTTGATAACTATAGTTTTGATTGTCATATTTTAACCTGATATCAGTGTCATAGTGGTTTTGACAATATGTGGCCAAGTTACGATTCCTATTTGTCACCCAGGCATCCCCGGTTCATATGGAAGACAAAGAAGTCGGCATTGAGGCTTAAAAAGAGCCAATTCACGAGGTAAGCATAACTGATCTGAAGTGCAGTAAACCATAAATTTAATGGCAAGATATATCTATCAGAGTCCTTTTTCCTCCCCTATGTACCTATGTTCTCAATTTGATACAAGTTTTGCCAAATTCTTCCCCTTTTCCTCCCCTATGGACATGGCAAGATGCTTTTAGGTTGCTGTATCTGTTGACCTTGTTTTATGTAATTTTGTACTGGTCAGTATTGTTTTCAATTGACTATTTGAAATAACACAATTTCCCATTTGTTGTGCTGGGCGTTCTTAAACACTTCGTTGCTATTGTTCGATTTATGCAATGTAGTCATTGGACTCAAGCCCTGTTCAATGTTGTAGGTGGTCGTTTCCAATCTGGCAGGGGAGTGTACCATGGTGATAACTTCAGAGGGCGGGGAAGTGGCTATGTGGACAATGCCAACTACAGAAGCAGTGACAACTTCAACCGCCGGAATGAAGGGGAGATGTACAACCACAGGAATGAAGGGGAGTTCTACAACCGCAGGAATGATGGTGGTGAGAACTACAACCGGAGGAACGATGGTGGTGAGAACTACAACCGCAGGAACGACTGTGGAGAGAACTACAACCGCAGGAATGATGGTGGCGAGAACTACAACCGCAGGAACGACGGTGGTGAGAACTACAACCGGAGGAACGACGGTGGTGAGAACTACAACCGGAGGAACGACGGTGGCGAGAACTACAACCGGAGGAACGACGGCGGCGAGAACTACAACCGAAGGAACGATGGGGGCGGCGAGAACTACAACCGAAGGAACGATGGGGGCGGCGAGAACTTCAACCGGAGGAATGATGGTGGTGAGAACTTCAACCGCAGGAACGATGGTGGCGAGAACTTCAACCGTAGGAACGATGGTGGTGAGAACTTCAACCGGAGGAACAACTTCAGAAATCAGAATGAGTTCCCTGGACGAGGACGGCCCCCACCTCCACAAGGGAACAATTACCACCAGAATGGGAATGGTGTCCACCCATCTCGACCCTACCAGAATGGGAATGGGAGGTTCAATCGCGTGAACAATGGCCCTAAACAAGCTCCTGTTGCTGCTGCTTAGAGGTGGCATCATCAGGTGGTAGGCTTACATCAAATTAGGAAGCATAAGGCTACATTCAAGTGAGCTGAGTGCAGGGATTGTTTGTAGGAGCATTGCTGATGAGACAGCTTGATTATTTTTTATGTACCGTGCTGGGTCGCTACGAGACTGGTAGTTGCAGTCGTCCATTGGTGGTAGGTGAATTTTGTTGTCCGTTGATAAGCCTGTCAACTGGCTGGTTGGACTGTGTGGTCTGTAACTTGTGTCATCTGCCAATCAGGATTGGGAGGTTAGACACTAATCTTATGAAGTGGCGACTGCAGAAATCTGTCCATGTTTAATGCAGCTGCCATGTATGGTGTTCGATAATGCTAAGTACGTCAATGTTTAATGCCGTTGTCATGATATTCGGTAATGCGAAGCCCAGTGATTGACTGGTTCTGTCCACTGTTGTTGCTGTTTTTTATTGAGTTGATATATATGAAGCATCAGTAACCGTGTCACCTACGGTGCTGGTCATTTGCTGTATTAAAATTTGAAAATGAGAATCTGCACTGCAGTAAAGTCTGGATGTAATTTGAAAAGGAGAATCTGCACTGCAGTAAAGTCTGGATGTAGACAATTTATCTCAAAAAACAAGTATGAATATTTGTTCTCTTAGATTAGTTAGTATTATTACTAGGTTCACCATATCATAATATATTATACATGTACATATTTGGTTGCATAAATATCAGTGCTCTTGGAGTCTTGGTTTATGAAATAAACTTTTTGTGTATGTTTGAGTAAAAGCAGGAGGCTTTTGAAATATATTCTGTTTTGAGGATCAGGCTTTGAAATATGCTTGTTGAGGACGGAGGTAAAGAGACAGTATTAGCAATTAGCAGCCTAGCCAACCTAGATCCACATGTCAACCGATGGGTGTAAAGTTTTTACTACTTTTGATTAGCTTGACGGACGTTCACCTGGACGGAACCGAACAGTGATATCTGGTGAGGATGGAAAGCGACGTTGGCTTGGCTCCGCCATCCATGGCTCCCTACCTCTCGCCGTCTCGGCGACGGCGATGTGATCTAGCGGATCACGCACGAGAGCGACGGGCCTCTGCGTGGTGGATGATGGGACTCGTACTTTCCGCGTGGTGGTCAGACTCGACGGCTGTTCCTTCCGCTACTCAAGCAAGTGGCTTCCCCGTCTGACGTGACGGACCGACCGGTGACGCTGGCTCAAGGTACCATTTTAATCAACAATTAATTAGGCCTTGTTTAGTTCTTTAAAAAAAGCAAACCCAAAAAGGTGGTAGAGTACTTGTCACATCAAATGTGTTAACACATACATAAAACATTACATATAAGTAAATAAAATAACTAATTATGCAGTTAAACTGAAAAGTAAGAAGTGAATCTTCTGAGCCTAATCTGTTTTTTTTTTACTTACCGTAGCCAACCTAAAATACTGTCGATGCGCTGGCCCTGGGCCTCCTGTCGCCGTCCGGTTCGCCCACGTCGCGTGCCGCGGGGACCAAGCGCAAGTGGCGGGCCGGGGCGGCGGCTGGTGCAGGCCGGCAGCGTAGGCGTACTCCTACAATACGTGGCTGGTCGCGGAATCGACACGACACGCGATCCTCTTTTTAGTACTGTGTGGGCCCCGTCTACTATTTTCATTCATTCATCCCTCGGATGCTGCGTGGGCCCCCACGCCTGCCCCTCCCTAGTGCCTAGTTGCCGCGCCACTTGTGTGTCTGTTGGAGGCCCATCACGTGCCACGTCCCCCGCACCGCACCTGGCTGCCTGTACCTGTACCTACCTTGCTGCCCTGTTGCGCCCGCCCCATCTCGAGCCGACCCTGCTGCTCAGTCGTGGTGGCGGTGGCCCACCCAACAGCAACACGTGTCGGCGCGGTGGGGTGGTCCGATCCGACACCCCGTCGCCTCCCTCCACGCGCCACCCAGCCACTTGCCCCACCAAACACGCTGCCTCTGCCTGCCGCCGCTAATCAGCGATCACCAACGCATCTTTAGCATAATTATCATCACCGTACCGTACCAATAGCAATTAGCAACGCCGCGCCGACCGTCCCATCCACGGCAGCAGCAAGAAACGCCTCCCTCCCCCACAATCCCAAGCAAGTTGCCAACCCCCACCCCAATCAATCAATCATCGAGGCGGAGCGGACGGAGGAGTGGGGGCAAATCGGATTAGACGGCCACGTCTCCCCTCTCCTCTCCTCTCCTCTCCTGCAGGCAGGCAGGGCAGCTTGCAGGGAGAGATCTGATTGCTCTTACGTTATCTTATCGTCTCCTCTCTCGTTTTCCAATCTGCTGCTGGCTGCCTGTCGCCATATCCTAATCTTTCTTCCCCAAATCCAATTGGTCGCCCGCGGTGGCCATTGCCTCGCTCGCGTCTCCTTCCTTGGTTTTCCTAGGAAGGTTCGTCCGTTCGTCCGCGGGTGCTTGCTTCCTCTTGCTCCCGACATCCATCTTGCTGTTCCCCATTCGTTCGTCCGTCCTCCGTCTCTCCTTGCTCTCCTCCTTGCCACCACCACCATCCACCATCGATTCCTCTTAATCAATTCTTTCCTTCCTTCTCCCCCAAGCTTCTAGCTTGCTTGATTGCTTCTTGCGTCGAGGCTTTTCTAGCTACCTAGCTAGCTATTGATTACGAATAGCTAGCCGATGGCATCCAGGGATTTCCTCCGCGTCTTCGGCGGCAGCGCCGGCGAGGGTGCGGGGCACCATCATCAGCTCGGCGGCGTCGGAGGCCAGACCGACGACGTCGAGCTGAGCCTGGGCCTCTCTTTAGGCGGGCGTTTCGGCACCGACGCCGAGGCCGCCAAGCGCCCGCGCCTGGCGCGGTCCTCCTCCATCGCCTCCGTCTGCTCCGTCTCCCTCACCGACGCCGACGCCGACGCTGACCCCGACAACCCGTCCCCGGCCGCGCCGCTGCTGCGCTGCTGCGCACCTCCTCGCTGCCTACCGAGACCGAGGAGGAGCGGTGGCGTCGGCGCGAGATGCAGAGCCGACGACGGCTCGAGGCGCGCCGGAAGCGAGTCGAGAGGCGGAATTCCATGGTACCCGCTGGACCCAAGCCCCCGCCATCGCCGCCGTAGTAGATGCGACCGCTGCCGCCGGTGGTGGGAGGAGGTCCAGCGCCTCGCAGGGGAGCAACTCCGTTTGCACCACGGAGCAAGGTATACATACATACATGCATGCACCAATGGATCAAATCAAGTCAATTACTCGCTTGCTTGCTTGTGTTTGCTTAATTAAGCTCTTTTCTTCAGCTACACCTACCATGGTTTTCTTTCCATTTGCTGCTGCTGCTGCTGCTGCTGCTGCTGCTTGATGGGATTGGGATGCATGCTTGTTTTCCAAACATTACGGCTTCCTATGCATTAGTCCGCAACTTTGTAGCCCGAGCACCACCAGATTTGTGCAGGAGAACACGGTTGACTTCGGAGTTCCCCGTCTGCCACATAGGTGCTCCAGCCATTGCCTAGTCCACGTGTGGCTACTGAATCAGTTGCCACCCCAAATCCCACTCCAACCAACTGCACTGCATGCTTGGGGGTGTTACTTGAAAACTAACCTTGCACTTCTCCAACTGGTGAACAAGTAGTAAACCAAGTATATCAGAAAAAGATAATGCTTTTGCATGTGATGAATTCCTTTTCTTTTCTTTTTTTTTTTTTGGCAAGGAATTTGGTATTTGGCATTGTGTTGTTACGAACAAAAATAGTAGGCAAACGCCCTGGTCAAAGCTCATGTCAAGTTCATAACAAGCTTGTATTTATGTTATGTTATATACTAGCAGTAAAGTTGTAAGCCAAGATTAGCTGTCTCTTCTCCTCAATGAACATCAATTGCCATTTCTCCTCAACTTGCAGCTGAAACCTGGGACTTTGTCCAAGCTTATCTTGACAAGGGGCGTTTCGATTTTGATTAATTTCCCATTGTGAATTGGTTCAGCAATAATTGCATACCATGTTGGAAGTGACCCTTAACTTTAGGGTGATAGGCACTGTTTACTGAATCATGGGAAGCTCATACACATACAATTCAAAACTTCTACATGCTTGCACTTGCAAACTCCATCTAAAGTCCCATTCTTTTGAACCGTTGGCCTCTTAATCTTTTCTGAACTTTACCTGAAGTTTCTTGTTGAAGTAGAGCATGATGTTTGATTGACATTCCAATCTATGGTTAGTACTTGTCCCAAATAGTTTTGCATTATCGTTTTGATGATTGTGCTGTTTGGAAAAGGAGAATAAACAGTTCCTCCAGTTTCTGCTTGCATTTTCTCCCATCAAATGATCTCTCCATTTCTGCTTTTTATTTTCTCCCATCAAATAATCTCAATATCTATGATGTTGTATGTTTCCAGGTATTGGTGGAAGCGCAATTAACCAGTCCACAGATGCGAGTCCATCAACCTCTGATAATACAAATCAAAATAACATGCTTCCTCCGACCAAAGCGGCTGAGAAGCCACTAAATGGTACTGCGACAGAGCAGCCTCGACTGCGGACACTTGGGTCACTCACGACACGGACGAGCAGTACCAGTGACATCAGGAAGCTCATGATGGAGGACATGCCAATGGTCTCATCCAAGGTAGAAGGGCCTAACACCAGGAGGATCGACGGCTTCCTGTACAGGTACAAGAAAGGCGAGGATGTGAGGATAGTATGTGTCTGCCATGGTAGCTTCCTCACTCCCGCAGAGTTTGTTAAGCACGCTGGCGGCGGTGATGTGTCGAATCCGCTTCGGCATATCGTCGTCAACCCTGCACCATTCTCGTGAAGAGAGGGTTACGCTGCTGCTGGTATCTACTGTGCTGTAACATGTAGGCTCCTTGTTTCGGGGAGTTTAACGGGAATTCTCTTTATTTTATATAAAATGAGTGTGACAGCAAATTCAAGAGAAATATCATCTGCAAATGTTATAGGCTTGTCTACAAATTGACAAGGATTCAGTTGCTGGAATAGTTAAGTCTGGCACCTTGGAGGACATATGCAGGCTTAAATCGTCCAAATTCACTTAACTCTGCTGTTTCCTTTTTGTGGCTAGGTAGGTTTCCTCGCAAGCTTGTGATGGTTGCAGATGGTTGCATTGTACTTTTTTTTTGAAAAAAAAAAGTTCGCAACAGCACTATATAAACATTATTTAAGAAGAGAAAGCAAGTTCGATACATGGCTTTATTACCTAGGACACTACTGCATCCCCTGTTTCCAATTAGCTAATGTCGTAGATGCAAAGATTGCCCACAAGCCACTCTCATAAGGGCCATTTCTTCTTTTATTAGATTGATGAATATACTTGCACTGACGAGCTCAGTTTACCATCAAAGATTCTTCTCTCCTAGAGAGCTCCAAAAACTGGACTGCACCCTCCAAGGACCTCTTTGGAGAGATTCTGAGCCAGAAGCTCCTGAAATTGTCCTGAAAGCAGAGAACTTACAGTTTCTAAAGTTTGTTTCAGATGCCTTTGAGAAAACTACAGCTCCCCAAATACGGACTGAATCATTTCCCATAATCACGAATGGTGACAAATATTTCAATTTATAGTATCGTGTCCAGAAACGCCAAAAGGGTAGCAGAAAACTGCGCTATAGTAGCCATGAGAAATAAGCCAAAATTTTTGAGATAATTACACCCATTCACCAGTGGAGCGCAAAGATCCCTGGAACATAAATGCCCTAAACCCTTGCTACCTTTTTCCTCCCGGTCTTAAGTTTCATGCTTTTCTTTTTCTGCTTCTTGTACTCCCTGTACATGTTTATGGATGACAATGTGTGGTTCAGCTCGGCCCTCAACCTCTCATTCTCCGAGATGCCTCTTAGCACAGTGAAATGGCTCTGCAACTTCTCTTCGAGCTCGTCTTTATCCACTGAGCAATCTGCCTTCTCAAGTACATCTGGGCTTAGCGCAACAAACTCCTTGCCACGTCGCTTCTTTTTTAGATTCAGTGGCAATGCTTTGCTAGCTGGTTTTAATAGTTCCCTTTCCATTGACAAGTCTCTGTATGCTTCAAGAGGGTTCACATTCAAGATAGGAACGGGGTTCTGGGTGGGGTTCAAGTTTGCCATACTCATGATATTTGAAGCCATTGAGGAAACAGAGATATCATAATGCTTCTCTAGGAGGCTGAGCTCCCAAAGGACTGAAGCAAGTGCACCACTAAGATATGGATCTGTAGCTTCGGGGTTGTATTTCTGGATAAAGGAAGAGGGAACAACATGGTCAAATAAATACAAAGTGTCAAGACATCCATTTATGGAAAAAGAACATGAGATTACATACCGCAACTAAGCAAGACAGAGAACCGCCACCGAATCATTTTCCAACATATTGCGGCACTTGCTATTTTTTTGGAGGAGATGCTTCAGTGTGACCAAGGCTGAAATAATAATCATCAACCGTATAAACAATTATGACCTTAAACTACGGAGGGAAGATAATGCTTGATAACTACCCCTTACACTACTTCCTCTGTCCTGAAATGTAGTGTATTTTCATTTGTCCTAAGTCAACCCATCTTAAGTTCAACCAAATTTATAGAGAACAATACTATTTTGTTACATCATATAGGCTCCACAAGAAACATTATGGAACGTATTTTTATAACTTATCATTTTGATGTGGTAGAAGTTAGCATGTTTCCCTACAATTTTAGTCAAACATGAGGTGGGTTGACTTCTGACAAATGAAAATACACTATATTTCAGGACAGGAGGAGCACTCAGTAATGAAATGTATTCAAGCAGGTTTAATACAATACTAATACTTGTTGTATAACCAACGCTCGAACTAAATAGAGACAAGTACTCCGGAGTCTGGACAAGTGCTCTGTGCAATCATTGCATCCTTAATTCCTTATTACTATTAATCATCTTGGAATATTATTAGTTTCGGAGGTGCTAAAAAAGGAAGGGACAAAGAAAAAACAAGACCTAACCTGCTATCGCTTCTGCAGATCCAAATGAGAGGGCAAATGTTGCCAAACGTTTAATGAAAGCAGCAGCTCTTAGCATATCCTGCTGTCTGCCTTCCCAAAGAAGTGTCTTCAGAGCATCAGCCAATACCTCACCGTGATCCCTGGATGTAACAGAAAGAAGCATTTTCATGGTACAAGACAGCTTAATAACTACGCAGGCTAATTCAAGGAAAATGATCCCTAAAATTATCCAAAATATATTGAAAATAGCACAAATATCAAGACAGGGAGGAAAAAAAAATAAATAAGACAACTATCGCCATGGAAATGTTTAGTGCTATTGAAAAATCAGAAATAGGCATGGACATAATAGTATCATTTTTTATGGTTACAATAATTTTTTTGAAGAAAATGAAAAAAATGTATGACGAAGTGCGTGATAGGCATTTTCAGCATGTCCATAGCATGAAGCAATAATTGTTGGGCCCTACAACCACAAACCAGGTGAGTAGCAAGCATCACCTTCCCCCTCTACCTCTGAACCAAGCTAGAAGAAGATGAGCTCATGAACACACACACTTGCACTGGTTCCAGCCCTGCCGAAACCTGAACCCTGAATGTATGCAGCAGAACTGCTTTTCCTCTATTGCATTGCATGAGTACATATACATCTCTACTTGTACCTCATAAGGGTACACTAAGACATGGTGAGTACACCAACTACCTACTCCTAAGGTACATGCATTGCTCAGCCATACTACCTAGTACCTACTCTAAATGGTCCATGCAAGCCAGCTTCATGGCCTAATGCCATGCTGCTACAGTGGACAAGATGAACAGCAAGAGCTGACCAGCCCCAACACCTAATCCTGCAGCTATTTCATCAAGGAGCAGCAGATTACAACTCACAATAATTAACCGGGGATCTCAACAAGATTTAAAGCATTAATGATGGTTAGTGATAAAACTTTGCAATCTGCCAAGAGTGCCTTTGTTTGAAAAGAGTAATACAGTAGCAGGTCATCTTGGATTATTCAACAAATGGTAACTATAGATTAAAAAGGAGGTAAAAAGGAGGCAGAGTTTTCTTCGTTGTAGTTATCATCAAGAGCAAGGAAGTCAAAACCTGTCAGGACGATACTCCAGTATGAGGTTATAAAGCTGAACAAAAAAATCCTGTAGATCCACATTCAATGCCTCAAGGTTGCTCCTCCAGACTTTAAAACGCAACTATGCAGCACTGCAGACGTTCTGAGACAGACAGTGCATTATCATTGGGCATTTCATCTTGTCGGTCACTATACCCAGAAAGCTTCTTGAGGCAAGATATAAGTTCACCCATGAAATCTAAATCGATTAAATGTGAAAATTTTCCTAAGCCCTCCAAGCATGGAGTGAGGAGTGGGTGTGAGCCACCAGTGAAGACATTATTCACCTTGGTCCTGGAATTTTTAACAATACAAAGATTAACTTCATTCCAAAATGAAGTGAAATTTCATGCTATTAAATCAACATGTCAAATCCAAAACTATGACACGTCTAAAGAAATCAAACAGACACCTTGAATTTGAAGTGGTCAAACTATGCTTCAGAATGCGAAAGTAAGTCTCAAATAGAGCAGAAAGTGTTTCCTTTTGTATCCTTTTTTCTCTCTTTTGCATCAAGAGTGAAAGAAACTGCTCTAAGATCTGCATCAACCTGGAAAAAATATAATGGAAATGATTATACGAATTCACACGACCTTCCAATAAATAATGTCTTATCTGATGTTACCTCCTCTCTAGCCTTTGACATCAGTTCTTGTCTGGTTTTCTTCTTATCATTAACTGGCAGTTGCTTCGAACGTCCTGATTTTTTTTGCCAACGCTTTATTCTTCTTTGGTTTCACCTTTTCCTCCTCAGTCTCATCTTTTCCAATATCTTCATCAAATCTCAAAGACAGGAATACCTAACATAAACATCCCAGTACATAGTCAGCAATGGTAGAATATCGATCCATGCTCAGTTTCTTTTAAACATAAACTGCATGAAAAAGGTACAAAATGAACATTAAATACATATGACAAATAAGACATGTGATAATCATCATACATCAATGCTATCAGGATGGAGCTGGCAATCATTGAGCTTCACATGATCTGCAATCAGCCTAACTGCTTCTATTGTTGCCTCGCCACGATGCTTTCCTTCATTTATAAATAATGATCTTATTGTTTCACAACACATTTTCCTACAAAGGAAAATAGGTACATGTGGACTACTTCAGTGATCGAATGGACTAAAAAACTGCGCTGAAGTAAAATAGCGCACACATACTCCTTGTTTTATTAATTTCTAAGAGAATGCTGTCAAAGAGTAACAACAAGGGTGGGAGCTAGCCGCCAGGGCTCGAACCCTGATTCCTACATTAAGCCTCCAAAGTAGGCCAGGTCAAGTAACCTTTCTCTAAAAAAAAAAAAAACAAACAAATAAATACAACAACTAGTGCTATTGAGTATGGCATATTTGCTCAAATAAATGATTTGTGCCCTCTATCCTTTAAAGTTCAAGGAAAAAAAGAAGGAAACTAAAATACAATTTAGACCACTGTAAGATGAATTAATAAAAGTTATTCTGCTACCTCTCCATGGTGTATCTAATCAATCAAAAACGTAAGGATGATGGTTTGACACAGCAATATTTTGTTTATAAAGTACTCAGCTACATTTTTTTAAACAATTTCAGATCAGCCAAAGACTTGACCCACAAAAAAAGAGTTTTACCTTACTACATCGTCTGAGGAGCTTAAATTCTTTACCACACTAGCCAATAGGTTTTCACGGAAGTTAAAATGTGGGGCAGTATCTAATAAAGCACACATGCAACGAACAGCCACAGTATAAAAGTGGGCCTGCTTCTCCAATGATATCAGTTTCTGTAGGTATGCCTGAAATTCACAAAAGAAAACCAGCTCCAACCATCAGAATTTTGGAAGCTATCCAGAGCGCCAAAATCAAAGATGAACAGTTCAGATCAGTAAGTAAAAAATATCTATTTAGCATAGTTCATGACCAGGCAAACTTCAAATGCATGAAGGAGACCCAGAGTATGACCTTGTAGCAGCGAATAAGTGTGTACTCATAATATCTTGTCTTCTTCACTTCTTTTGAAACTTCTACTGCTAGCTCCTTTTCTGTCAGCTGCCTAATCCGATAACTGCAGTGTGCATAAAAAACATGTATAGGTAACTTGAAAGAAACAAATTCAGCCAAGGCATATAATAAAATTAATTGTAACACACCTCGAATAATGTCCTTAAAAACAGCAAGCAAGGACATCAGACCAAGTTTAACAACTTTTTGGTCTTTGTCATTGCTTATGCTTAACATATCATTCAGAGATCTAATGTTTGACTCAGGATCTTCAAGCATAGACATCCCCAGTTCAGCAAGTTGAGCCTTCTTTTTTCGAACAATTCCTCAGCGGAAAGTTCCTCCTTCACTTCCTCCTGTCATGTGCCATGCACAGTAAAAGGTATGTGAAGGAATTAATTTTGATTATGGCAAATCAGTAGTTCAGCACAACACTCAACAACAACAACAACAACTTAGCCTTTTGTCCCAAGCTAGTTGGGGTAGGCTAGAGATGAAACCCATAGGAAACAAGTATAAAAGAGACACAAAAATAGGGCACAAGACAAAAGATAGAGTTAGGGTTAAACAGGAAAAGAAAATAAACGTCACGGTTCAGGCACGTTGATTGAGTTCAGCACAACACTCCCAGCCCAAAAATTCTGTAGTTAGATTGACCCAACCTTTGATAAACACAGGGAGAATTTAGCTCAGAATCTTCTGCTTTATTCAGCCTATACTATTTTTATGTTAAACATTTTGTTACAAATGATTTTTATGTCAACATCAAGTGAGTTATCGAACCTTCAAATTAGGATATATATACAAACAACTTTTGATATCTTACTTGAGGTTGAATATGCCTAATATTCTTACATATTTACTACCAAACATAAAAAAAAATCATTTACAATCATGCTTCATGACACTATTATGATCAGATACATATCCTTACTCTGAAGAAAGGAACAAAGAAACTGGTACATCTATTCTACCAACACACCATAGAGCAAGTGAGCAACTAGAAAGGAGATTTCAGAAATGGAATTTTGACTGGTGCATATTTTTTTTTAAAAAAAGGAACAGAAGTAGTACCAGCACATTTGAGTGTAGTTGTCCCTTAGGAACTTCAGTTTGAGATTGAATATTTTTCACTTTATTATCATCTCCCTTTTTGTTTTTAGATTTTCCCTTTGGTTCATCTTTCTTAATAGTTTTCTTGGCATCTGCACCATTCTCTTGAGCTTTAGTCTTAACACTGCTGGTACTGTCTTCAGACCTTGCTTTTTTCGCTGCATGTCATGGCACACATGTTACAAAATTATGTCAGCATTCACACAAGTACACCACAAACAGAACAAAATTGAAGAAAAAACATTATTGTTCTTCAAAATTCAGACCAATGTGTAAAAATGCCATTTGCGAGTGATAACATGTTTTATTAACTGCAAGTGCATTGCAATTTACAGGACATTCCTGTTTTGCACAGATTAAAAGTTGTCACAATAATAATTGTTTATCTAGTGGAACCGCGAACGGTTTACCTGTATTGTAGACGAGCTCCCCTTGCAGCGTCTTGGTGGGGAGTGCGTCGACAGGGTCGACCTCCAAATCGTCATCATCCTCGCGGGGTCTCCCCGAGGACTCTGTGGCCTTCCTCTTCTGTCGCTCTTCGTAGAGGCGCTCGACCTCGCCCTCGTCGCGTCCTGCGACCCTCCCGACATACCTTAACGAACCAAAGAGAAGTTCCACGCTCAATCAAGAGCAATGCGACACCAACAAGGGAGGGAAGTGAGGAATGGAAGGCACAGCGCAGCGCCCCGAAGCCGAGCGACACCAACCTGTCAATGGACTCCTTGTCGAAGCGGCGGAAGGGAGTCACGTTTCTGCTGTCGGTGCCATAGAACGCGATGTCTTCGTCGCTGATAGCCACCTCATCGTCGTCGATTTCCGGCGGCAGCTCCGGCGGGAGAATGACCTTGTTCTTGTCCTTCCTCTTGCTGCCGCTCCTCTTCCCCATCGAGACTGGCGGCGAAAGGAGGAGAGGAGAGGAGAGGCGCGGCGGGGTTGGGGTTTAGATTAGGGTTTTGGCGCAGCGTTGATAGTTGCGCCGCAGCGGCGGCGAAGAGAGGAGGAAGAAAGCGTGCTTGATCGGTCGCTGGTTTGGTTCTATAACTGGGCCTGCTGGGCCTGGGTGCTATAACCGGGCCGGATAGGCCTTTTTTTTCGCTTCTTTGTACTCGATTTTTTTATCGATTCTCTATACTTGATTAGACTCGATTTCTTTTTCGATATACTCCATACTCGAAAATTTTGAAACGCTGAAGAATTAGAAACAATCGAACGGGGAGAATTGTTGTTCTTACATTTGGTTCCGTGTTCTTTGAAAATTTTGAATTATGATGAAGCTTCCCTGATTAACAATCTTCAGCTTTACCCAGCAGGCCGGCAAAAGCTTGAAAATATTAAACAAGGGAAACAACGAAACAAAACAAGCACATTTGACTGCAGCTCACATCAATTTATCCGTGGAGCTACCAATGCAGCAGCAACACATCTTGGCATCTTGCGATTTGGACTTCGCACAGACAGCTTTAGAAACATATATGGTTCTACACACCTTATACCGCAGCACCCTACTCACATTCAATATACAGAATGTGGGATACATGGATATATGTCAAGGGCAAGTTGCAGGCTGCAAGAGTTTGTTAGACTGATTTTACAGGAGTTAGTTTCAGCATCTGAACTAAAAGCATGAATAGTTATAGACTGATGCGGTGGAATCCTCCTAAATCATGGAGCTCATGTTTCCTGGCTTCAGTCATAAGGTCAGAATCAGATGGGTTCTGCAAATCATATGAAGATGCCACCTGCTACACGTCATGTAGCATCCACTTGGCCATCCCTGGATTTGACTACCTGTACGGAACCATTTTAACCAATTGAGATGGAGGAAGACAGCAGCTTCACAACTTTATCAAGATACAGAATTACTAAGTGAAATTGGGCAATAGAAAAATTCATGTTCTTCTCCACAAGGCAGTGCAACTATTGGAATCAGATAACATAACAGAGGTCCAGTGGGATGCAGAGATTTTAACTTCCCTCCATGCATCAGTAACCCTAGACCACTAATTCAAAAGTTCATGATGCTGACAAATTTTAAATAACAAAATTACTAAAGAAATAGTGCAGGGAAACGGTACTTTTCTTTTTTAAGCGAAGAAGGGAACACTACTTAAAAATCTTAATACGGATCTTTTCACACACAATCTGAGCAAGCGGATGCATCAGATGCAAAACCCTCACCACTTCACCAGGTTTTATCATGACAGTCCTTCTACAGGGAGTCAGAGATCAAATGAATTTGAAAAGTACTTGAGAGCATACTTTTTCTAAAAAAAACAACAACTTGAGAGCATACTTGGAGTTATACTTCCCATTTTATTAAAGTGTTGTTTTACAATGCAGGGCAAAATAAATCACTCAGTAGACTACAAATATAGCAACTGTCACAGTTGAGCTCTAAGAATTTCCAAGCCAATTAGGCAAACCAAGAAAGAATTCAGATGAGTTCATCAACAATGATGAAAGAATAATCAACCAGGCAATGGAAGCAAAATTTGCAACAGCCAAAATGTGTCAAAGCAGCAGCAGCCATATCTTAGGCAACATAATTTATAGTTTGGTCATATACCTTTACTACCATACCCAGGGAAAACAAATCATGTAGTGGTTCAACCAGACCGCCAAGGATCGCTCTTTCCCTTTGGCCTCACAAAAAGCCCCCATAAATAATTCTCACCATCTATCCCTGTTATCAAGGTGGAAATTAAAATATCATAATATGCATTTGATATGGTTTATTTTCTTGTATGAAAAGGAACAGAAAATTGAACTACTAACACTGAGAATCAGGGGAAGCACTTCCGAGGAATATATCAACAACTTTATCTCATGAATATATGCCCTTAGAACATAGTTGCAGGATTCTTCTAAAAGATTAGAGTGTATCTTTTCACACCTACAAAGTGTGGAACAAAACCATTGAATATCTGAAAGCAGTTACTTAGTAAAATATGTCTCAGAGCATATCTGTGAGAAAATGTTGGTATCAATGTATTGGAACCAAAAGAAACCCTACCCGTCAGATTTATTAGAAAAGAAGAACACGCCAATGTCTTCATGAACTGGACGAATAGTCTCAAAAGATTTTGGCCAGTCATGCATTCGAGGTAAGAGCTCCAGCTGTAGATCAGTGGGCATTATCTTGACAATATCCTTAACTTTGGGTGACACTTTTAATGGAAAGTAGGCTTTAAATTCACCAAGATTTAGCTTTTCTCCAGCATCAAAGACATGAAAGCATCCCCTAAAGTGCACACAAGAGATAAAAATTAGAAATACAACATTATTATATATATGAAATTAGGGTCAGCTGTCACAGCTATAGAAGAGTAACATTTTGTCTTTTATGAAAAAACATAGGTAGCAACAAGATATAATAATCAACTCAAAACAACACAAGCTTGAAAACATTAGAGTATTGTGTCAATGAAATCAGGAAACTGTCAGGAATTGACCAGAAAATATTTACTGAGTTTTGTCCTGAATTATTGAAAATGTTACTTGCAGAGAAACTTCCACATATATCCAGCAGTCTAGATCTGATTGTGAAACATCTAGAATTATTTTTCCAACAAAAGTATAATTTGGTGATTTAAGAAAGTATTGCCCATGAAAACATAAGCCACAGGAATTTACCCATACATATTCATGTGAAACTGTTGGAAGCTGGTGCCAGCTACATCCATATCATTAAGAAACCATGTCTAGTTAATTGATTCCTGAAACTAGAAAACAAATCTATAACAAAGGTAAAAGTTGAGACATAACTCACGTCCAAATATTTAAAGGTGCTGGGCGCCTTGAATAACCCACGGCGGGAACCATGTCTTTGTTCTGGTTCAGACTCCCCACTTCAGCAGTATCTTCATCTATGGGTACATTGGAAATGATCAGTAACGGCTACTTTTAGTGCACTTAGACCTCAGGTCACATCAGAACTAAATAAAATCTAAATGTAAATGTATGCAGAAACTGAGACCTTTTGAAATGTTATGGTTCTATTCTTTTTGAGACATGCAACATTAACCAAAATAAAAGTAGATTTTTTGAAGGTCATAAAAGTAGATTTCTATAGCCACATACCAGCAGTGCATAAGATCCCCTTTTCCCTAGGCCCAAGCTCAGTCTGAGAGTTAATTTCTCCTTTGTCTGCATTCACTATCTTCTTTTCTCTAGCTTTCTGTTCAATCGGAGAGTCATTTTTTACTTTAACTGGTTCACTTGTTCTACATTCATGAATTATAGGCATGGAACCACCAGGTCTTGTTTCACAATCCATTTTTATGTCACCAATCTTTGCCTGATCAAAGCTAGCAGCAGCAGATCGTTTCCCGGCATACACTTGCATGGCATTCCTATTGGAAGATAGGCACTTCATATTTGAAAATTGTTTCACATGCGGAGGAGATGCTGGATGAAGTTGACTTTCCCTCATAGCAAAATATGGGCTGTCACAAATCTTTGCCTGATCATGTCTTGCAGCAGCAGATCGTTTCAGGTTTTGCACTTGCATGTTATTCCTACCAGGGGATATCAACTTCATGTTGGATGGCTGCTTCATGCTTGAAGGAGAGGCAGGATGAACCTGCCTTTGCTGCATAGCAGAATATGACCTATCCTCAGGTTTTGTTTGACTATGACTTGCATTGGCACATCCTTTTAGGGCTTGCACTTTTGTATCACTCTTGCTTGGGGATACACAATTCATATTAGACAAGTGGTTTGTAGTTGGAGGAGATGATGCCTTGCTTGGCTGTGACGGAACAAATATTTTTTTTTTGACCGAACAAATCTTGGTCTTGCAAATGGTGGCCTCCCTCTACTCAATGATACCGCCTCTTCAGGAGGCACGTAAATCAGTTTAGAATTTCCAGGTCTGTTCGGAGATTTGGGACTTATTTGATGCACAACATTGCTGTGGCTGTGGTGCAACTTCGAAGTTTCCCTTTGCCCACCTTCACCATGATAGAAGAAATTAGACTAACAGATTGGAATTTATTGATGATCATGAAAATGAGATAGGTGATCAAGAACAGTGAAAAATATATATATTACCTTGAGTAGGTTTTGGGACTCCGTTAATATCCTCCTGGCATTTGTCACAATACCATTCACGTGGTGGAGTCTCCCATGCCACCACCTTCATACAATAACTTCAAATAGAAAACAGAAACACTTTCAGAGAGCTAAACAAAACCTTCATTTAAAACATAATGGATTTAATGGGAAAAAATGCAAATTAAATGGAAAAAACATATTGGAGAACAGCTAAGGAAGTTTCGGTCCTAATTAAAATACATTATTTGCATCGGCTATCTATCAAAGAAGACATACTTGTTTCCAATCATTACCAGACGACATTCAGATATCATCTACTTCACTTGCTGGTTTCTGCTCTCAAGACATCCTTACATACAAATATTTCAAATAATTGAAAAAGCAAAAGCATATGCAAATTCAGGGCAGATTACCATATGTATATGTACATCTTCCAAGCGCTTAGGATGTGAAAAATAAAGGAATTAAAACTATACAGAGCAGAGCTATGAAGGAGTACCAGTGCTCATAATCACCGCACCGAGCGCACTTTACAATAAGATGAGAGTCGGCACCGCTACCACATACCCCACACACCTCAATGTCCTGCATGAAAGGGGGAAATATTGCATAGTCAAATACAAAAAAAAAAAATCGTTTTCATCTAATTATTTCACACGTATCTTTGAGACATAATCCTAAACAGTTGAGACATAATCCTATACAACATAACAAGAAAAGAGAGCAGAGCGAAAACACATCATTTTGTCCAAGAAAATAAAAAAGGGTTCCCTTTCACCGTCAAACAAAATTTAAGTCCCTTGAGCAAGTCGATCATATCATTACAATAAACTATTTTAATTCATATGCGCTGAACTGGCTGCACATAAACAAAGATTTCAAATAATGTCGAGCCGAGTTATGGATCATCAACAATACGTCAATAAACAACACAAACTAGACCAAACTGCACGATATAATCCCATAAAGACAGGGGAAAGACGTCGAGAAGACATGAAAAACGAGGCAAACCAACTCGTGACCAAGAAAAATCGACGCGACGGCCGTAGAAGGTAGATAGAAATATGGGGGTTTTGAGCCATTCCATACCAAAATGCTTAGACCGAATCAAATAAGGCAAGTTGGATTTCGC
Source organism: Hyparrhenia diplandra (assembly GCA_015847255.1). Lineage (NCBI taxonomy): Eukaryota > Viridiplantae > Streptophyta > Magnoliopsida > Poales > Poaceae > Hyparrhenia > Hyparrhenia diplandra. The sequence goes on along the minus strand of JADLZK010011996.1, from coordinate 11,110 downwards.
ACGGCCACAGATTGAGAGAGCAAGAACGCAAAAGGCGCGGCCTTCCAAACCCCAACCAAAAGCGCACAGCGTAACCAACTGAAATGCTCGAAACAACCCACTCCAAGAAAGCGAAATCTCTGCGGTTTTTCCCCACCAGGATCGCAACAAGATGCAGCCTGCGCTGGAAAGAACCGAAGAGATTTCCTGGAAAAAGAAAAATCATAGAGGTATGGGGAAAGTATAGCGAGAGGGACAACCAAGAAACAAGCGCGCGAGCAAGAAATGCAGTACAATCACAGTGGGAAAGAGAAGTGCATCTACGGCAGTTCCTCACCATTGCGCCGTCTACCAGGCGAGAAGAGATCCAGCGATTGGAGAGAGAGGGGCGATGGTGATCGAGAAGACAGGCCGGCAGGGGAAGAGGAGCAGAGACGAGGAATTGGGGTTTTCCTCCGTCGCTTGGTGCTTCCGCTGAGGAGAGGAGACGGTTCGGTTCCGCTCCCCCTTTTGGACTGTATGTGACTGTATGCATGCCCTTTTAACTGCTGTAAAACGCTGTAGCTTAAATTACATTGGTTTGTAAGTGTCGTTTAAATTTGATCAGCTCCCAAATAATATTATTTTTTACAAGATTCTTTTTACAAAAATATTATTATTTTATTAGACCACATAAGTATAGTAAAGTGGATTGAACGCCTTGTTCTAATTTGGCTGGTGCTGGTTGGTGGTCTTTGGTTTGTTGTGAGAAAAAATACTGGCTTGGTTGGGTTGGTTTTGAGATCGTCTGGTGCTGGTGCTTGGTTTTACGTGAGAGGAAAACAACGCTGTTCTTTGGCTTCAACCAGCCAGCCGAACAAGGCCAAGTTTTGCTTTCATTGGCAAAAAGACGAAAACAACCTAACTTAACGAGAGTTGTCAAAAAAAAAAAAAAAAAAAACTAACTTAACGAGACATTGTTTCTCTCTCACAACAGAACAACATCAGTGCTTATGAGCCGAACAGCCAAAATTTTTATCATTGCCTTTTTATCTCCTCTTTAATTTGCCCATAGAGTATAGAAATTCAGGGGCATGAAAGTTTATAATTGGATTAGATAGTTTTTTTAAGATTCAAACAGGGTTTTAATTTAATAAATTTAAGACTGAAACAGGGTTTTAGTTTATAATTTTTTAATTGTATTTTTGAGGCGCTTAGGATGCGTTTGGTTGGAGATCAGACCGGAGCAGACGATTTTGTTCTGATTTTCTAATGTCGTTTAGTTTGTGGACATCAAGGACGTAGCAATTTCACTAGTGAATCTTCTCTCAAAATCCTTCCTCAGTTGTCTCCTTTTTTTGTGGCCAAATGCAGCCATCTCTCCGCAACAAGCGTTTTCTATCCCTCTCTCGTTTGCTTGATCTCAAATTTGGCTAAATTTGTAGAAAGTATTATCAATATTTATACTATTCACTAAATAGGTTTATATATTATGATACGACTGGACAAGTGTGTCACAAGCGTGGCACACTCTCTCTCTGCTCTACCTAATAATGTCAATCTTTGTTCACGAAAGACGGATGTGTCAATCGTTGCATGAAAGTAGAAGGGATGATAATCCAATGCCCACTGCCGGCCGCAGCAATCACAAACCGAGAGTGAGCCAGTTACTGATGCGATGTATGGGGGATGGGTCTCAACACTGCCCTGCGCAGCGTGAGTACATTGGAAGGGGGTAGCACGTTTCTGATGTCTAATTAATTCAGATGGAAACTACTACCTCTGTCTTAAATTAATCTAATGATTCATTATGTATAATGAACATGCTTTTAGAGACGGAGAGAGTATATATTATTCATATTATTCCTCCTGCATTCGTTGTCGCCGGATCGACGCTTCTCGGTCGATGTGAGCCATCTAATTTTTTTTTTCCCAATTATTGTAAAAAAATTTCATATATTATTACACCAATGGGCAGCTACACCCTGATCATAGCGGCCATCGCATTTATGCTCACAACATGATATGCCTGCTCAATATTATTGCTCACGCGCGGTAAAAGAACATTTATTCAACATATTTTCTGACGCTAGCAACAGTGCCTGGGCCACATGGACCAGCATCCATGCAACTTCCGTCGGGGAAGAATCAAGGGAATTTGGTGCCCAACATCATGTCCGGAACCTGCAGGCTTGCAGGGGAGGGAGTGAGTGATCCAGAGTTTCATTCAGGCCAGGACTAGCGTAAAATGTACCAACAAGCAAAAATTGCTACCTTGGCTAGGATCTAGGTGCCCTGTTGGCGATTCGTTGGCATCTATAACAAAACCATACGCGTGGAATCAGAAACGTCAACACCTGCATACAATACCTTTTTTTCGAAACAGAAAACAGAGTTTTCAGAAACTGGAATTCATTCATCCGCTCCACCATTTTCACAGATAGTGGCCATTTTGTTGCAGACAACAGACAGAAATATCCCAAGGCCTTATTATTTAGTTACAATCATTACATGAGTTATATGTGGCTAAGCCTTCAGTTCTCTTATTATTCACTACTATCCAAACATCCTTATATAAAAACATATGTGTCTAGCAATTGATCAGCACATGTTGTAGATAGACGAACACATGTATATGTACGAAGGAAAAGGGCAATAGACAGATAAGAGAGAAGAAAGGGAGTACCAATGCTCACGTGCACTGCACCGAGCGCAGTTTGCAATAAGATGAGGGGCACTGCCACTGCCACATATCTCACACACCACTAAGCCCTGCAATTATGGGGAAAATCATGCAGATGGATACACAAACTTTGAGATTGATTACTACAAATGACTGAAAGAAGGGTCCCCTTGAGTTATTTGACATGTGCACATGACATGAGTTATGGCTTCTACCATCTAGAAAACACTGCAAGAATGAATGGGCATTAAATCCTTTGTTAGAAACAATGTGTTAAGATGTTTTCAATGTCAGTCTGGTGACTCTGGCAAGTACATGAATAGGGAGCGGTGATAACCATTCTGACAATGAACATATATGCAAGAAAACTCAGAGTATAACAATAGCCTAATTTATCCTTTCATCAATCTGACAAACAATTCATGAACATAACCTTATGAGACAAACTCAAACTGGTTGCGCATGTCTATGATAAAGCTGAGATTCTCTGTCTCTATCCAAAACAAGGAACATGAACTGGTCCAACAAGCAACACAGTAGACTGACTTAAAGGCTATTTCAGTGGACCGACAACTTCCACTGAAAGAATGGGAACATGGAACAATTAAATGCAAAACCTAAGGAACGATGAACTTTTTTTCATCACGAACGAACTGAATTCCATTACCAAAAGCAACGTATTTACAAGAGTTTAGCAATCCATAGTACGTGCTTAACCACAACCAGACGAGCTGCCTGTTGTACTGAACACCCAAGGTTCAGACAGAAGGCTTGATTTTCCATTTCCCAGCCTCATGGATCTCCCTTCATATAAGCTTGATTTTAATAAGGTCATTCCACACGGGGGAATTGCTTGTTTTGTGAGTAATTTGTGTTAAAAATTTACCTTCTAGATATTTCACAATCTCCTGCCATATCCCATTTTCATTTTCCAATTTCCACCACCACTTACATAACAGATTCATATTCATTTTCCTCATATCTGAAAGGCAAATACGTCTCTAACAGAACATCAAGAACTCACACACAAGAAACACACACGAGCACAACTGGTTTTGGTGGCTGGAATGGCTTTGCCTTTTCTGTTCCCTTCTACTTAGCCAAAAGTGAGCTACAAATCAGGCTATGATAGCCTCCTAACTAATGCAGAAACTTAGCTATGAACCTATTCCTCCTATTACTCCATGCTGAAACTTAACTATGAACCTAGACATTAGCATGCACCTAGACACACAGGATTATTTCTAACCAGAGCTTTAATCCCTAGCCACCCTTGTCTTTTAGGTAAGTTATAATTTTCCATGTTACCAAATGGTATTTTCTTTTCATCCCCCCCACCTAGGCAGAAAAAAAATTTTTCATGACCTTTTCCATTAGGACATAGTACAAGTAGACATGCATTTTAAACAGAAATCCAAAAGAATGATTCTGCCACCGATGAACAGAAAGCAACCTTGCCATGCATCCATTTCTTAAGGGATTTTTTCAGTTAGAGGAAGCCAGCCAGCAATATGAATTTTGGATCCAGAAACAGGGACCCTAGGAATTTTATTGGCAATTTCCCAGTAGAGCAGCTGAAGGTTTCAGCAAATTCAATAGATTTGGCAACATCTTGGCTAACCATAATAGCTTCACTCTTAGAAAAGTTAATTTTGAGTCGACATGAATACATACAGACATAGCAGAAATTTTAAGTTGGTGGCTTGTTCTTTTTTATCTTGGATGCACAAAATTGTGTCGTCAGCATATTGGAGAATAGCCACTCCATCCTTCACATATCCGGGCACTAGACCTGTGAGGACTGAGGAGGTTGTTCTTTTGAAAAAATATAATCATTTTGCTCAGCAGCTATATATATTAAATAAAAAAGGGGAAAGTGGGTCTCCTTGTCCTACCCCTTTCTCAGTTTTGAAGTAGGGACCACGGATGTGACTTTCACACTAAGGGTTCCTGAGATCATGACTGATTTGATCCATTCACATCAGATCAAATTTACTAAACAAGATTTGAAGTGTCACCTTCACCAACCAAAGAAAATTAAATCCATCAAAACAGCTGGACAGCCATGCAGATGAATGTCTGACTCCTGAGTAGCAGGCCACGAACCAAAGAGGCCAAATCCTTAGTTCAGAAGGCTCTGCTGCGTCTGATGCATCCTCTATGCACCTTTGGAGGGCCCCTCTGGAGTATTATTGTTTGAGTGCATGCGACCAAACTACTACCGATCAATTTTGGGAAACTGTTTTATAGACTGCTAGAGACCCTTTATGTACTTGTAACAGAGTTTAGAATTTTTCTAGACATGGTAACTAATCTGCTGATGTACCTGCTGTAAAGAAAAATAGGGACTCTAACTATCCTCAATCAATTTGGTCGATCTATATATAAAAAAGGAACAAAAGCTTGGCCCAACAACAAAAGGCCTTTTATCAAATAACATAAAAGAAGAAAAGAACACAAGCTTGGCCCCACCCATCGCGCATGTGTGGCAGCAAAATGAAACAAATGCGAGATGCGTTAATCTGGCATAAACATTTAATTGGCACTTGCTTTTGCTTTCGCTACGCGACTAACCTTAATTATCGGATTTTGTAGCTGCCCCACTTTCAGCCCCACCGCAGCTCGCCACCGATCGCATATCAGAAAGACGCTTTGATTGCCGTATTATCCTACCATAACGCATCCAGGCTCAAAAGCACCGTCTCGCGAATGCACATCTAAACTGCAAGGTACTGGGCTATTTGACCTAGCCATACCGTGTAAGTCAAACATTTTTGTGCCAAGTATCAACGCTACGGCCACAGTGACAGCATGGGATTTTACGTGCAGTAAAATGAGAAAAATTGCTCTAAACACACCCATAGATTGAGTCGACAATTAATCTTACCTACACGTAAAGATTGAGCCGGCTGTAAATAATCTTACCTCCGCACGCATGCAAATCTCATATACCGACAGCACCTTTGAAAGATCGGGATGCCACCAAATAATCTTAGGACCGATGAGGTATCTAATCTAGTTACCATGTGCAAAGGCTTGAATCTTTGAAACATACTAGAACACGCATCATTTTTGCACATACTAAATCCGCTCCAAAACTTGTTAGATACATTTTAATCTTTTCTACGCAGTGCTGAATGGTTAGATACAGTGCTAAAGCATTTATATTGTACACATTGCTGAGATCTATGTACTAGCGATAAATACAAATCGCGTCTGAGTGCCAAAACGTCTCTTATAATTTGGGAACGCAGGAGAGATCGACTTAGGATAGATTACACGTTACATGTAAAAAGAACGGTAGGAGTACTCGTCCGTTCAAAGAGACTTCAGCATGACTATTATAGTGCTGTAAGTTAGCTCACACTATCTTCATCATGACTATTATTTTACAAATATATACAGTATTCATAATATTGTAACTCTTAAGAGACTTTTATATCATTCCTAATCTATATAAACTCAATTTTGAGCAAAATTTCTCTCCAAGTAACCATCTTCATTTAATTGAATATATAATCACTCTCTATTCTAGATTTCTTACTCCCTCCTCAAGCTTTCCAAATGTTTTGACTATTCATCCATTTTAATCATTCCTCCTGCTCCAAATTATAAGATCGCTTTTGTCTTTTATAGATACATTTCTTTTGTTATACACCTACTATATATAACGCTCTCCATACATACAGAAAGAGTAAGTATCTAGTAAAAGCTTCTCAAAACATCTTACAATTTGAAATGAAGATATTACATATAAAACACACATTATTATATCCGTGATACATGCTAACAAAAATTGATATATCATCAAAGCTGACTAATAATTTGGAATGGAGGAAGTACTAAGACAATTTTAACTCAACATAACTCTCTAAATGATGATTTAGAGAGTAAATTTTTAGAAAGGCTCTTTCGAGATGCTTAATATGAATATACTTCCATAACTTGCATATTTAAGACAGGAAAAGGTAGACAGGCGCAAATCACAACATTTATGACCGAGACATCTAACAGTGCTCCTAAATGTTCTGACCATCAGTCAGTAACAGTTATAACCCAGAACATTTTCAATAAACTACCTGAATTTAGAGCCTAGCGGCCTTGACCATCAGTTTTGAAGACTACCACGCAGAATGCTCCAGTTTCCTAATGCTACTACTACACAAAAACAAGCCAAAGATCTCATAACTGCTAATTTGATCTTCAAGAGGATCCTGATGACTCCTTTTCTGGGCTTAATGTACCCAACAGGCTCCGTAGGAATTCTATCTACTGCGCGTGTGGATGACACACACAAAAAGGTCTTCTGCTTCCAACTCAGAACACTTCTACATTTCATAATGGTCCTTTCCTAGGAACAGCATCAAAGGTAATTCTTGAGCAACCTTTGATCCATGATCATGTTAGGAATCTGCAGAGTAGCAGTTTACAGCTCAGCCCATGACTTGAGGAACCATACAGAAAAATGACAGCACATAGCAGGTCCCAGTCAGTACCTTTTCACCGAAGAAAAATCTTTTGAGTTATTGGCGATTGATTCAATGAACCTCAGCTCAAGATACTCGGGTGTCAGTTTGAGCTTATTTTGCCTCTGCTTCCTTCAAGATCCTGGACAGACCAAACCAAATGCGGTTAGTAGGAAAAGAAAACAAGACGCATGCATGAGCAGAATCGGTTTTGAATAGAATATGGTATTGCCATCCGTGCCTGTAGTAGTTTGCATCTGCTAGTGCTTTCTCTCGTGCAAGGTACATTTCATTATCAATCTGCTCCTGTCTCTTTGAACTGTCCTTCTCCATCAGCTTTTTGCTCCATCAGGATCTTGCTCACCTGTGCGTTCTTCTTCTGCTTCAGATAGTGCAATCTTCTTCTGTGTTTCTGCCTCCTTCTCTGCTACCTTTTGCTTCTCAATGGCGATCAGTGCCTATGTTATACAGAATACATAAATTCAAGTAAAAACACATAAGATACAATTAACATTTGAGTTATTCTAAGTATTAAATTGACTGTAGTTCATGCATATGAATGTGAACTATGTATTTTATCAAGAAGTATGTCCATGGTACCTGAATATATGGATATCAGATAATATATATATGTTGATGATCTAAACATCACCAGACATGACACAGGACAAGGAATGGAAGTTTAAGGTAATAAAACCATAAAGCAAAGATAAGAAATGGAAGTTTATTACCAAGTACCACTAGAGAGCGAGTATGCAGTCAGATTCTTAAGTTCAGAAACCATCTTCTAAAGTTTGCAAACTTCAACTATGCAACTCCTACATTTCAGTTAATCAGCAAAAATGAAACGCCTATTATAGTTAAAAGAAATATATTCAACATTTTAAATTTAGTTAATAACCATCACTAACCATTGCACTAGATATGAATATGCTAACGCGACTCACTGAAGTTACTGTGTTCAAGGGTTTAGAAAAACATATGATCTGGTCACATAGAAGTACATACCTTTGTACGGCCCTCCCTCCATAAGTTCAAATTTCTTCTTCTGATAGTACCAGGTATATTTGGTTTCGTAACATCCAACACTGATGATTTCAATTCAGGAGCATAAGCGTTAATGCAGTCTCTCTGAATAGCTTCTTTCATTGTTTTCATCAATCTGTATTTTTTGCAGAATAGACAAGGTGTGTTACAAATGGGTTTAATGTCAACTATAGTTGAGTAGGGTTTCATGCACAAGAGGACCAGCTAACCTGATCGAACATGTCAATGTAAACTTGCTGCAAACTTGTGAGCACTGCAGAACTGGTTAATCTCAAGGATGAATTTTATCGCCTCCATGTTTTTATCATAGTGCACACCATAGTTGAGTAGGGTTTCATGAACAAATTCTTTCTTGAGGCGGCTCCACAACCTGCACGCACAAAAGTCAATCGAGCAGTTCAGAAACAGGCAGATGCCCCTCCCCCACCGACCGAAACAAAAAAAACTTTGTAGCAATAATAGAAAGTAGAAAAGAACTTGTAATACTAGAAAGTAGAAAGAGTAGCACTATACCTTATCTTGTCAAAGCTGATCATAACACCACCTTTGTTCCACGGGAATATCTCTGACCTGGTTTAACATAATGAACAACATAAATATATCTACCACAAGTCATGTTTTAGCACGCTGAGTGGACTGGTATATCTATCATAAACTCATCTTAAATAAAAATACAGTAAGCTTTCAGTTTGCAACTAGGAAAATCAAATAAGTTGCGTCAAAACAAGAAGATGCATTTTTGGTATGACCATATGAGGGTAAACAAGCAGCCGCGGTTTGTAGGTGAACAAAACTATGGTTTCAGTGGAAACATAGGACCAAAAGCCAAAGGGAAAAGAGCGTTATTCAGTCTCACTCGCCTGGTCTGTTTGAAGTGTAACCTGTATTGGCTCATACTGGGTGATCAAAGGGAGCTTCAGATGAAACCCTAGAAGCAATATGAAAAGAAGTTAATTAAGATGCAATGAAATAAAAATTAAAAGAGAGAAGGACGAAAAAGGTACCTGAGGGAGTGACTGCCTTAAGAAGAGCACCTCCTCTCCAGTATACCCCAACATGACCTTCAGGAACTTGATGTAGAACACTTGATGGGACTGAGAGTGAAACCTACATATTACCAGTGCACAAAGTATTTTCAATACCAAAGAGGCTAATAATATGCTTGTGGCCAACTGCTGCCTCAATTACACAAAGAAAAGGGGGACAACATATCTACTCTGTACACTTCTGCCTTTTTAGTTTTAGGGAGTACACCTAATTATGCCAGTCACTGGATTAAAATAACCACCCATAAAATGAAAAAAAAATAGCACACTCAAATAAAAATTTGCAAACCAGGAGTAGACTATACCTATGTGAAGCGGTAAAAACCAAAATGCACCAGCTACCTTGATTGTTAATATCAACTGACACTTGTAAACTTTATTTAGAATAGTAATGACCTTTAAGAAATTAATCCCCAAAGGTATCATCACAATTAATACATCATTTGATATTGTTTAAAAAGAATAACAAATATTGTAGTGATGTTTTTTTTTCCTTTGAAGGATTGAAGGCATGGCAGGCTCTCTCCCCCCCCCACACACACACACCGACATAAGGTAAGACAGCTTATAGAAATATAAACTGGCTTATAAATTCCGGTTATTTTTTTTTAGCAGCTTATATACAAGCTGGATCATATAAGCTGAGTAAACAAACAGGCCCAATGTGTTGCACCAAACAAAGCATCACTGAAATACATCTCTTTTGTGCAGTAGCTAGTGTTGCCAGAGATACGCATCCTCCTTGCAAGTCCACTAGAACAAGTTGGCATTTCCTTTAAAGTCCACTACAACAAGTTCTTACGCATTGTCTATGTTTCCAGCAGCCAAGGTATAAGCATCTTGTTGTAGTGGACTTGCAGTTGTCTTGACAATCTGGGTAACCAGCCATTGGCAGTGTACGCTGTCCATGCCAATGGCAAACCAAGACGCGAGGTGATTAGGACTCCCAGGAGTTTGATTAACATATCTTGCAAGGTCCGGAGGGTGCAATGGCTGTTTACAAACTTCCAGTGGTAAGGGGTGTCAATTGGAACTATCTTTTCCCCTCAGTGCCTTAGTGCCTAGTGCAATGGCAGGATGGTGATCTTGGGCAAGAAGGTTTCAAACTGATGTGAAGAATTCTTCAAGAAATAATACAATTCTCTGCAATATTAATACTCAATCACAACTTTTGTATGTTGGACCTTTTGCATTCTAAATTGATCAAATTTTAGTACAGATTAAGCGTTAAACCAAGGTAGGGCATCAAATTCAAAGCACGTCATCTTGGATAAACCAAGCCTGAATTTTCAACAGTACTATTTACATGTTCCTTGCCAAGCTCACCCCATAATCCTAAGATGAGGGTTTTGCATAAGCTAGTACCACTAAAACATATTTCACACTGAAAACAGGTAGATGTATATATGTAATCCAGAGAACTATTTGAAAAATTAAAAAGTAGGATGATTCAGAAGGTAATTTCGCTATTTAGCCACTTGTGAGAAAATGGGGATACAAAGTTACAAAACCAACTAGGAAGCATTCTAAAGTACTAAGATGTTTCCTCTTTGGATCTAGTACCCTTCCTGATGCTATAGTTGTCATAGAACATTGAAAAGCAAAGGTTGTTGCAATAAAAGAGAGGAAGAGTGACAAAGGCAAAGGGAGTGATAGAAACAATACCACATAACATGAAATAGAAATAAAAGACCCACACAGTCAATAGTTCCAACCATTGTATAAAAAACATAAAAAGGAAGGCCCCAAAGGAGTGATAGAGACATACTTAGAACTATAAAAGTTATTTGCTGCATTAACTAAAGACAGATACCTGCTGACATGTTTGATTCAGATAGAAAGGCAATCAGCAATATCTATAACACAGCCCACTAAACAAATATGGAAACTTAAAAGGCACATAAACTGAC